>JAIUJO010000937.1:30000-262500 GCA_023846275.1 Vanilla planifolia
TCAAACCATCGACATTCTGCTTTTACACAGGCAGCATTACATCATCCTACCCTACCTATATACGGATTATTTATTACGATATTCTAAACTAGGAAAGATTACCAATAGGTAATCAAACTAATCCATGCACTAGGAGTATGTAGGGCAAAACATCTCATAAAAAGTTACAGTTCTGGAACCGACATTCCACACGCTTGTGCAGCACCTGAGGGCGCTCGGACAGGACACCCACCGCGTGCGAGTAGGCATGCCACCATGCACGCACAATGCACTGGCACTACACATGATTAAACCATACCTCATATTGAACCTAAAATCATAGACTTTTCTACAAGCCGAACAACATTCAACATGCACGCATTTTGGTTGCCAATGAGTACGTGTGGATAGGCCCCCATATTGGCACAGACAGATGCCAACACGAGCGGGCAATGCAAGCTGCACCATTAAAGCTAGGAACTAGCTTACTACCTAAAATATTAAAACCCTTGTGCGTAATGCACCATCCAACTTCGAATATTGCTGCATGCCACACGACCTACAAGATTCCCATTTGAAGATTACATATTGTATCAACTCTACCAAGGAGGAAGGCAAGACTTCCAATAAGTAATCAGCTTAACCATGTGTCAGCAGCTCGCAGTAGTGAAAATACCCCAAAAAGGTTACAAATTTTGGTACCTACATGTCGTGCATGCAAGTTTTTTTTTAGAGCATCTAGACAAGCCCCAGTGCACAAGGGTAGGCAAGCCACTATTCGTGCATGCAGTTGACTGGTACTACATGATTAAACCATACCAAAGATTGAAACAACAATGTTACACTAGTCTATAGACCACACTATGTCTCACATTCCCACATAATAAGTGTATATTTGTAAAAATTCCATTGCAAAAAACGGCAAGCCTACCTAAGGTAATCACCTGATCCCTTGGGCAACAGCCTGTTGAGCTAAAAATCCGGATAAAAGTTACAATTTTTTGAAGCCAAATGACACGGGTGAACATTGCACCTCAGCGCATGCCGATAGGCCACCATGTCCAGGTGTGGTGCAGATGACTGCGTGTAGCACCACCAGTGCTCTACAAAGGATACAACCTTAAATGCATGAACCGTTGCACATGTTGCACCATCCATCTTTCACTTCGCAGTAGGCCACACTTTATCACTCTTTCTTACATGCGGATTATAAATTGTGACAATGAATGAGGCAAGTTCACCAATAGGTAATCACCGTATCCCTGTGGTAGTAGCCAGCTGAGCTAAAAATCTTGATAAAAATTACCCTTTTTTCAACCCAAATGATGTTGGCACACATTGTAGCTTAACAAACGCCGATAGGCCACACCAAATACGTGCGATGCACATGCCTGTGCAGCACTACATGTGCTCTGTAAAGGATACATTGAAAAATGAGTAAACCGTTGCATATGTTGCACCATCCATCTTTCACTTTGTGATAGACAGCAAAGCGTGTCGATTGTATATTGCAACAAATCTGTCGACGAAAGAGGCAAGTCTACCAATAAGTAAATGTCATATCCCTACGACAGTAGCCTACAGGGCTAAAAATCTCCATAAAAGTTACACATTTATTCCACCAAATGATGTGGGCGCACGTTGCACCTCAACACACACAGATAGGCCACACCGCTCATACGCGGTGCACATGCTTGCTTTCAGCACCACCAATTCCCTACTAAGGATACAACCCAAAATAGGTAAACCATTGCACATGTTGCACCATCCATCTTTCACTTCACTACAGGACGCAAAGCATCACACATTCTCATATGATGTCTATATATTGTGACAAATCTATTGACGAATAAGGAAAGTCTACCAATAGGTCACGTCGTAACTCAGCGACAGCAGCCTGTAGAGCTAAAAATCTCCACAAATGTTACACTTTTTTCCACTGCCAAATGACGTGGAAACACATTGTACCTTAGCCTACGATGATAGGACACTATGTATGCACGTGGTGCACATGCCTATGCGAAGTACCATCTGTGCTCTACGAAGGATATAACCCAAAATGCCTAAACCATTGCAAATGTTGCATCATCCATCTTTTATGTTGCTGCCAGTCGCATGGCATCACATATGCCCACTTGTGGATTGTATATTACAAAATTTCTTTAGACGAATGAGGCAAGTCTACCAATAGGAAATCGTTGTATCTCATCGGCAGCAGCTTGCAGAGCTAAAAATCCGAATAAAAGTTACACTTTTTTGTAGCAAAATGATACGGTCACACATTATCCCTGAGCACGTACAAGGAAACCATCGTGCACGTGCGTTGTGCACATGCCTGCTTGCAGCACTGTCAGTGCACTAGCACTATGTGATCAAACCATGTAGAAGAATATAACAACAATCTTACACTAGTCAAGAGGCCACACTGCATCCCATATTCCTACCAATGAAGTGTATATTTGCAAAACTTCCATCACGAAAGAGGGCAAGGCTCCCTACAGTAATCACCCAATCGATGGGGTGGTAGCCCATAGATCTTAAAATTTAGATAAAAGTTACATTTTCTGAGGCCAAATTATTCAGGCACATGTTTCACCATAAGTGCTCTACGAAGGATACAACCTAAATCACTTAAACCATTTGCAAAACAATTAATCTTTCACTTCACTGTGGGCCACACAACGTCACACATTCCCACTTTCATATTGTATATTGCTACAAATCTGTTGATGAATAAGGAAAGTCTACCAATAAGTTATTGTCGTATCCCGGTGGCAGCAGCCTATAGGCTAAAACTCTTGATAAAAGTTACACTTTTTTGCAGCCAAATGATGTTGGTGCACGTTGCCCCTAAGCACACACAGATAGGCCACCGTGTGATCGCATGCTGTGCATGCCTATGCGTAGCACCATCTATGCCTTATCACTAGGTGATTAAACCATGCCAAAGATTGGAACAACAATTTTCCACAAGTCTACTACCACATTGCATCCCACATTTGCACCTGTGAAGTGTATATTTGCAAAATTCCATCACGAAAGAAGACAAGGCTATCTATTGTTATTCGCCCGATCCCTGGGATAGTAGCCATTAGAGCTAAAAATCCTAATAAAAGTTACACTTTTTTGAAGCCAAATGATGCAGGCACATGCTGCACCTTAGAAAACCAATAGGCAACCATGTGCACGTGGTGCACATCAGTGCACGAAGCACCATTGATGATATGTGAATTGGATATTGCGAATTGTATATTACAAAGTGAGGCATAAGCCTTGCACGAGGTAGAGCCACTATCAAGAACATTGCAAAGCCATTTGCACAATACTCACAAAAAAGTATTTGCCCAAAGTATCGTAACAAGTGTCAAAATAAATCGAGCTATGTCGAGCAAGCTCGTATTTGTGCTCATTAAAAACTCCTATGACTTCAATCCTTCATAAGAGCGAGGGGTCGAATCTATTGGAAGGTTGGGTTGGATCTCAATGGATTGTGGCAACAATGCCACTCAGCCACTCACAATGCCCCGTCACAAATTTAAGTCATCTATAAAGGATTCTACACATTGTTCATTCTTAATTATCATTTTTTGCATTGCCCGTGCTATCCAACTTTCTGTGACACTAGACTAGCCCGCGGTCTTGGGCCCTTGGGGTGCCAAGCCCCAACGACAAGTCAACAGGCGAACGATAGGCCTAAGCAAAGCATCTTAGCATGGATTCTGACTTAGAGGCATGCAGTCTTCATTCTACACTTGATAGCTTCATGCCACTAGCTTTTCAACCAAGTGCGATGACCAATTGTGTGAATCAACGGTTCCTTTTGTATTATGTCGAATTACTATCAAGACACATACATCAATAAGGTAAAACTAACTTGTCTCAAGATGGTCTAAGCCCATCTCATGTTCCTTATTGGTAGGTGAACAATCCAACACTTGGTGTGAATTCTACTTCATAATGATAGGAAAAGCCGATATCAAAGGATTAAAAAGCAATGTTGCTATGAACGCTTGACTGCCACAAGCCAGTTATCACTATTGTAACTTTTCTAACACCTTTAGCTTCAAATTCTGAAAGCCTAAATGACAGATAGGCCATGCTTTCATGATTCATATTCATACCAAAAATCAGAATCAAAAGATCTTTTACACATATGTTCCACACGAGATTTCTATTCTTATTGAGCTCATCTTAGGGCACCTGCTTTATCTTCTAACACATCTGCCGCCCCAACCAAACTCCCCACCTGACAATGTCTTCCACCCAGATTAACTTGTTGATGTGAGACTTGGAACCAAAAGGAGGGGTTGGGCCCCACCTTCATGTCACAAAATAAGTAAAATAACGTTAAAAGTAATGGTATTTTAATTTTGTCAGCACGCCAACTCCCACTTATGCTACACTTCTCAAGTCATTTCACAAAGTTGGACTAGAGCCAAGCTCTACAGGGTCTTTTTTCTCCATTGATTATGCCAAGCCCATTCCCTTGGCTGTGGTTTCACTAGAAAATAGACAGGAACAATGGGAATCTCGTTAATCCATTCATGTGAGTCACTAATTAGATGATGAGGCATTTGGCTACCTTAAGAGAGTCATAGTTACTACCACCATTTATGTGCACTTGGTTGAAGTTCTTCACATTGACATTCAGAGCACTGGACAGAAATCACATTGTGTGAGCATCCTTGAGGACCATCGCAATGCTTTGTTTTAATTAAACAGTTAGATTCTCCATGTCCGTACCAGTCTGAGTCAATTGCTCGATGCCCAAGGAAGTCCCCTGTAGGGGCCTTTCCCAATTCATCCCCAACCGACATGTGTCGAGCCGCTCTTGCCACACAAGTAGCTTTAGCAGTCCACTGATAGCCAATGGGTTCTGGATTGGGACCCCTGTGCCCAACCCTTAGAGCTAATCCTTTTCCTATAGTTACATATCCATTTTGCTAACTTCCATTACCAATATTTCTCTATTGACCAGAAGCTGTTCACCCTCGAGACCTTTTGTGGTTATGAGTACGATGGGGCATTGAAGGAACTCGACAATCCGAATTTTCAAGGGTTGTTACGGGTGCATCAGACACTGCTCAAGATGCACTGCTCTTCTAACTGCTTGGCCCTATCTTTGGTTGAGCCATTTCCAAGGCCGATAGGCTATTAAATAGAAAAGATAACTCTTTCCAAGGCCCCCATAGATGTCTCCAGACAACTTGACGTTACCATCGACAAACACTTCCCGACTTGAGAACTTTAACTCGTTTCCCTTTCGAAGCTTGTGCAAAACAGCACTCTTTGACGAGTTTCCTCCATCACTTAGGATCGACTAAACAATATGCAAGTACCCTTCACATGGAACCTTTCTCCCCTTCAGCTTTCAAAGTTCTCATTTGAATACTTTATACTACCACAAAGATCTACACCAACGGATGCTCTACATGGGCTCATGCTCCATGTTTTGTAGCGACCATTGCACCCTCCTAGTGGGAGACTTGCATTGCTCTCATGGCTTGGTGTGGGTCGCACGGTTATGCGCCATCCATTTTCAGGACTAGTTGATTCAACAGGTGAGTTGTTATACACTCCTATGTGGATTTCAACTTCCATGACCACTATCCTGCTGTCTTAATCGACCAACACCCTTTGTGGGCTCTAGATTAGTGCACAGTTGGACACTATAACCTAGCTTTCAGTTCATCCCGTTTCGCCAGTTCTGCTTACCAAAAATGACCTACTTGGAGCCTAGATTCCTTGGCTCAACTCATCAAAGTAGCCAAACCATCCTACTGATTTGAAGTTTGAAAAGAGGTTGATGGCTTTGTGCCCCCGATGCCTCTAATCATTGGCTTTACCAAGTAGAACTCTGACTATGGCTCCAACTATCCTGAGGGAAACTTCAAAGGAAACCAGCTACTACATTATTCCATCAGTCTTTTGCCCCTGTATCCATACTAGAAAAACTATTTACATGTCAATATGACTGTGGGCCTCCACCAGAGTTTCCTTTGGCTTCGCCCTGCTCAGGCATAATTCACCATCTTTTGGGTCCCGTTAGGCACGTTCTCACTCGAAGCCCTTCATAGAATGTCTGGGTCGATTGGTGGCTCACCCCTATAATGAGGATCCCACCAATCAGCTTCCTTGCACCTTCTGAGCTTCCTCATCGACTCATAATCACGTCAAATTCCTTGGTCCGTGTTTCAAGATGGGTCAGATGGGGAGCCAACTGACCATCTCCCATGCATGCGGTACTACCATGGCATGCCATGATGGTGCAGCCAATGTGATTGACCACCATGATGATTTCTCTTTGAGTGACATCCACCCGGGTTCAATAGCAACGATGGCCCTAGACTATTTGCTCCTTGAGCCATGCAACAAATCATCATTCTATGTTCTTCATCCAACCAAGGTGCACCGTCGGCCCTTATTTACTTCCCTCCTAACAATTTCAAGCACTCTTTGACTCTTTTTTCAAAGTCATTTTCATCTTTACCTCACGATAGTTGTTCGTTATCAGTCTCGTGAAATTATTTAACCTTGGTTGGAATTTACCACCCAATTTGGGCTACATTCTCAAACAACCCGACTCATAAGCAGTGCCTTGTGTAATAGAAAGGTACAAGCCGAACAGGGCTCTCACCCTCCATGGCACCCCTTTCTAGGGGACTTGATCCTAATTCATCACAGAGGAGGTCTCTCTTAACTACAATTTAGGCTTCAAATGACCTGATTTCCAAACTGGGTTCTTCTCATTTTGCTCGTCGTTACTAAGAGAATCTTTGTAAGTTCCTTCTCCTCTGCTAATTTATATGCTTAAACTCAGTCGGTAGCCTCACCTAACATGGGGTCAGAATTCCACACCATGGAGTAAGGAGTTGGATCTATGAGGTGCATCTGTTCATCGCCCTGCAACATCGATTCTTGCTGGCCAACACTATGACAGTCAGTGGCATCCACCTTTGATCATGTTGACAATCGACCATCACGTAACACTTCAACATGGCATGCAATAACACGGGGTGCCATCAATCACCTCCAAACTGGGGCCTGAGACCCAAACGAATGATTCCAGACTTTTGCAAGGACCGACAAGTCGCATTTCACCCATGTGGGCGTGCCCTCGGCTTGCATCCTCGGGCACAACTTGCATTTAAAAAATGGATGGTTTATAGGATTCTACAATTCATAACATGTATTGTATTTTACTGCATTCTTCATCGATGCAAGAGCCAAGATATCCATTATCGAGAGTCATTCAAGATCCGATTGCCAAGCCTCACTAGACTTGACAATGCAAAGCATACTCCTCTGTTGCCTTAACATTTGCTCTTCCTTGGCGTCTGACCATGCCCACAAGCTGTTGTTTATCCCCCATACCAACGAGCTCCATGTGAAAGCTAGGGCACATGCTATGAAAGAGTGCAACATCGAACAACCTTCGCACACCCACATGTTGGATAGATCGCTCCATCATTCATACCCCTCATTAATGATCCTTTAGAAGGTTCACATATAGAAACCTTATTACCACTTGTTCTTCCTCTAAATGACAAGGTTCGATGGACTTCTCGATGTGTCACACAACACAAACCACCAACATTACAGCCTTTTGAACACATCATTGTACCATTCAATCAATAGGAATGACATGCGATGTGTACAAAGTGCAAGGATGTAGTCAACATGAGCTGATGACTCACACTTATGAAGAATTCCTTGTTGAAGACCAATAATTGCAATGATCTATCCCCATTATGATGAAATTTTCATAAGATTTCCTAGGTCTTTCGACCAAGGTAATGGACTCGTTGAATACATCATTGTAGCATCTGTGTAGCACAGAACATCTAAGAGCATCATAGACTTATTATTGCCTCAAACTCCAATGGCCTAAGCAGCCATAGTCCCTCTAAGAAGCTGGCCATAGGCCTTGCACCCCACATAGCTAGTTAGCAAGCTGAGGTCTCATTCATTAACATAATTAACTAGACAAATCACTCCACCAACTAAGAATGGCCATGCATCACCACCCATAGAATCAAGAAAGAGCTCTCAATCTATCAATCCTTGCTATGTCTGGATGAGATAAGCTTCCTTGTGTTGAGTAAAATTAAGCTTTAGAATGCACTCTTATTGGTGCCCTTTTGTTAATTCCTTTAAGTTTTAGCCTTGCAACCATATTATCAATAGAACCAAACGACTTCATGAGGGTTTTGCGAGATTTTGTGATGGTTTCACGTCGTTGCACAGAAGGAAGGCCGAAGGTGTGGAGGGGTGTAAAAGAAGCTGTGCGTGGGCGCTTAAGCGGCCTCTTGCTATGTCGGCAGAGGTGTTCCAGAATGCACACAACTTGTCATGATGTAGGAGCTTCTATAGTGTGTAAGTGCCAATGATTTCAAATGTGGCATTGAAGAAGATTTTGTGGAGGAAGGCCAACAATATGGCGGATGCGAGAGCTCGCATGGCTCCTACTGCACATGCACACAGGGGTTTGGGGTCACGTACAAAGGTGCAAACGTATACTACTTCAATTGGCACTGAAGATGATTTAGTGGTATACAGGAGGAGGGGTGGTGACATAAATAGCATGATGTGCAGAGCGAAGCATGATGCATGATATATTTGCAAGTACACAAGGCAAGCAATCTACATTTAATACATTTTAATGAATTCACTAGGCAGAGTGGTACTAAGCATAACTAAAACTGTGTCTTTTGAGTGCATGCATAACACATCTTGTGTTCTATGAGGTTCTTTTTATGATTGGGGTAGCATCTCATGCATCAATTTCTTCAGTACTCTATTAATCAGAACAAAATTTCAATTACCAAGGTCAATTCTAAACCTGGAACTTTAAAATTTCATATAGCTAAACTCTTGAGATTGCCTTGTTGCTGTTGGTTGAAGTAGTTGAATTAATTGCTACAAGTGCTATACTATGCATTTACTTTGTAATTACTTGTTGTGCTTTTGTGTTGGAAGTGCTAGAAAATAACTACAAAGGTTGTTTTGGTTTCGATAACTATTGGCTAAAATAATTCCTGGAAGAGTTGTTTGAAATAATTATTACAATTTCTTTGCTGTGTGGTTATTTCTATGTTGGAAGTGCTACAAGTGTAGGTTATGATTGGCACTAAAACAAAGAAGAGCAAAAAAAGGAAAATAGTTTTGAACATGTGTCTCCCACACATAATGAGTTACTGGTTGGGGAATGCAATTATATTGTAAACTCAACAAACAAAAAAGTTGTACTAGCTATCCCTATAAATGAGTATGAGGTGGAAGTGGAGTTTAATGATAGTGAAACATTAGCAGACTCAATATCTACTGAGAGTGGCACAGGTGTGCGATCTATAAGACTGATGGTGGAAACCAACTCCTACTTGGTGTTGGATGGAAAGGCAGACATTGCATTGGTCATAATAGGTGGCAATAGGGATAATGATAACTCTGTAAATAAGGGAGCACCAAGGCAGGGGAACACAAAAAATCATTCCAATGAGGACTAGAATAAAGAAGGGTAGGACAATGTGATGCAAGAATGGGAATATGGTGAGGTTGGTAAACAAGACATTCCCAGCAAACTAAGCTTCAAGGACGTGCTGACTACTAGAAGGAACTCAAATGCAAGATATACAACAACCACTAAGTGGCCTCCTTATATAGATGTTATGAAGGTTGCTATCAAGATGATGGATTACATAGTACAGGATGAGATTATTATGTTAGATTTGGCATGTGGCAGACGCAAGGAGTTTTATCAGTTTGATTTGATGGGGAGAGTCTATGGTAGTTGCCTCCCTTTCTACATTATTATGAGGCTTTTACAGCATAAGTAGAGGCATTTCAAGAATTTTAGAATATTGGATCTATCATTAGGTTGCTTTTGCCATCATTTTGATTCAATTAAGGACAACAATGTGGTGTGGCTTGGGGGACCTTGTCAGGTAGTAGGACATGCTATGGGGCTAGATGCATGGACCGTGAGTTTAGGCTGAGTGCCATGACTATGATGTGTGCCCCGATGTGGGATAGATTTCCCTCACTTCCATTGCTATACTTGGATACAGAGAATATTTTACACATTGCCAAACGTATTGGAGAACCAATTTTACTGGATGGTAGGACTGCTCATTTGTAACGATCTTCACATTTGAGGGTTTGTGTGAGGATGGACCTTTCGAAACCTTTGAAGTTGGGTCTTTGGCTGAGTGGTCTATTGGGGAAGACATTCCAATCATTTGAGTTTGAGGTCCTTCCTCGCATGTGTTACACTTGTGGCCATGTTAGCCATTACACAGACCAAAGCCCCACTCTTAGGAAACAAGTTTATTTGATAGGGAAATTGTAGGGGAATGCAATAGGTGGGAAGGAGGAGACTAAAAAAATAATGAAAAGATGCCATGAACATCCACAATAAAGAATTCAGTAGGATTAGAACAAGGAAGCAAGGAAGGGCTAGGCCCTTAGATGCTAGCGTAATCAAGAAGAAGGAGCCCTGTCATGCCTATGTAAAGGAGATGATAGTAAGATGGTGATACGATTAGGGGAGTTTCAAGCCAAGTGGTTGTACAAAACTAAATGGAGAGAGAGGGGAACCTCTTAGCTATAGTTCGTGGGCTGTAAGATTGTAATGAAATGTCCTTGGTGATGATTTTTAGAGGGGCAAGCTATAGTGAGAGGTGCAGGGATTACATTCATGATTCTAAGCAAGGTGTTTGGTGTGAATGCTTTGGGCCGAATTTGGTGGATGCTCTCTTTTGTTTCTAGTTTACTTTTAGACAAGCATATTACTGTAGTAAAAGGCCTTGTAATCCTTCATGGAATAATGCTTTGACACCAAATGGGCAGTGGGCTGAGGGGGATCCAATAGGGTGCTAGAACTGAAGATGAGAGACTTGTTGGAAATGAATAAAGTTACTTGGCAAAGTGTTGTTGCTTCTTTCAATTGGGTGTGGCATGTGAGGAGAAAGGAAATAAATGGGGATGCAAAATTGTGATGCAGTTATACTAAATACAAAAATAAAATTAATGTTGGCATGGAGAGGGCAATGCAGGAGGGCCAATAAATAGAGATGAAGTTGTTACTAGAGGATTACTGGTGTAGTGGAATATCGAAAGCTGCAGGAAATTTGGATGCTGTTATGAATTCCTTAAGCCATGTTGGCATTCTATAAGGAGGTAGATTGCTGTTAATTAGGTGCTGGAGATGTACTTGGTGGCGTATTACGTGTAGTAGGAATAGGAGGATGAAGGATGTAGTTTTTGGTGGAGACATGTTGTTGCTAAAATGGTGTTGGTGGAGCTTAATGTGGTAGGGAACTTACTGTATGGTGACTAAAAAATGTGGTATGTGCAAGGGGGTTCCTTGGCAACGTTGTTCTAGCTCTACTATAGTAGCTAATATAAGCAAAATTGATGTTGCAGCAAATGCAATATAAATTTGTTGCAGCAACAAACGTAATTGCTACAACAGCGATTACGTTTGTAGCAACAATTTTCACTGTTGCTGCGGGTTCCCCTCAGTACTACTGGATGCGTGTGAATTTATTATGCGGATGGTTGCTTGTTTGGTACTTGGATTCCTCATCTAAGGTGACGTTGCTACTGGAGGATTACTATGGGCAAGGTGATGTTATGAATTTGGCTACTATTTTGAATTCCTTAAGCCATGCTGGCATTTTGTTGGAAGCTAGTACACTGCTAACGAGGTTCTGGAGCTGTGCTTGGTGGCATATCATGTGTAGTAAGAATACGAGGATGTAGAATGCAATTTTGTGTGGAGAAATGTTGTTGCTGAAATGGTGCTCGTGGAGTTTATTGTGGTAGGGAATTTACTGTATGTAGACAAAAAAAGGCTAAATGTAAGGATGAAGGGGAACACTACAGATGGGAAGCTAGAGGGAATTATAAAATCAAATGGAAGTTCCAAGAGAGAAGACAAGCTATGGGGTTTCCTTGTTGTTGGTGTATGGTCTGAATATGAACGATAAAACTCCTTGAAATGCTAAGATGGATTGGCTACACAATACTAGGTATAGTGTGTGGAGGTATCTATCTACAACTTCTTAAAATGCTTTGTTGGGAGTAGGAATTGGATGTATACATCATCTGTAAGTGCTATCAATATGTTGGAAGGCTAGGTGCTGTTGGGTGGAGATTCTTCTTGTTGTTATGCTTTATTTTAACAAAAAAATAATTAAGTTCGTAGCATGGAATATTCAAGGAATAAAGGAAGAAATTGAGGGGTTACCTGCAATAGTTTGTAAGAACAAAGGGTATTACAATAGTGGCTCTTGTTGAAACGAGGGTGGAGAAATTCATTTGGAAAGATGTGAATTTGCTGCTTGGTAGAGATTGGGAGTTCATAGTGCAACCATCAGCTAAATTGTTTGGTGGGATTATGGTTCTATGGAGGAGCTGGGTAAACTTCAAAGTCATGAAGATTTCATCATAGGTGCTTGTAGTGCAGGCAAGAGTGGGGGAGGAAAGGCTAATAAAATGTTGTGTAGTGTATGCTTCCAAGGAGCCTATCAAGAGGAATGTTGTATAGGATAACATGAGGGAGGAGGCTACAGGTGAGGGACCCATGATTATGGTGAGGGACTTCAATGTTATTATGTCATAGGAGAATAAAAGAGGAGGGAAGAGGTTTAGGAGTGGGCAGGGGCAACAAGATTTTTCTAAAATAATACAAGAATTGGAGTTGATTGACTTGGGATATATGGGCAATAGATACACTTCGTGCAATGGGAAAGAAGGAGATGCTCGAATATTACAGAGGCTGGATAGAGTGCTATTGAATCTCTAGGGAAAACCAAACTTTTCCACAACTACAGCAACATATTTGTCATGCATTGTGTCAGATCATTGCCTATTACTTATTAAGTTGTGGACACGTCAGGGGATGGCTACTAAAAAGGAAATCAATTTGAGAGAGCTTGGCTAGCTTTTTCTCAAACTATTGAGATTGTATAGAGTGTGTGGAATAGATCAGTAAGAGGGAATCCCATGGAGAGGCTCTCTACAAAGTTCTACAGATCTCTAGCTACTTTGAGCAAGTAGAGCAAGTCTGAGATGCACAGTCTCATAGACAGGAATGGTGAACTTGAAAAAAAATCCAAGATCTACAACTCAAGGAATCTGAGGTGGGTCTTAATGATCAGGAAACTATCCAACTTGGACATGTCATTTCTTCTTTTCATAGGGTGAGTGCACTTGAGTAGAGATGGGGGTGGCAATGTGAAAAGGTCTAATAGGCTCAACTGGGTGATTATAATACTAATTTCTTCTAGGCTATTATGACTTTAAGGTGGAGGGATAAGCATATTCTGTAGCTAAATGATGATAAGGGAGAAGTGGTTAGTTCCATAGAAAAAATAAAAAGCATGTTGGTTAACCATTTTGAGTCAAAGTGGTGCAATACTGATGTCAACTATCCTCTACTGCAATACCAACCTTACATATGCATTGGAGTGGAATAGGAAGGAATGTTAGCCATGCAGACTATCGAGGAAGAAGTCATCAGAGCTATTAGACCTATGAGGAAGAACAAAGCACCAAGGATGGATGGGGTTACAACAGAGTTCATATAGGGGTATTGGGAGATTACTCAGGAGGATATTGTTAGAGTTGTGCTATAAGTTTTTCATGACAAATGGATGCTAACAGCTTAGAGGGATTCAAAAAATTCAAAGTACAGAGAAATCGAAATAGTTTAGGATCATAATTTTGTTCAATGTTATATATAAAATAGTGGTGAGGATCTTGGTGGAATGGTTGAAGTTGGTTTTACCTAGAATAACTGTGGAGGAACAAGATGCTTTTGTACTGTGTAGATCTATCTCAAATAATATTTTTATTTCTCAAGAAATAACAACTAGGATGCACTCTTTGATCTTCAAAGAGGGTCTTAAGGCAATTAAAGTAGATATGGAACAAGCATATGATAAGGTGAGATGGATATTTGTTATTGATATGATGACTTTTTTGGGCTTCCCAGCATTATGGTGTGAGTGGGTGAGTGCATGTATCTCAGCACTAAGGTTTGGGATGTTATTGAAAGGGATCAGAATCCTATGGATTGAGGCCAAGAGAGGACTAAGGCAAGGATGCTCATTGTCACCATATCTATTTACCATTACATCTGAATTTCTATCTGGGCTTGTGAGGAAGTATGAAGCTATGGCATTGGTGAGATTTTGGTGTGGGCCAACTTCTCCAATCATTTCACATTTGTTATATGCTAATGATGTCATGTTGTATTCTCCCACTACATATGCCGTTGTTAGGTTAGTAAGATAGATTATGGAGGAATACGAGAAGTAATCTGGGAAGATGGTTAATTTTGCTATATCAAGAATCTATTTTAGTAAGGGGATGATAGGAAAGAGAAGGAAGATGGTGGCTCGTAAAGTTCATATGACCCTGGAAAAAAATCTTACTTAATACCTATTTTAGCAAAGTTGCTAAACAAGGGAGACTTTAACTTTATCATTTAAAGAGTGGAAGAGCAAGTTGCAAAATACAGAATCAGGCCTCTTTCCTTAGTAGATACTTACGGTGTGGTGCCAATGAAGGCCATGTAATGCATTATACTGACCAAAGTATTATCACTTTACCTAAGGAGGAGTGATGATTAGGTATCTATGATCTTAGTATTTAGTAATGGGCCTTGATTATGATGTAATGTAGAAGGATCTTTGGTAAGAGAGGATTGTGTGTGGGTGGAGGTGATTAGGAGTAAATGTTTGGTGGGAGAAAAGATGGGGGTGATCCATGGGGGCCGTCATAGTCATGCAGACTCATTAAGGAGGTAATGTCATGGGCTATTCAAAACTTTGTGTGTAGAATTAGAGAAGGTAGGGATGTACCTTTTGTTGAGGATAATTGGCTGGGGTCTCTTTCAATCAAGTGGTGGCCTACTTACATTAACATAAAGGTAGAATGGTCGTATTTTTTGGGGAATGAATTATTGAACATGGGAAATAGGATATGTGCAATATTAAAGCTTGGGCGAGTGAATTATCTCTTGATAGGGTACTGCATCTTCGTTGAGCATTGGATGGAAGCAAGGACCAGTTATTGCAAGTACAAACTAAGTCCATGGAGGTGCATAATGCTAAGCTCTACTCAACAATAGTTCATGTTGGAATTTTGGAAAATGCTGGAAGTTCACACCCTATTGTAAGTAATTATAGTTGGATTTGGAAGCTTAAGGTGCTATCCAAGGTGAAGATTTTCATTTAAAGATTGGTTAAAAATTGTATTCCTACAACTAAATGGCTTTTTAAGAGAGAATGGTGGAGTGTGACAGCTGTTGTGTGAATACTGGAAGGCGAGAGAGGTTTAGAATGTGTAGCACAAGAAGGATGCTACTGTTGCTCTCGTTCCAAGTAGCAGTAATATTATATTACAGAATATATATAGGTTCTTGGAGGCAAATGATTTGAAGTGTGGGGAAGACCGTCAGTGCGGCGGGTGTATAGGAAGTTGGGTGCGGGTGCTTGCATGGGTGCTCACTGCTCACGCGGAAGGGGTTCTAGAATGCACTCAGTTGGGATCAATAAAGGTGCAAATGTCAAGAATCACAGTATGCTGAGGTGGACGAAGTGACTGGGCGGCGGGTGTGAAGGAATTAGGGCTCGAGTGCCTGCGTGGTTCCTACTGTGCATGCACACTGGTTTAAGGATGACATTATGAAGGCACTAATGCCCACGACTTCAAACATGGTGCTTAAGTACATTTATTGGAGGAAGGCTGGCAATGTGCTGGGTGGTCGTGTAGCTCCTACTGCGCACATGTGCAGTGTTTTAAATTGGCATTAAAGGGGAAGCACGCACAAAGGTTCGAACATTTGCAACTTCAAATTGGTGTTAAAGACGATAAAGGTGTATACAATAAGTAGCGTGGTGATGTGAAAAGCGTGGCGTGTAGAGCAAAGCGCATGACGTGTGAAGCGAAGCATAGTGCACGATGCTCATGCACACGTGTAAGATATTTAATATTGAATTAATAATTTCGACACATTTTGCTGAGTGGAGCGACACAATTAGACTACAAACTGTGTGTTTCGACTGCACGCAAGACTCATTTTGGGCACCGTGAGGTCCGGTGAGTGCTTTGTGTGGCTTCTCATGCAAAAATTTCTACAGTACTCTTCTAAATCAATTGAGCAAAATTTCACTTGTCATGGTCAATTCTAAACCTGGAAATTTGAAATTTCATATAGCTATATTTTCTAGATTACTTTGTGCTGCTGTTGGAAGTGGTTATATTAATTACTACAAGTGTTGTGTTAAGCAATTTCTTTGCAATTGCTATGTTGTGTGTTGTGCTGGAAGTATTGGAAAATAATTACACAGATTATGTTGGCTGAAATAATTACTGGTTGAAATAATCACTAGAAGTGCTTATTGAAACAATTGCTGTAATTACTTTGTTGTGTTGCTTTTGTTGTATTGGAATTATTGGACGTGTAGAATGATACCTATAATATGGCTAACACCTAATCAAAGAAGAGCAGCAAGAAAGGGAAAAGTTGTGAACATGTGTCCCTTACACGTAATGAATTGCTTGTTGGGGAATTTAGTTATATTATAAACTCACCAAACAGGGAAGCCATATTGGCAGTTTCTGCAATTGATGGTGAGGTGAGAGTAGATTTGAATGATAGTGAAATATTTGTAGACTTTGTATCTACTGAGAGTGACAGTAGTATTGGATTTGCTAGAGAGTTGGAGGTGATAAACTCTTATATAGGGATGGAAGGAAAGGCAATCATTGCTCAGAACATAACAGGTGGAAGTTGGGAGAGTGACAACCCTATGAACAATGGAGCATCAGGCTAGGGAACATTCAAAATCATACTAATAAGGATCAAAATAAAGAAGGGCAGGATAATGTGATACAAGGAGTGGGATTTGGTGTGGGTGGTAAGCAAGATAATTCTAAAAAAGTAGGCTTCAAGGATATGTTGACAAACAAAGGAACTCAAATACTGCAATTACAAAAACCACTGAGCAACCTACTTATATAGATGTGAAAGAGGTTGTTGCTAAGATGATGGATTATGTAGTACAAGATGACATTATTATGTTTGATTTGACATGCAGTAGATGTAAGAAGTTTCATCAGTTTGATCTGGTGGGGAGAGTATTGTAATACCTTGTCTTTCTACATTATTTTAAGGCTTTTAAAGTGAAGTTGTGGGCATTTCAAAAACTTCAGAGTATTGGATCTATCATTAGGTTTCTTTTGTCTTCATTTTTATTCAATTAAGGACAAGAATACAGTGTGGCTTTAGGGACCTTAGCAGGTAGTGGGACAAACCTTGGGGTTGGATGTATGGACCACTAAGTTTAGGCTTAGTGCCATCACTATAATGTATGCCCTAGTGTGGGTGAGATTCACTGTGCTTTCTTTGATATTAGAACATGGAAACTATTTTACATATTGCTAAAGCTATTGAGGAACCCATTTTATTGGATGGATGGACCACTAATTTGCAATGATCCTCATATGAAAGGGTTTTGGTGAGAATGGACCTCTCAAAACCTTTGAAGTTGGGAATGTGGTTGAGTGGGCTATTGGGGAAGACATTCTAATCTTTTGTGTTTGAGGGCCTCCATCAAATGTGTTACATCTGTGGCCATGTTGGCCATTACATAGATCAATGTTCAACTGGGGGGAAACGAGTTAATTTGATAGGGGAGGTAGAGGGAAATGCATTAGGTAGAAAGGTGGAGACCAATAAATCATCGCAAAGGAGCTAGGAACCTCAACAACCAAGCACTCAATGGGATGAAGATAAGAGAGAAAGGAACGTGCTAAGCCCTAAGATTCTATTGCAATCAAGAAGAAGGAGGGCTGTCATGCATGTGAAAAGAAGATTTCAAAATCCCATAGCTACTGTAAACTTTCAGAGTGATTTAAGGGGGCAATTAACAATGGTGGGGAAGGGAGGTACCCAGGAAGGCACAAAAGTATCTCTATTGTAAGGGGGAAGGGAACCTTTCAGATAAGTATAGACCCCGAAGGATAGATTGGGGAGGGAAGCCACAAAGGAGGTGGCTCAATTTATCAAAGGAGGCTAGCTTAAGAAGAGGTCAAAAGTGAAGGATAGCAATAGGAAAAGAAGATTGTAGTAGGGTGGTCATACGGTTGGGGGAGGTTCAAGCCATGTTGCTATATAAAACTAAATTGAGAGAACGGGGAACCTCTCAGCTATAGTTCGTGGGCTACAACTTTTGAAATGGAATGTGTTTGTTGATGAAGTATAGAGGTGCGAGTTACACTGAGAGGTACAGGACTACGTTGTCTCCGGGTAGGGTAATCGGTGTGTTTGTGTTGGGCTAAAAGTGGTGGATGCTTTCCATAGTTACTTCTATTATAGTTGCTGGGGAATTTTGTTGATAGGGAGCTCGAAAGTTCCTTTGAGACATGCTCAGTACTATATTAGAAGGCCGTGCAACTCTTCATGCATTAAGGGCTGGGCAAAAAGTGGGCTGTAAGCTAAGATGGAATCCAACAAGGTGTTGGAAATAATGATGAGATGTTTACTGGAAATTAACATTATGGTTTTGTAGAATGCTAATGCTCCATTTAATTGGGCGATACACTTGAGGAAGTAGTGGAACAAATGAGGATGCAGCATTAGGATATAGCTATGCTGAATGTAGGAATAGAAATGATAATGGCATGGGCAAATTGGTGTAAGTGAAGTTGCTACTAGAGGACTATTGCAGCACTAGAAAATGGCAAGAGGTAGGGAAATTGGCTACTATTATGAACTCCTTAAGCCATCATGGCATTTTACTGGGAGGTCAATTACTGGTGGCGTATCATAAGTAGTTTGAATGTGAGGAGGTAGGCAACAGGGTGTGGATATAGGAGGCTGTGGAAATGGTGTTGGTGGAGTCTATTAAGGTAGGGAGCTTGCTGTATCATGACTCAAAAAAATGGTAAGTGCAAGAATGAAGGCGGATGCTACAGATGTGAAGTTGGAAGGCATTTTGGAAACTTGTGGGAGTCTAGAAGACAAGACAAGCTATGGTTTTTTTCCTTGAAGCTGGTTGTGTGGTCTGAATAGGATTGCTAAATTTCTTGAATTGCTAAGATGGTTATGCTATAAAATGCTAGACACTATATGTGGAGTTATGTGGTTATGGCGTCTTCAAATACTTTGCTAGAAGTGGGAATAGGATGTACACTTCGAGTGGAAGTTTTGCCAGTTTATTGAAATGCCAGCTACTATTATTGGGAGATATTGGAGGTTGCTATGCTTTACTATTACCAAAAATGATTTAAGTTTACTTTATGGAATATTCAAAGAATTAGGGATAAGAAATCAATGGGTTATCTGCAATGGTTTGTAAGAACGAGGAGCATTACAGTAGTTGCTCTTGTAGAAACCAGGGTGGAGAAAATAAATAGGAGAGATGCAAATTTGGTTCTTGGCAAAGATTAGGAGTTTGTAGTGAAACGATCAATTGGCTTTTCTAGAGGGATTGTGATTCTATGGAGGAGCTAGGTGAACTTAAAAGTTATGAAGATTTCCATGTAAGTACTTGTAGTGTAGGCAACGATAGGAAAGGATAGGCTGATAAAATGTTGTGTGGTGTATGCATCCAAGGACCCTAACAAGAGGATTGCTGTGTGGGAGATCTTGACGGAGGAGGCTAAAGGTGGGGGACCCAAGAATGTGGTAGGGAACTTCAATGTAGTAATGTGATAGGAGGAGAAGAGACGAGGGAAGAGCTTTAGAAGTGGGCAAGGATAGTAGGAGTTTTTTAAAATCATGCAAGAATTGGAGTTGATTGACTTGGGATATATGGGTACCAGGTACACTTGGTACAATGGAAAAGGAGGTGCTCAAATATTGAAAATGCTGGATAGAATGCTAATGAATCTCCATGGAATACAGGACTTTCTCACAACTACAATTACTCACTTGTCACACATTGAGTCAAATCATTGCCCATTACTTACTGTGTTAAGGACACATCAGAGGATGGCCACTAATAAAAGAAATCAATTTGAGAGTGCTTGGCTTGTATTTCCTCAGACTATAGGGGTCATAAAGAACGTATGGAATAGATCAGTAAGAGGGAATCCCATCGAGATGCTTTCTACAAAATTTTGTATATCCCTAGCTACTTTGAGCAGGTGGAGCAAGACTAAGATGTGCAATGTTATTGACAAGAATGGTGAACTTGAAAAGGAAATCCAAGGTCTACAACTCAAGGAATTCGAGATGGGTCTTAATGATCAAGAAGATATCTAGCTCCCACATCTCATTTCTTATTTTCACAGGGCAGGTACACTTGAGGAGAGATGGTGGTAGCAAAGAGCAAAAGTCCAATAGGCTCAATTGGGAGATTGAAATACTAGTTTCTTCTAGGCTACTACAACTTTTAAGTGGAGAGATAAGCATATACTATTGTTAAATGATGATAAGGGGGAGGTGGTTAGTTCTACAAATAAAATTGAAAGCTTATTGGTGAACTATTTTGAGTCAAAGTGGTTTAATACTAATGTTGATTATCCTCCACTATAATACCAACCTTACAAATTCATTGGATTGGAATAGGAAGGAATGCTCACCATGTAGGGTATTAAGCACAAAGCTATCAGAGCTATTAGATCTTAAGGAAGAGAAAGGCACTCGAGATGGATGGGGTTATAGTGGAGTTCATAAAAGGGTATTGGGAGATTACTCAGGGGGATATTGTTAGAGTTGCATTACAATATTTTCAAGATAAATAGATGCCAAACGATTGGAAGGATACGCTTGTTGGACTTATTCCTAAACTATAGGTTGCAGACCAAAATAGTTTAGATCTATAAGTTTGTGCAATGTTGCATACAAATTAGTGGCAAAGATCTTGGTGGTAAGACTGAAGGTGGTTTTACCTGATCTAATTGTGAAGGAACAAGGTGCATTTGTTTTGGGTAGACCTATCTCAGATAATATATTTATTACTCAAGAAATGGCAACCAAGATGCACTCTTTAGTCTCCA
The DNA here is from genome assembly GCA_023846275.1 of Vanilla planifolia. Lineage (NCBI taxonomy): Eukaryota > Viridiplantae > Streptophyta > Magnoliopsida > Asparagales > Orchidaceae > Vanilla > Vanilla planifolia. The sequence goes on from JAIUJO010000937.1 coordinate 50,998, forward strand.
GAGAGGGTCTTATGGCAATAAAAGTGGATATGGAACTTGCATATGTTAAGATGAGATGGTAGTTTGTCATTTGTATGATGAAATTGTTAGGCTTCTCAATAGTATGGTGTTAGTCAGTGAATACTTGTATCTCAACACCAAGGTTTGGGGTGTTATTAAATGAGGTCAGAATCCTATGGATTGAGGCCAAGAGAGGACTTAGGCAAGGATGTCTATTATCACTATATCTATCATCATTACATCTGAATTTCTATCAAGGCTTATGAAGAAGTATGAAGCTATGACATTGGTGGGATTTTGATGTGGGCCAATCTCTCCAATCATTTCTCATCTGTTATATGTTGTTGATGTTATTATATATGCTCTTACTATATATGCTACTGTTAGGGTAGTAAGACTAATTTTGGAGGATTATGGGAAGTATTATAGACAGAAGATAAATCTTACTAAATCAAGAGTTTATTTTAGCAAGTGGATGATGAGAAAGAGATGAAAGATGGTGGTTGGTAAAGTTCATATGACCCAGGAAGGAAATCTTAATTATTTGGGGATACCTATTTTGGCAAAGTTACTAAGCAAGGGAGACTTTAACTTTATCATTCAAAGAGTGGAAGAACAAGTTGCAAAATAGAGAATCAAGCCTTTTTCCTTGGCGTACAGGATTGTTATGATCAACTTTGTGCTAACAGTAATTCTTAATTTCTACTTAAGCCATTGTGTGGTGCTAAAGAGGGTGATCAATGTATTAAAAAGGATGTTCAAAAGATACTTATGGTATGGCACTAATAAAGTACATACAATGTATTATGTGGATTGGAGTACTGTCACTTTACGTAAAGAGGAGGGTGATTCAGGTATTCATGATCTTAGTATTTTGCAATAGGCCTTGACTATGAAGCGATGTAGGAGTATATTGGGAAAAATGTGGGTGGAGGTGATGAGGAGTGCATACTTAATGGGAGAAAAGATGGGGTTGTTCCATGGGGGCTTTGTAAGAATGTAGACTAATTAAGGAGGCTATGCCATGGGCTATACCAAACTTTGTTGGAGAATTAGAGAGGTTAGGGATGTACATTTTTTTGAAGACAACTCGCTAAGGTTTCTTCCAATCAAGTGGTAGCCTACTTACATTAATATGGAGGTAGAATGGCTGAAATTTGTTAGTGAATGCATCATTAAGCATGACGAATGGGATGTGTATAGTCTTAAAGCTAGGCTGATGAATTATTGCTTGATAGGGTGCTCCATCTTTCTTAAGTGCTGAACAATAGCATGTGCCAGTTGCTGCAATTACAAACTAAGTCCATAGAGTTGCACAATGCTAAGCTCTACTCAACAATGGTTAATGCTAGAATTGTGGAAAATTCTGGAAGCTCATGGCTCGCTGTAAGTAATTATAGCTGGATTTGGAAACTCAAGGTGCTGCCCTAGGTGACGATTTTTATTTGGAGATTAGTTAAAAATAGTATTTCGACCATTGAATTGTTGTTTAAGAGGAGAATGGCAGAGTGTAGTAGCTCCATTTGGGGTTGTAGGCATGCTGAAACTTCACAACATTTGTTGTGTGAATGCTAGAAGGTGAGAGAGGTTTGGAATGTGAAGCACATGAAGAACATTATTGCAGCATTTATTCCAAGTAGTAGTAGAAGAAGCAAAAGCAATTTTACATTACATGTATACAACACTTTGGAGGAAAATGATTCAAAGTGTGGGGATGTGATTAAGCATGCTGCTGTTATTGCTACAGCTCTTTATTAAATTTGGGCCAACAAGAGTTTAAAACAAATACAAGGTGCAAGTCATGAGCAATGCTGTCCTATTGAGAAAGATTTAAATTGACATGGTGATTGCAATAAAAATATACAACTTGGCCTCATCCATGTCCAATGGAGTCCACACAACTCACATGAGTTGAATGTAGCTTTATTTTGGGCTCCTCCTTCAACTAGATGGATCAAAATAAATTGTGATGTGGTTGTTAAAAAAATGATGCAGTGGAGCTAGGAATTAATGTTAGAGATCACCTTGGTAAGCCATTGTTTATTGCTAAAAGAAGGGTTTTTTCTCAATAGAGCATAACTATGGATGTGGATGCCATTCTAGAGGCCTTCACATTGCTCAGATTAAAGTTTTTAATTTATCATGTTGTTGAGATTCAGTTAGATTCTACTATGGCTATTCAGAAGGTTTGTAATCTTCTACAACACCCTTCACGTGGAGGAAGATTCAAAGACTCTATGTGGTATGTTCAAGGCATAGATAACTTTTGATTAACACATATTTGTAGGTAAGGAAATGCTCCAGTAGACTGGGCGGTGCATTATGCATGTTCAACTGATTTTACTTGGGACTAGGGTTTGCCCCTTCCCAAACTGCATTTGCAATCTTTTACGACACCCTTCACATGGAGGAACATTCAAAGACTCTCTATAGTATTTTTGAGGCATGAATACCTTTCGATTAACGTATATTTATTGGCAAGAAAATGCTCTAGCAGACTGAGCAGTGCATTATGCATGTTCATCTGATTTTTCCTGGGACTGGGGAATGCCCCTTCCTAAACCGCTTTTGATACTGTTGTATTCAGACATTTTGTTTGGTACTCCATAGAGGACTTTTTGTAGGCTTTCACCATTAATAAATATCAATGGAACCCAAAGACTTTGTGAGAGTGGTTAGGGTTTAACATTGCCTCGTGAAGGGAAGACCGTTGGTGCAGTGGGTGTGCAAGAAGTTGGGTGCGCCTGCTCGCACAAGTGCTTACTATGGGCATAGAGGGGGTTCTAGAACATGCTCAATTAGGATCTACAAAGGTACGAACGTCATTGATCATTGTATGCTGAGGCGGAGGAAGTTTGGCGGGGCGGCGAGTGTGATGGAATCAGGGCACGGGTGCTCGAGCGGCTCCTACGACGTGCACATGCAAGGATTTGGGAATGACATTATGAAGGCATGAATGTCCACGACTTCAAACTTGGCAATGAAGTACATTCGACAGAGAAAGGTCAGCGATGCAGCGGGTGGTCGTGTGGCTCCAGTTGTGTGTGCTCAGGGGTTTAAATTGGCATTGCAGGGGATGCGCACACAAAGACGCGATCGGTCACGACTTCAAAAGTGTGCTGAAGGTGATCGATGTGTATACAGTAGGCTGCACGATGACGTGAATAGTGTGACGTGTAGTGCAAAGTGCATGACATGCGGTGTGAAGCACGAGGTGTAGTGCACATGTGCATGTGCAAGGAATTTAATCTTGAATTAATACATTTCAATGCATTTTGCTGGATAGAGTAATGCAATTAGACTACAAACTGTGTGTTTTGATTGCATGCATAACTCATTTTGGGCACTGTGAGGTTCGGTGTTTGCATGGGGTGGCTTCTCGTGCAACAATTTCTATAGTACTCTGCTGCATCAATAGATTGAAATTCCACTTGTCAAGGTCAATTCTAACCTCGAACTTTGAAATTTCATCTAGCTCTATTTTCTGGAATACCTTCTGCTACTACTTGAACTTGTCCTATAATTGCTACAAGTTTTGTGTTGTGTAATTTCTTTGCAATTGCTTTGTTGTGTTGTTACACTGGAAGTGCTGGAAAATAATAGCACAGGTTGTGTTGGCTAAAATATTGTTGGTTGAAATAATTGCTGCAACAGCTGATTAAAATATATACTACAATTGCTTTACTGTGTTGTTGTTGTTGTGCTGGGATTGCTGAAAGTGTAGGGTGATACCTATAATAGAGCTGGCACCAAATCAAAGAAGAGCACCAAGAAGGGGAAACATTATGAAAATTTGTCCCCTATGCGTAATGAATTGCTGGTTGGGGAGTGTAGTTATATTGTAATCTCAGCAAATAGGGAAGTCGTACTTGCAGTCTCTGCACCTGATGATGATGTAGGGTGGATTTGAATGATAGTGAAATATTGGTACACTCTGTATCTATTGAGAGTGACACTGGCGTAAAATCTACTAGAGAGCTAGAGGAGACAAACTCTTATCTAAGGATGGAGCGAAAGGGAGTCATTGCTCAGGACATAACAAGTGGAAGTAGAGATTGCGACAACTCTATGAACAATGGAGCACCAAGGTAGGGAAACATTTAAAATAATACTAATGAGGATCAAAATAAAGAAGGGTAAGACAATATGATGTAAGGAGTGGGATATTGTGAGGGTGGTAGATAGGATAATTCCAACAAAGAAAACTTCAAGGATATGCCGATAGTTAGAAGGAACACAAATATTACAATTACAAAAACCACTGAGTGGCCTCCTTATATAGATGCAAAAGTGGTTGCTTCTAAGATGATGGATTTGTAGTGCAGGATGAGATTATTATGTTAGATTCGACATGCAGTAGATGTAAAGAGTTTCATCAGTTTGACCTGGTGGGAAGTCTATGGAAATACCCTCTCTTTATACATTATTGCAATGCTTTTACAACATAGGTGGGGCCATTTCAAAATCTTTAGAATATTCGATCTATCATCAAGTTACTTTTGTCTTCATTTTGGTTCAAGTAGGGATAGGAATGCAGTGTGGCTTGGGGGACCTTGGCAGGTAGTAGGACAAACCATGGGGTCAGATGTATGGACCCCTGAGTTCAGGCCGAGTGCTATGACTATAATGTGCCCTAATGTAGGTGAGATTCACAATGCTTTCCTTACTATATTAGGACATGGAAAATATTTTATGTATTGTTAAAGCTATTAGGGAACCAATTTTATTGGATGGACGGACCGCTGATTTGCAACAATCCTCGTATGCGAGGGTCTGTGTTAGGATGGACCTCTCAAAACCTTTGAAGCCAGGAATGTGGCTGAGTGGGGTATCGGGAAAGACATTCTAATCTTTTGAGTATGAGAGCCTTCCTCGGATGTGTTACATCTGTAGCCATGTTGGCCACTACACAAATCAATGTTCAACTGGGGGGAAAGAGTTGATTTGATAGGGGAGACAGAAGCAGGCAAGAAGGAGGAGACTAACAAATTATCACAAAGGAACCAGGAACCTCAGCAACAGAGCACTCAGTTGGATGAGGATGAGAGAGTAAAGAAAGGGCTATGCCTTGAATTCTAGTGCAATCGAGAAGAAGGTGTGCTGCCATGCATGTGTAAGGAAAATTTCAAAATCCCATAGCTACTCTAAACTTTTAGAGCGATTTAAGAGTACAGTTACCAATGATAAAGAAAAGAGGTACCCAGGCAGGCATAGAAGTGTCTCTATTGCAAGGGGTAGGGAACTTTTCAGATAAGTATGGACCCCAAAGGATACATTGGGGAGGGACGCTACAAAAGAAGGTGACTCAATTTACCAATGGGGGCGAACTTAAGAAGAGGTCAAAAAATGAGGACACCAATGGGAAAAGAAGATTACAGTAGGGTGTTCATATGATTGGGGGAGGTTCAAGACATTTTGTTGTATAAAACTAAATGGAGAGAGAGAGGAACCTCTCAGCTACAGTTCATGGGCTACAGCACTTGTAATGGAATGTGCTTGGTGATGAAGTATAGAGGTGTAGCGACTGCATTGTCTCCAAGCAGGGTGATTTGTGTGTATGCATTTGGTTTAAAGTGGTGGATCCTCTCCTTAGTTACTACTATTGTAGTTGCTGAAAAAATTTTGTTGATAAGGAGTTAAAAAGTTGCATTGAGACATGCTCAGTACTGTATTAGAAGGTCATGCAACTCTTCATGCATTAAGGGCTAGGCACAAAGTGGGTAGCAAGCTAAGAGGGAATTCAAAAAGGTGTTGGAAATGAAGAAGACATGTTATTTAGAAATTAATAGTGTGGTTTTGCAAAGTGCTAATGCTCCATTTAATTGGTTGATACACTTGGGGAAGTAGGGAATGAATGAGGATGTAGCATTGGATGTAGCTATGCTAGATGTAGGTAGAGAAATGAGGATGGCTTGGGCAAATTAGTGGAAGTGAAGTTTTTATTAGAGGACTGCAGCAACATTTGAAGATGCTAAGAGGTAAAGAATTTGGTTGCTGTTATGAACTCTTTAAGCCATTATGGCATTCTACTGGGAGGTCAATTACTGTTGGAGTGGTGCTGAGCATGTGCTTGGTGGCATATCATAAGCAGTATGAATGTGAGGAGATAGGCAATAGTTTTGTGTAGAGATAGGAGGCTGCTGAAATTGTGTTGGTGGAGTCTACTGAGGTAGGGAGCTTGCTGCATGATGACTCAAAAAAATGATAAGTGTAAGAATGAAGGGGGATGCTACAGATGTGAAGTTGAAGGGCATTCTGGAAACATGTGGAAGTTCAAAAGACAGGACAATCTATGTTTTTTTTCTTTAAAACTGGCTTTTTGGTCTGGATAGGATTGCTAAATTCCCTTAATTGCAAAGATGGTTGGGCTACAAAATGTTGGACACTGTATATGGAGTTATGTGGTTACAACTTCTTCAAATGCTTCGCTAGAAGTGGTAATTGGATGTACACTTCAAGTGGAAGTGCTGCTAGTTCACTGAAAGGCCAACTGCTATTAGCAGGAGATACTAGAGGTTGCTATGCTTTACTATTGCCAAAAATGATTTAAGTTTGTTGTATGGAATATTCGAAGAATAAGGGATAAAAAATTGAGGGGTTATCTGCATCGACTTGTAAGAACTATGAGTATTGCAATAGTTGCTCTTATTGAAACCATGGTGGAGAAATTAAAAAGAAGAGATGCAGATTTGGTTCTTGGAAAAGATTGGGAGTTTGTAATGCATCCAACAGCTGGCTTGTCTGGAGGGATTGTGGTTTCGCGGAGGATCTGGGTGAACTTGAAAGTTATAAAGATTTTTTTTTAAATACTTGTGGTGTAGGTAAGGGTAGGGGAGGATAGGCTGATAAAATGTTGTGTGGTGTATGCATCCAAGGATCCTAGCAAGAAAAATGTTGCATAGGAGATCTTGACAAAGGAGGCTAGAGGTGGGGGACCCATGATTGTGGTAGGGGACTTCAATATTGTAATGTCAGAGGAGGAGAAGAGAGGAGGGAAGAGGTTTAGAGGTAGACCAGGATAACAGGAGTTTTCTAAAATCATGTAAGAATTGAAGTTGGCTGACTTGGGATATGTGGGTAGCAGGTACACTTGGTGTATTAGAAAAGGAGGTGCTCAAATATTGGAGAGGCTAGATAGAGTGCTAACAAATCTCTAGGAAAAACAGGACTTTCCCATAACTACATTTACTCACTTGTCACACATTGGGTCAAATCATTGCCCATTACTTATTGAGTTGGGGGACACGTCAAGGGATGGCCACTGAAAGAATAAATCAATTTGAGAGTGCTTGGCTTGTATTTCCTCAGATTATAGGGATCGTACAAAAAGTGTGGAATAGATCAGTAAGAGGGAATCCCTTGGAGAGGCTTTCTACAAAATTCTATATATTCCTAGTTGCTTTGAGCAGGTGGAGCAAGTCTGAGATGTTCAAAGTTATTAAAAATAATGGTCAACTTGAAAAGGAAATCCATGGTCTACAACTCAAGGAATCTGAGGTGGGTCTTAATGATCAAGAAAATATCTAGCTCCCACATCTCATTTCTTTTTTTCATAGGATAAGTACACTTAAGGAGAGATAGTGGTGGCAAAGAGCAAAGGTCAAATGGGCTCAACTTGGAGATTTAAATTCTAGTTTCTTCTAGGCTGCTACAACTTTCGGTGGAGGGATATGCATATACTGTAGTTAAATGATGATAAGGGGGAGGTGGTTAGTTCCATAGATAAAACTAAAAGCTTATGGGTGAACCATTTTTAGTCAAAGTGGTGCAATACTGATGTTGATTATCCTCTTCTGTAATACCAATCTTATAGATGCATTGGATTGGAATAGGAAGGAATGCACTCCAAGCAGGTTATCAAGAAAGAAGTTATTAGAGCTATCAGATCGAAAAGGAAGAAGAAGGCACCCAGGATGGATGGGGTTACAATGGAGTTTATACAAGGGTATTGGGAGATTACTCACAAGGAGATTGTTAGAGTTGTGCTACAATTTTTTCATGATAGATAGATGCCAAAGGATTAGAAGGATACTCTTATTGGACTTATTCCTAAACTGTGGGTTGCAGCCCTATCTTTGTGGCAAGACTAAAGATTGTTTTACCATACCTAATTGTGAAGGAATAAGGTGCTTTTGTCCTTCGTAGACCTATCTTAGATAATATTTTTATTGCTCAAGAAATGGCAACCAGGATACTCTTCAGTCTCCAGAGGGTCTTATAATATTAAAGGTGGATATAGAACATGCATATGCTAAGGTGAGATTGTAGTTTGTCATTAATATGTTGACATTCTTGGGCTTCCCAATAGTGTGGTGTGAGTAGGTGAATACTTGTATCTTAACACCAAGGTTGGGGGTGTTATTAAATGGGGTTAAAATCCCATGGATTGTGGCCAAGAGTGGACTTAGACAAGGATTCATGTTGTCACCATATCTATTCACCATTACATCTAAATTTCTATCTAAGCTTATGAAGAAGTATGAAGCTATGACATTGAAAGGATTTTGGTGTGGGCCAACTTCTCCAATCATTTCTCATCTATTTTTTGCTATTTATCTATATGCTCCTACTACATATGCTATTGTTAGGGTAGTAAGATAGATTTTGGAGGATTATGGGAAGTATTCTGGACAGAAGATAAATCTTGCTAAATTAAGAGTTTATTTTGGAAAAAGGATGGTGGGAAAGAGAAGGAAGATGGTGGCTGGCAAAGTTCATATGGTTCAACAAAAAAATCTTAGTTATTTGGGATACCTACTTTAGCAAAGTGTCTAAACAACAAAGACTTTAACTTTATCATTCAAATAGTGGAAGAACAAGCTGCAAAATAGAGAATCAAGCCACTTTCCTTGGCAGGTAGAATTGTTGATCGGTGTCAAAGAAGGTGATCAATGTATTAGAAAGGATGTTTAGAAGATCCTTATGGTGTTGTGTTAATGAAGGACTTGCAACACATTATGTGGACTAGAGTACTGTTACTTTTCCAAAGGATAAGGTTGGTTTGGGTATCCATGATCTTAGTATTTGGCAACGGGCCTTGACTTGAAGCAATGTAGGAGGATCATGGTGAGAGTAGGTTGTGTGTGGGTGGAGGTGATTAGGAGCTAATATTTGATGGGAGAAAATATGGGGGTGTTCCACAAAGAGCTTTCTAGTCAAGTAGACTAATCAAGGAGGCAATGTTACGGGTAGTACAAAACTTTGTGTGGAGAATTGGAGTGGGTAGGGATGTACTTTTTGCTGAAGACGATTGGCTCAACTTTCTTCCAATCAAGTGGTGGCCTATTTATATGAATTTGGAGGTAGAATTGCAAAAGTTTATTAGTGAATGCATCATTGAGCATGGGAAATGGGATGTGGGAAGTCTTAAAGCTTGGGCTAGTGAATTATTACTTGATAGGGTACTACATCTTCCTTGGATGTTGAATAATAGCATGGATTAGCTGTTGCAATTACAAACTAAGTCCGTGGAAGTGCACAACACTAAACCCTACTCAACAATGATTCATACTAGAATTATGGAAAATGTTGGAAGCTCATGACCTACTGTAAGTAATTATAGTTGGATTTGGAAGCTCAAGGTACTACCCAAGGTAAGGATTTTCATTTGGATATTAGTTAAAAATTGTATTCCTTCCACTGGATAGCTATTTAAGAAAAGAAAGGTGGAGTGTAGCAGCTACACTTGGGGTTGTAACCAGGCCGAAACTTCACAACATTTGTTGTGTGAATGTTGGATGGCGACAGAGGTTTAGAATGTGCAACACATGACGGACGTTGCTACAACTCTTATTCCAAGCAGCAGTGGAACAAGAAACAGAAATTTTACATTACATAATGTATAAATCACCATGAAGGCAAATGATTTGAGGTGTGGAGAGTGATTTAGTATGCAACTATTGTTGCTACAACTCTTTATTACATTTGGACTAATAGAAATTTAAAAAGACATAAGGAGCAGGTCATGAGTAATGCTGTTCTATTGTGAAATATTCAAGTTGATGTGGTGGCTACAATAAAAAAAACAACTTGGCTTCATCCATGTCTTACGGGAGTCCACACAACTTACAAGAGTTGAATGCGTCCTTATTTTGGGCTCGTCCTTCAATTGGAAGGATCAAAATCAATTATGATGTAGTAGTTCAGGATGATGCTGTGGGGCTGGGAATTGTTGCTAGAGATCATCGTGGTATGCCACAGTTTGTTGCTAGAAAGAGGGTTGTTTCTCAATCAAGCTTTGCTATGGATGTGAATGCCATTTTGGAGGCTTTGACATTGCTCAGGTCAAAGTTCTTGATTTATCATACTGTTGAGATTCAGTCAGATTCTATTATGGCTATTTAGGAGGTTGGCAATCTTGTACGACACACTTCACGTGGAAGAAGACTCAAAGACTCTCTCTAGTATGTTGGAGGCATGGATACCTTTTGGTTAATGCATATTTATAGGCAAGGAAATGCTCTAGTAGACAAGGCAGCACATTATTCATGTTCATCTTGTTTTACTTGGGATTGGGATATGCCTTTTCCCAAACTGCTTTTGTTTTGTTTTTGGACTTTTTGTTTGATTCTCTGTAGTGGACATTTTGTAGGCTTTGACCATTAATAAATTATCAATGGAACCCAAAGACTTTGATTTCTAGTAAGGTGCTGATGGAGTCCAAAGAGCAACATCCACCAATCCTTGGTTAAAATTGTTTATGGTTTAGGCTAGGATGGTATCTGATGATCTTTGAGCTCCCAACTTTTGTTTTTGATTATTGAAATCATATTTAGCAAATGCTTTCACAATGGTTGCTCTTTCATAAATCCAAGAATTTCACATCTGATTATGAAATACGAATGCCCACGGCTATCCCTCTTAATCATTACTCTGATCCCAAATGTCAACACAATAGGCTCAAAATCCTGTGATGTTATCCCATGATAATGTATCCAAAGTGTGGGTTGGCTTTGAGCACTTTAATTTCTTCAAAGTAACAATGCTAAGGACAAGACCTAGCTAGCTAAGGTTGGACCACATTATCGACCAAAGGATCAAGGCGAGTGGTGCACATCGAAAGGTGGACTGGTGAACCCAAACCAAGGTCAAACTACGAGCTTTTTAACTACAACAACTTAAATATATGCTATTGGATCTTGGATTACCATGGCTGTTTGCATCAGACTTGCTCTCAAATGGATCCTCGTTAAAGGAATTAGATTGCACTCATTCAAATTACCAGACTCATGGAGCATTGTTATTTATTGTCACTACCTCCCCATGTAAGGATTGAGTAATTTGTGCACCTGTTGTTTTCCATGGATGCGGTGGCCGTCTCTCAAGCTCCCATTCTGGAATTGAACCCTAAGTCTTCATCACCCGTCACCACCATGGCAGGCTCCTAACCTACCATAGAAAGTTGATAGGGCACAAATTTCAATGATGTATTGCTGGCATGAGGGCCGTGCGATCTGACAAGTTATCATGAATGTTAAGGAGTTAGGCAAAAGCCCGCATCGACCTTTTACCTAATAAATGCATCCCTTCCAAAAGTTGGGATTTGGTGCACGTATGAGCTCTAGAATTATTACGGTTATCCGAGTAGCAAGTACCATCAAACGAACTATAACTTGTTTAATGAGCCATTTATAGTTTAACATTCTAAAATTTTTTATACTTACACATTCATGGCTTAATCTGTGATAGAAGCATATGACTATTGGTAGGATCAACCAGGTGAATTACAATGATAATGCATTAGACAAAACCCAATGTCACAATTAACACGTTCATCATGTCTGACGATAACTCACTCAAAGGAAGAGTGAATGCTCCCAAGTTGGGAAACCATCCTCTAAGTTTCAAAACATTGCCTCTCAATAATTGCAATCGACAAGGACAACCCTATTTGGTAGAGAATGAAAAGATCGAAATGAGTGATTTCCAAGCGCATGCCAATAAGAGAGTAGGGACAACCACGCATTCAATAGCATTACAAAACATCACAATTCCAATGCTGGAGTACTATGGCATCATAAAAATAATTGAATGGAACTACCCATTTAATAGATAAGTAAACAAAATATGAATTTCCTCACAAAGAAGGTTCAATCAAGAGATAAAGCCCTACTAATATAATGGCTGACCAGACCATGAGGTAGCCAAGCCATACAAAGCAGCACCACAAAAACATCTATTGTGCAAAAACGATCTCGTGTTAATCCAATTCCATTTGCCCAAAGAGCCACGAAGATTTGCAAAAAAAGAAGCACAAAGGGTCTAATAAGGGATGAAAGCCTTGGCAGCACCAGCATAGCACGACAAGCAATACTTGGCACAATGTGCAAAGGGAACAGCTTGCTGAATCAACATAAAGCCACGCAAAAATTGTACCACTTGATGACGCCACTTGAGTAACCCCTCGTTCCTGCATTAGCATTACCAAGATATGATAAGTCAAAAAGAGTTGCACATTTGTCAAATAAAATACCACTACATGAGGAAAGCCACAACACATAGTACCAAGAAGGGATTGAGCATTGACGACAAGGACTTGTCCAAGCGCTAGGGGCACCACAGAACCTTCACTGAAACACAATGCCCAAATGTAAGGGGAAAAAGCATCTATTTGAACAGTGAACAGCCCCACGCTCCAACATAATAGTGCATTGCTTGGGCAGCAGCCCTACATGCTCAAATCCTAGCAGAAATCCAAAAACAAGCTACTCTTTGTTGTCCAAACAAGTCCCCAGCACAAGTCGTGGCTGAGCCTAGGTGAGCAGTGTATTGGCATGTGCACTGCACTGACAGTGTAGGGTTGCAGCTATAGCCAAGGTGCTTAATTAATTTGTGCACATCAAACCATCCACCTTCCGCTCTGGTGCAGACAACACTACATCAACCTGCCCACATGCAGATTTTTTATTATGATAATTCTTAACAAGACAAGTTTACTAATAGGTAATAAAACATATCCATGCACCAGGAGTACGCAGGGCAAAACATCTCATAAAAAGTTACACTTCTGTAACAAACATTTCGCACGTGAGGGTAGCAACTGGGGGTGCTTGGAGAAGACACCCATCGTGTGTGAGTAGACATGGCATAGTGCACACACATAGTACACTAGCACTACATATGCTTAAACCATACCTTATATTGAACCTAAAATAATAGATTTTTTGCAAGCTAAGAACGTTTAACCTGCACACATTTCAGTTGCCAGTGAGCTTGCTAGAATAGGCCCTCAGACTGATGCAGACAAAGGTCAGCACAAGCAGATAGTGAAAGTTGTGCCATCAGTGCTAGGCATTAGCTTATAGCCCAAAATGCTTAAACCCTTGTGCATAAGGACTCATCCAACTTCCAATATTGCTGCAGGCCACACAACCTACAATATTCCCACTAGTAGATTACATATTGCATTAATTCTATCAAGGAGTAAGACAAGACCACCAATTAATCACCTTAACAATACGTCAGTAGCTCACAGTAGTAAAAATACTACAAAAAGGTTTCAGTTCAGGTCCCCACATGCCATGCACACAGGTTGTTTCTAAGAGTGCACGGACAGGCACCTCGTGTGCAAGGGTAGGTGGGCCACCATTCGAGCATGTGGTGGGCTGGCACTACGTGATTAAACCATACCGAAGATTGGAACAACAATCTTACACTACTCTGTAGGCCACACTGCATCCCACATTCCCCCCTGTGAATTGTATATTTGCAAATTTTCATCACGAAAGAAGGCAAGGCTATCTATAGGTAATTGCTTAATCCCTGACGTAGTAGCCCATAGAGCTAAAAATTCTAATAGAAGTTATAATTTTCTAAAGACAAATGATGCAGATGCATGTTGCACCTCAGTGCACATCAATAGGACACTGCATGTGTGTACGATGCACATGACTATGCACAGCACCACTAGTGCTTTGTGAAAGACAACCAAAAACATGAAAATTTTTGCACATGTTGCACCATCAATCTTTCACTTCACTGCAGGACACACAGTGTCACACATTGCCACATCTAGATTGTATATTGTGACAAATTTGTTGACGAATGTGGCAAGTCTTCCAATAATCGTTGTATCCCTGCAATAGTAGCCAGCTTAGCTAAAAATATGATAAAAATTACAATTTTTTGAAGACAAATTATGCGTGCACATGTTACACCTCAGCAAGTGGCAATAGGCAACACCAGTGTGCACAGTGCACATGCCTACGTGCAGCATCACCAGCGCTCTACGAAGGATACAACACAAAATCCGTAAGTCGTTGCACATGTTGAATCATCCATCTTTCACTTTTCTACAAGCCGCTTAGTGTCACACATTCCTCCATGTAGATTATATATTGTGACTAATCTATCGATGAATAAGACTAGTCTACATATAGGTAAATGCTGATCCCTGAGACACCAACCCACAGGGCTAAAAATCTCTATAAAAGTTACACTTTTCTGTCGCCAAATGATGCAGGCGTACATTGCACCTTAGTGCATGTAGATAGAACACACAACACGTGCGAGATGCACATGCCTATGTGTCGCACCACCAGTCCCCTACTATGGATTCAACCCAAAATGGGTAAATCGTTGCTCATGTTGCACCATCTATCTTTCACTTCGCTACAGGCCACATAGCATCACACATTCCCACATGCTGACTATATATTGTGACAAATCTGTGAATGAATGAGGCAAGTCTACTAATAGGTAATCTTTGTATCCTTGTGGAAGCAGCTCCCAAAGTTAAAATCTCGATAAATGTTACACTTTTCAGCTACCAAATGATGTAGTTGCACATTGCACCTCAATGAGCACCGATAGGCCACTGTATGTGCATGTAGTGCACATGCCTACACGAAGAACCATCAGTGCTCTGTAAATGATACAACCCAAAATTTCAAAACCATTGCAAATGATGCAACATCCATCTTTCACTTTGTAGTCGGTCACACAGCATCACGCATGCCCACTTGCGAATTGTATATTGCAACAATTGTTTCAATGAATGAGACAAGTCTACCAATTGGTAATCTCTGTATCCCTACGACAGTAGCTTGCAAAGCTAAGAATCCCAATAAAGCTACACTTATCTACAGCCAAATGTCACGGGCGCACGTTTCTTCTGAACGCGACCAAAGAGGCCACCACGTGCATACGAAGTGCACATGCCTGCATGCTGCATCGTCAGTGCATTGGCACTATGTGATTAAACCATACCAAAGAATAAAAAAAAAATCCTACACTAGTCTGTAAGCTGCACTGCATCCTACATTCCCACCAGCAACGTGTATATTTGTGAAATTTCCATCATGAAAGGAGGCAAGGCTCTCTATTGGTAATTGCCCGATCGATGAGGCAGTAGTCTATATAGCTAAAATTCCAGATAAAAGTTACATATTTTTAGGCCAAAGTTCGTGGCTGCACATTGCACCTTAGCATGCGACGATAGGCTACCGTGTACATGCACGGTGCACATGCCTGCGTGTTGCACAGTCAATGCTCTATGAAGGATTCAACCAAAAACACTTAAATAATTTACAAAGCCATCCATCTTTCACTTCACTGCAAACCACACAACATCACACATTCCCACTTTCGGATTGTATATTGCGACAAATCTGTTAATGAATAAGGCAACTCTGCCAATAAGTAATCACCCCATCTAAATGGTAGCAACCCACTGAGGAAAAAATCTTAATAAAAGTTACAGTTTTTGAAGCCAAATGATGTTGGAGGACATTGCACTTAAGAAAGTTTTGATAGCATAACTCTCCTACGCGTGGTGCACATGCTTGCGAGCAGCAGCTTCAGTGTTCTGTGAAGGATACAAACCAAAACGTGTAGACCATTGCACATCTTGCACCATCCATCTTTCACTTCACTGTAAGCTGCATAGTGTCACACATTCCCACTTGTGGATTATAATTGAGACAAATCTATCGATGAATAAGGCAAGTCTACCAATAGGTAATCACCGTATCCCTGCGGCAGTAGCCCGTAGAGTTAAAACTCCCAATACAAGTCATACTTTCCGATAGCCAATATATATGGGCACACATTGCACCTTGGTGCATGCTAATTGGTCACTGTGCATGAACAAGGTGCACATGCCTACGTGTAGCAAGACTAGTGCCCTGTGAAGGATACAACCATAAAAACCTAAACCATTGCAAATGTTACACCACTCATCTTTCACTTCACTGCAAGTCGCACAGCATCACACATGCCCGCTTGCAAATTGCATATTGCAAAAAATTTGTTGAAAAATTAGGCAAATCTACCAATAGGTATTTGTCATATCCCTGCGACAACAGCCCGCAGAGCTAAAAATTCTGACAAAAGTTACACTTCTCTACAGCCAAATGACACGGGTGCATGTTGCACTTCAACGCACACAGATAGGCAATGACATGCAGGCACGATGGGCATGTCTACGCACTGCACCATCTGTGCCCTATCACTATGTGATTAAACCATACTGAAGATTGGAACAACAATCTTACACTAGTAAGCCAACTGCACTGCATCCCACATTCACACCTGTGAAGTGTATATTTGTGAAGTTTTCATTAAGGAAGAAGGTAAGGCTACCAGTAAGTAATTGCTAGATCACATGGGAAACAACCCATAGAGCTAAAAATCCAGATAAATTACACTTTTTTGAAGCCAAATGACACAGGTGCATATTGCACCTCAGTGCATTCTAATAGGCCACTGCGTGTGTGCACAGTGCACATACCTACGCACAACACCATCAGTGCTCTGCAAAGGATACAACCCAAAATGCATAAACTGTTGCACGTGCTTCACCATCCATCTTTCACTTCACTGTAGGCCACACAACATCACACTTTCTTACTTGCAAATCATATATAGTGACAAATCTATCAACAAATGTGGCAAGTCTACCAATAGATAATCACAGTATCCTGCATAGCAGCCTACAGAGCTAAAAATCTAGATAAAAGTTACACTTTTTTGTGGCCAAATAACGTGGGGGCATGTGACACCTCAGTGCATGCTGATAGGAAAAAATGCACGTGCACACACATCGGTAATGACTCTTGCTCATGCCAATAGGCCCTCACACACGTGTGTGCTAATATGCCACCATGCGTGCAAGCTGTGCACATGCCTTCACATAGCACCAGTAGTGCCCTGTGAAGGATACAACTCAAAATGCACAAACCGTTGCACATGTTGCACCATCCATCTTTCCTTTCTCTACAAGCCACACAATGTCACACATTCCCACTTGCGGATTGTATATTGTAACAAATCATTGGATGAATGAGGTAAGTCTACCAATAGGTAATTGTTGTATCCTTGGGCCAGTAGCCCACAATGCTAAAATTCTCGATAAAAGTTACACTTTTTCGTAGCCAAATGACACGGGTACACATTGCACCTCAGCGTGTGCTGATAGGCCACCATGAACATGTCTACCGCCAAGCCCCCTCGTGAGAGCATACGGATAGGCCCCACACGGGCATGCATTGACAACCCCCTGTGCACACATGTCGATATTTCACTACATGCATGCACGTGGTGCACATGCCCACTTGTAGCAGCATCAGTGCTTTGTGAAGTATACAACCCAAAACAGTTAAGCCGTTGCACATGTTACAGCATCCATCTTTAACTTTGTTGTAGGCCATACAATGTCACACATGCCCACTTGTGGATTATATAATACAAAATTTTTGTAGAGCAAGGAGGCAAGACTAGCAATATGTAATCACCTTTTCCATGCCACAGTAGCCAGCAGCGATAAAAATCTCGAAATAATGTTGCTCTTTTGTCCTCACGAAGCGAGCGTAGGTTGCTTCTGTGTGCCTGTGAAAAGGCCCCCAGGGCTATGCAGATGCACAACATCGCACGCATAAAGGCAGACCATCATGTGCACATGTAAGGAGGCCATCGCTCGTGCACGCAATTAGACAACGTGCAACTTGCACTAGCCATACAGCATATTACACAAATTATCTTAGAAATTTCTATAGGCCACATAGCATTTTGCATACCTAGTCATGGATTGTATGTTGCAACAATTCTATCAAGAGGTAAGAGTACCAACAGTTTATCACCTTGTCCATACGACAGTAGCCCATGTGCATAGAATCCCAAAAAATGTTACACTTTGTGGCCCCACATGAAGCACATAGAGGTTGCTGCTAAACAAACAGATAGGCCCTAAGGTGAGCTCAAAATTAACCAGGCACACGAAAGCAGGCAAAAAGCCCCCGCACATGCTTGGATAGTCCCCCACGGTGCTTAAAAGGGCCCTTGTACACATGCCCACCGTCCTCCACGTGTGCATGCAGATAGACTACAACACAAGCACTGTGATGAAGTGCACTCAACACTGTGATAGGTGTGCTGCTCCAACCGTGCTGAGATAGGGGTCTCAACCCAACATGGACAAGCCATAAAACAAATTGGCACGCTCATAAAACAAAAATAGAAATTACTTTAAAAATGTGAGTGATGAAGCTAGCAAAATTTTTCAAACTTTTTATAGAACTTTGGAGGTCATTCCATGAATCTACAAATTGGATATTATGAAGTGAGGCATAAGCCTTGCACTTAAGTAGAGCCACTAAGGGGCACATTGCAAAGCTAGGTGCACAGCACTCACACAAAAGTATTCTCACAAAGTGTCATAACAAGGGGAGTTAAGTTGAGCTATCGAGAGCATGTGAGCAAGAAAGCAAATGAGCAGCTCATATTTTTGCTCAATAAAAACTCATATGACTTCAACTTATCATAAGAGGGGGGAACGAATCTATTGCAACATAGGGTTGGATCTTAATGCATCATGACAACAAGGCCACTCTGCCACTTATAATGCCCCATCGCAAATTTAAGTCATCTGTAAAGGATTCTACACATCATTCATTCTTAATTATCATTTCTTGTGGTGCCCATGCCAACCAACTTTTTGCGACACTAGACTCGCCCGTGGTCGTGTGCCCTTAGGTTGCCCAGCCCCTACTACAGGTCAATAGGAGAACGATAACCCGAAGCACCTTATCTTAATGTGGATTCTAACTTAGAGGCATTCAGTCATAATCCTACACATAATAGCTTTAAACTATTGGCTTTTTAGCCAAGCGTGATGACTAGTTATGTGAATCAATGGTTCCACTCGTACTAGGTTTAATTACTATCACGACAAATTCATTAGTAGGATAAAACTAACCTATCTCACGATGGTCTAAACGTAGCTCACATTCCCTATTGGTGGGTGAGCAACACTTGGTGAGTTCAACTTTACAATGATAGGAAGAGTCCGCATTGAAGGATAAATAAGTAACGTCTCTATGAACGTTTAGCTGCCACAAGCTAGTTATCCCTGTGGTAACTTTTATAACACGTCTAGCTTCAAATTTTGAAAGCCTAAGGGATCAATAGGCCACGCTTTCACTATTTGTATTCGTATTGGAAATCAGAATCAAACGAGTCATTGAGCTAACCTTAGGACACCTGTGTTATCTTTTAACAGATGTACTGCCTTAGCAAAACTCCCACCTGACAATGTCTTTTGCCCAGATCGACTCATCGAGGTTAGACTTGAACACAAAAGAAGGGGCTGGGTGCCGACCTCCACCTCACTGAATAAGTAAAATAATGATAAATTTGTGGTATTTTGATCCATCGGCAAGCTGACTCTCACTTATGCTACACCCCTCAAGTTATTTTAGAAAGTCACACTAGAGTCAAGCTCAATAGGGTCTTCTTTACCCAATGATTCTACCAAGCCCATTCCCTTGGCTGTGGTTCCATTGGATAGTGGATAGGGACATTAGGAGTCTCGTTAATCCATTCATGCACGTCATTAATTACATAAGGAAGCATTTGGCAACCTTAAGAGAGTTAATGTTACTACCACCATTTACTCATGCTTGGTTGAATTTTTTTGACTTTGACATTTAGAGCATTGGGCAAAAATCGCATTACGTGAGCATTCTTGAGGACCACCGCAATGCTTTGTTTCAATTAAACAGTCAGATTCCCTATGTCCGTACCAGTTCTGAGTTGATTGTTCAATGCTTGGGGAAGGCCCTAGTAGGGGTCGCTCCTAATTTGTCCCTCAGCAAGCACGTGTCAACCATCTCTCACCGTGCAAGCAGCTTGAGCAGTATGTCGACAGTCGATCCATTCAGGATTAGGACCCCTTGCCCAACCCTCAGAGCCAATCCTTTTCTAGTTGCCATGGATCCATTTTGCTGACTTTTCTTTCCTACATTGCTCCATCGACCAGGGGCTGTTCACCTTTGAGACCTGATGGGTTAGGAGTATGACTGAGCAAGGAAGGTACTCAGTCATCCAGATTTTCAAGGGTCACCAGGGGCACATTCGACACCGCTCAACATGCGTTGCTCTTCCAACTGCTTGACCCTACCTCTAATTGAGCCGTTTCCAGGGCGGATAGGCTATAAAGAAGAAACCATAACTCTTCCAAAGACCCCCACTGACGTCTCGGGACTGCTTGATGTTGCCATCGACCACCACATCCAGGCTCGAGAATTTTAATTCAACTCCCTTTCAAAGCTTGTGCTAAATGACACTCTCTAATGTCCTCGTCTCTTATGATCGGCTAACCCATGTACAAGTGTCATTCACATGGAACCTTTCCCCTCTTTGGTCTTCAAAGTTCTCAATGGAATATTTGTTCCTACCACAAAGATCTACACCAACGGACACTCCATGCAGGCTCATGCCTCACGTTTTGCAGTGACCATTGCACCCTCCTACTCATCAGGGACTTGCATTGCTCCGACGATAAGGTGTGGTTTGTACACTTAAGTGTCATCTATTTTTTTAGGCTAGTTTATTAAGCAGGGGAGTTTTTACACACTCACCAAATTTCAGCATCCATGACCACTGTCCTATTATCTTAATCGACTAACACCATTTCTGGGCTCTAGTTTGGCAAGCTGTTGGACACTATAACCCAACTTTTGGTTCATCTTGTATTGCTAGTTATGCTTACCAAAAATGGCTCACTTGGAGTCTAAATTCCTTGGCTCAACTCATCAAAGTAGCCAAACCATCTTACCTATTTAAAGTTTGAGAATAGGTTGAGGGAATTATGATCTCGATGCCTCTAATCATTTGCTTTACCTGAAAAACTCTGATTATGGCTCCAGCTATCCTAAGGGAAACTTCAAAGAGAACCAGCTAATAGATGGTTCGATTAATCTTTCGCTCTTATGCCAAGGTCAGATGAATGATTTGCAAGTCAGTATCAATGTGGGCCTCCACCAGAGTTTCCTTTGGCATTGCCCTGCTTCGACATAGTTCACCATACTTTGGGTTCCAACAAGCATGCTCTCACTTGAACCATTCATAGAAGTTCTAGGTGAGTTAGTGGCTCACCCCCCAAACAAGCATCTCACCAATAAACTTACTTGTGCCTTCTGGGCTTGCTCACCCGTCGACTTGGAAGCATGTCAAACTCCTTAGTCCATGTTTCAAGATCGGCCAGAAGGGGAGTCCATTAACCATCACCCATGCTTGCAGTGCTGCCATGGCGTGCCACGATTGTGTGAGCAATGTGACTAGCCACCATGATGATTTCTCCTCCAGCGACGTCCACCTGGGCTCCGATAACCACAATGGCTTAATACGGTTCACTCCTCGAGTCGTGCAACAAATCATCATTCGACTTTCTACATCCAATTAGGGTGCACTGCTAGCCCCCATATGCTTCCCACCTGATAATTTCAAGCACTCTTAGGCCCTCTTTCCAAAGTTCTTTTATCTTTCACTTGTGGTACTTGTTCGCTTTCAGTCTCTCACAATTATTTTGCTTTGCACAGAATTTACCACCCAATTTGGACTACAATCCCAAACAACCTGACTCATTGATAGTGCCTCATGTAGCAATAGAGTATGAGCTTAATGGGGCTATCACCCTCCCTAGCACCCCTTTTCGACAAACTTGATCCTAATCTGTCACTAAGGATGCCTCCCTAGATTACAATTCAAGCTTCAGGCTATCTAATTTCCAAAATAGGCTTGTCTCATTTTGCTCATCATTACTAAGGGAATGCTTGTAAGTTCCTTCTCCTCTACTTATTTATATGCTTAAACTCAATGGGTAGCCTCACCTAACATGCAATCATCTTTCCACATCGTGGAGCATGGAGTTTGATCTATGAGGGGCATCTCCTTGTCACCCTGCAACATTGATTCTCACTACCCAACAACACAATAGTTGGTGGCATCCACCTCTGATCATGTTGACAGTCAACCATTACTCAATATTTTAACATGCCATGGAATGGCATGGGGTGTCATCGATGACCTCCAAACTGGGGCCCAGGACCTAAACCAATGATTCACAAGATTCTACAATTCACAACATGTATCAAATTTTGCAGCATTCTTCATCGATGTGAGCGCCAAGATATCCATTATTGAGAGTCGTTCATCATTTGATTGCCAAGCGTCACTAGACCTGACGATACAAAGCATACTCCTCTATCATCGTAACATTTGATCTCCCTTTGTGCATGACCATGCCCACAAGCTATTGTTTATCCCCAATAGCATCGAACAACTATTCCACATGCACATGTTAGATAGATAGTTCCATAATTCATACCTCTCGTCAAAGATCCTTCTATAGGTTCACTTATGAAAACCTTGTTAGACTTCACCTTCTTCTAAATGATAAGGTTTAGTGGACTTGTCAGTGAGTCGTACATGGCAAACTACCTACATCGCAGCAATCCAAATACTTCACGGGACCATTCAATTGGTAGGAGCAATGGGTGGTGTGTACAAACGACAGGGAAATAATTCACACATGCTGATGACTTGCACTTACTAGGAATTGCTTTTTGAAAACTAATAATTACAATGATCTATCCCCATCATGATGAAATTTTCATAAGGTTACCTAGGACTTTGGACGAAGGCATTGGACTCATTGAATACCTTAGTGTAGCATGCGTGTGGCTCAAACCATCTAAGGGCATCACAAATGGGTTATTGCCTCAAACCTTCATGGCCTAAGTGGTTATGGTCCCTCTAAGAAGCTGGCCATAGGGCTTGCACACTGCATAGCTAGTTAGCACACTTGGGTCTTATTTGTTAACAAAATTAACTGGATAAATTGCTCCACCGATTAGGAATAGCCATGTACCACCACCCATAGAATCAAGAAAGAGCTCTTAAACTTTGAATCCTTCTACGTCTAGACCTGGTAAGCTTCCTATGTTGAGTCAAATTAAGCCACAAGCTCCACTCCTGGTGGTGCCTTTCCCTCAATTCCTTTAAGTTTCAGTCTTGCAACCATACTCCCCCCTGTATAGTAGTAGTAACTAAGAAGACCATCCATCGCTTTGGGTTCCATTGATTATTATCATTAAAACCCAAAGTGGTAGATGCTCTCCTTAGTTACTGCTAGTCAATTTCAGGGAAATTTGGTTGATTGGGAGCTGGAATGTTGCTTTGAGACATGCTCAGTGCTATATTAGAAGGTCGTGCAACTATTCATGCATCAAGAGTTGGGCACAAAGTGGGCAGTGGGCTAAAGGGGAATCTAACAAGGTGTTGGAAATAAAGATGAGATGTTCACTTGAAATTAATAGTAAGGTTTTGTAAAGTGATGATGCTCCATTTAATTGGGTGATACACTTGAGGAAGAAGGGAATTAATGAGGATGTAGCATTTGGATGTAGCCATGCTTAATGCAAGAATAAAAATGAGGATGGCATGGGCTAATTAGTGGAGGTGAAGTTGCTATTGGAGGACTACTACAGCACTAGAATATGGGAGGTCAATTTCTATTGGTGTGGTGTTGGAGATATGCTTGGTGGCATATAATAAGTAGTATGAATGTAAGCAGGCAGGCTTAATTTTTGTGTAGAGATAGGAGGCTACTAAAAGGATGCTAGTGGAGTCTACTGAGGTAGCGAGGTTGTTGTATGATGACTCAAAAGAATGATAAGTGCAAGAATGAAGGGGGACGTTGCATATGTGAAGTTGGAGAGCATTTTTAAAACAAGTGGAAGTTCAAAGAAACATGACAAGATGCCATTTTTCCTAACAACTAGTTATGTGGTTTGAATGGGATTTTTAAACTACTTGAAATGCTAAGATGTTTGGACTATAAAATGCTGGACACGGTGTGTGGTGTTATTTGGTTGCAGCTTCTTCGAATGCTTTGTTGGAAGAGGGAGTTGGACATATACTTCAAGTGGAAGTGTCGCCAGTATATTGAAAGGCTATTTGTTGTTGGTGGGAGATATTGGAGGTTGCTATGCTTTACTATTACAAAAATTTATTAAGTTCACATTATAGCATATTTAGGGAATAAGGGATAAGAAATTGTGGGGTTACCTATAACAATTTACAAGAACAAGCAGTATTACAATAGTGGCTCTTGTTGAAACCAAAGTAGAGAAATTCAGTAGGAGAGATGTAGATTTGCTACTGGGCTAAGATTGGGAGTTTTTAGTGCAACTGTTAGTTGGCTTGTTTGAAGGTATTTTGGTTCTATGGAGGAGCTAGGTGAACTAAAAAATTATGAAGATTTCATTACAAGTACTTGTAGTATAGGCAAGGGTAAGGGAGGATAGGTTGATAAAATGTTGTGTGATGTATGAATCCAAGGAGCCTAGCAAGAGGAATGAATTGTGAGAGATCCTAAGGAAGGAGGCTAGAGGTGGGGGACCATAATTGTGGTGGGGGACTTTAATGTTGTAATGTCATAGGAGGAGAAGAGGGGAGGGAAGAGGTTAAGATGTGGGTGGGGCAGTAATAGTTTTCTGAAATGCAAGAATTAGAGTTGACTGACTTAGGATATGTGGGTAACAAGAACACTTGGTGCAACAAGAAAGAAGAAAGTGCTCGAATATTTGAGAGGCTGCATAGAGTGCTAATGAATCTCAAGGGAATAAAGGACTTTCTCATAACTATAGTCACTCATTTGTGATGCATTGGGTCTAATCACTACCTATTACTTATTGAGTTGGGGACACATCAAGGGATGGCCACTAAAAGAAGAAATCAATTTAAGAGTGCTTGGCCTGAATTTTCTTAGACTGTAGGGGTTGTACAAAAAGTGTGGAAAAGATCAACAAAAGGGAACCCTATGGAGAGGCTTTCTACAAAATTTTTTAGATCCCTAGCTACTTTGAGTAGGTGGAGCAAGATTGAGATGTGTAATCATATTGATAGGAATAGTGAACTTGAAAGGAAAATCAAAGGTCTACAACTCAAGGAATCTGAGGTGGGTCTCAATGATCAGGAACATATCTAACTATTACACCTCATTTCTTCTTTTCATAGGGCAAGTACACTTGAGGAGAGATGGTGGTGACAAAGAGCAAAGGTCCAATCGACTCAACTAGGGGATTGCAATACTAGTTTCTTCCAGGATACTGTGACTTCTAGATGGTGGGATAAGCATATACTATCATTGAAAGATGATAAGGGGGTGGTGGTTAGTTCCACAGATAAAATTGAAAGCTTTTTGGTGAACCATTTTGAGTCAAAGTGGTGCAATACTGATGTTGATTATCCTCCACTACAATGCCAACTTTATAGATGCATTGGATTGGAGCAGGAAGGATTGGTGCAAGCTTTTTGGTGAACCATGCAGGTTATCGAGGATGAAATTATTAGAGCTATTAGATCAAAAAGGAAGAACAAGGCTCAAGGGAAGGATGAGGCAATATTAGAGTTCATATATTGGTATTAGGAGATTACTCAAGGGATATTATTAGAGCTATGTTACAATTTTTTCATGATATATAGTTTCCAAATAATTGAAAGGATACTCTTATTATACTTAATCCTAAAGGGTGGGGTGCAAACAGATCAAAACAATTTAGGCCCATAAGTTTGTACCATCTTATATACAAAATAATGGCAAGGATCTTGGTGGCAAGCTGAAGATGGTTGTATTTGACCTAATTACAAAGGAATAAAGTGCTTTTGTACTGGTTAGATTTATCTAGGATAATATATTTATTGCTAAAAAATGACAACCACGATGCACTATTTGATCTCTAGAGAGGATCTTATGGTAATAAAGTTGGATATGGAACAAGCATATGATAAGGTGAGATGGTAGTTTGTCATTGATATGATGAAAATTTTGGGGTTCCTAACAGTGTAGTGTGAGTGAGTGAATTCTTGTATCTTAGCACTGACGTTTGGGGTGTCATTGAATGGGGTCAGAATCCCATCGATTGAGGCCAAGAGAAGACTTAGGCAAGGATGCCAACTATGACCATATCAATTCACCATTATATCTAAATTTTTATCTAGGGTGGTGAGGAAGTATGAAGCTATGACATTGAAAGGATTTTGGTGTGGGCCAACTTCCTTAATCATTTCTTATTTGTTATATGCTGATGATGCCATTCTATATGCCCTTATTGTATGTGCTACTACTAGGGTGGTAAGATAGATTATGGAGGATTATGGGATGTATTTTTGGGCAGAAGGTAAATCTTACTACATAAACAGTCTATTTTAGAAAGGGTATGGTTATGGTTGGAAGGAGAAAGAAGATGGTGGTTGCTAAAGTTCATATGACCCAAGTAGGAAATCTTGATTATTTGGGGATACATATTTTGGCAAAGTTGCTAACAAGGGAGAATTTAAAATTAACATTTAAAGAGTAGAAGAACAAGTTGCAAAATGTTTAATCAGGCCTCTTTCCTTGGTAGACAGGATTATTATCATGAACTCTATGCTAACAGTGATTCCTAATTTCTACTTAAGCCATTGTGTGGTGCCAAAGGGGGTGATCACTGTATTAGAAAGGATGTTCAAAAGATACGTACGGTATAGCACTGATGAAGGACATGCAATGCATTATGTGGACTGGAGTACTATCACTTTACGTAAGGAGGGTGGTTTGGGTATTCTTGATCTTATTATTTGGCAACAGGCCTTGACTATGAAGATATGTAGGAGGATCTTGACTAGGTTTTCTTCCAATCTAGTGGTGGCCTACTTACATTAATATGGAGATACAATGGCCAAAATTTGTTAGTGAGTGTATTATTAAACATATGGAATGGAATGTGTGCAGTCTTAAAGCTTAGGCTAGTAAATTATTGCTTGATTGGATGTTGTATCTTCCTTAGAGGCTGAATAATAGCATGGACTAGTTGCTACAATTACAAACTGAGTCCATGGAGGTGCATAATGCTAAGCTCTACTCAACAATGTTTAAAGTTAGAATTTTAAAAAATGGTGGAAGCTCATGGCTAGTTGAATGTAATTATAGTTGGATTTGGAAGCTCAAGGTGCTGACCAAGGTGAGGATTTTCATTTAAAGATTAATTAAAAATTGTATTCTAACCATTGAACGGTTGTTTAAAAGAAGAATATTGGTGTGTAGTAGCTGCATTCGAGGCTGTAACCAGGCTAAAACATCACAACATTTGCTATGTAAATGCTGGAAGGTGAGAGAGGTTAGGAATGTGCAGCACATGAAGAACATTTTTGTAGCTCTTATTTCAAGTAGCAGTAGAAGAAGCAACAGCAATTTTATATTACAATATGTATACAACACCTTGGAGACAAATGATTTGAAGTGTGGGGACGTGATTAAGCATGTTGTTGTTGTTGCTACACCTCTTTATTTCATTTGGAACAACAAAAATTTTAAAAAACATAAGGTGCAAGTCATGAGTAGTGTTATCTTATTGAGAAAGATTAAAATTGACATGATGACTGTAACAAAAATATACAACTTTGCCTCATCCATGTCCTGTGGGAGTCCACACACCTCACATGAGTTGAATGTAACTTTATTTTGGGCTCCTCCTTCAACTGGATGGATCAAAACAAATTGTGATGCGGTAGTTTGTGATGATTCTTTAGAGCTATGAATTATTGTTAGAGATCACCTTGGTAAGCCATTGCTTGTTGCTAGAAGAATGGTTGTTTCTTAATAGAGCATGGCTAGGGATATACATGCCATTCTGAAGGCCTTCACATTGCTAAGGTCGAAGTTTTTGATTTATCATGCTTTTGAGATTCAGATAGATTCTACTATGGCTATTCAGGAGGTTTGCAATCTTCTACAACACCCATCATGTGGAGGAATATTCAAAGACTCTCTCTGGTATGTTTGAGGCATGGATACCTTTCGATTAATGAATATTTATCGGTTGGGAAATGCTCCAATAGACTGGGCAGTGCATTATGCATGTTCATCCGATTTTACTTGGGCCTAGGAAATGCCATTTCCCAAATCGCTTTTGATGTTTGTTGTATTCAGACTTTTTATTTGATCCTCCAAAGAGGACCTTTTGTAGGCTTCAACCATTAATAATTTATCAATGGAACTGCAAGACACTATGGAATTGTGGAAAATGTTGGAAGCTCGTGGCCTACTACAAGTAATTATAGTTGGATTTGGAAGCTCCATGTGTTGCCCAAGGTGAGGATTTTCATTCGAAGATTAGTTAATAATTGTATTCCTATTGCTGAGTGGTTGTTGAAGAGGAGAATGGTGGAGTGTAGCTACTACATTTGGGGTTGTAAGTAGGACAAAATTTCACATCTGTTATGTGAATGCAGGAAGGCAAAAGAGGTTTGCAATGTGCAGCACTTCAAGAATGCTATTGTAGCACTTGTTCCAAGTAGCAGTGGAAGTAACAGCACTAATTTTACATTATAGTAGGTACACAACATTTTGGAGGCCAATGATTTGAAGTGTGGGCTCTTGATTATGCATGCTGCTATTGTTGCTACAACACTTTATTACATTTGGACCAATAGGAATTTAAAAAAATACAAAGAGCAAGTCATGAGTAGTGTTGTCCTTTTGATAAATATTCAAATTGATGCAATAGCTACAATCAAAAAGTGAAACTTTTCTTCATCCATGTTCTGCAAGAGTCCACACAACTCAAATGAGTTGAATGTAGCTTTATTTTGGGCTCTTCCACCAATTGGATGGATCAAAATCAATTGTGATGCGGCGATCTGGGATGAAGCTGTGGGAATGGGAATTATTTTCAGAGATCACCTTGGTAACCAAATACTTGTTGCTGGAAGGTGGGTTGTTTCTCAATCAAGCATAGCCATGGAGGTACACATCATTATGGAGGCCTTCACTTTGCTTAAGTTAAAGTTCTTGATTTATCACGCCATTGATATTCAATATTATTCTACTTTGACTATTTAGGACGTTTGTAAATTTCTATGACACCCTTCACATGGAGGAAGATTCAAAGACTCTCTTTTGGTATGGTCGAGGCATGGAAACCTTTCGGTCAACACATATTTATAGGCAAGGCGATGCTCTAGTAGACTGGGCAATGCATTATGCATGTTCATCTGATTTTACTTGGGATTGGGGAATGCCCCTTCCTAAACAACTTTTGTTGCTATTGTATTCAGACATTTTTTTGATCCTCCATAGAGGTCCTTTTGTAGGCTTCAACCATTAATAAATTATCAGTGGAACCGAGAGACTTTATGGGAGTGGTGAGGATTTCATGTCACCTTGTGGAGGGAAGACTGTCGGTGCATCGGGTGTGCAGGAAGTTGGTTGCGACTACTCACACGGGCGCTTAATGCAGGCACAGAGGTGGTTCTGGAACACGCTTAGTTGGGATCTACAAAGGCGTGAACATCATCAATGACTGTATGCTGAGGTAGAGGAAGTTCTGTGGGGCAGTGAGTTTGAAGGAATCAGGGAAAGGGTGCTAACGCGGGTCCTACGGCATGCACACACGAGGGTTTGGGAATAACATTACGAAGGCATGAATGCCCACGACTTCAAACTTGGCACTGAAATACATTTGGCAGAGGAAGGTTGGCGGTGTGGCAGGTGGTCATGTGGCTCCAGTTGTGCATGCTCGGGGGTTTAAATTGGCACTGAAGGGGACACACACACAAAGACGTGAATGGACATGACTTAAAAAGTGTGCTGAAGGTGATCGAGGTGTATAAAATAGGCGGTGTAGTGATGTGAATACCATGACGTGAAGTGCAAAGTGCACGACGCATGGTGTGAAGCACGATGTGCGATGCACAAGTGTAATCACAAGGAATTTAATCTTGAATTAATAGCTTTCAATGCATTTTGCTTGGCAGAGTAACACAATCAGACTACAATCTTTGTGTTTCGAGTGCACACATCACTCATTTTGGGTGCTGTGAGGTTTGACGTTTTCTTGGGGTGGCTTCTCATGTAATAAATTTTATAGTACTCTACTGCATCAATAGAATGAAATTCCACTTGTCAAGGTCAATTATAAACCTAGAACTTTGAAATTTTATATAGCTATGTTTTTTGGAATACCTTGTGCTGCTGCTGGAAGTTGTTCTATAATTGCTGCAAGTTCTATGTTGTGCAATTTATTTGTCATTTCTTTGTTGTGTTGTTATACTAGAAGTGTTGGAAAATAATTGCACAGGTTGTGTTGGCTAAACTAATTGTTGATCAAAATATTCATCGCAAGATCTAGTTAAAATAATAGTTGCAATTGCTTTCCTGTGTTGCTGTTGTTGTGCTGGGATTGCTGAAAGTGTAGGGTGATACCTATATTATGGTTGGCACCAAATAAAAGAAGAGCACCATGAAGGGGAAAAGTTGTGAACATTTGTCTCATACACATAATGAATTGTTGGTTTAGGAATACAGTTATATTATAATCTTAGCAAATAAGGAAGTTGTACTGGTAGTCTTTACACTTGATGCTGAGGTGGGAGCAGATTTGAATGACAGTGAAATGGTGGTAGACTCTATATCTACTGAGAGTGACACTGGCATGGGATCCATTAAGAGCTAGAAGAGACAAACTCCTATATGAGGATGGAGGGAAAGGCAGTCATTGCTCAGGGCATAATAGGTGGAAGCAGAGATTGTGACAACTCTATGAACAATGGAGCACCGAGGTGGGGGAAGATTCAAAATAATACCAATGAGGATCAAAATAAAGAAGGGCAAGACAATATGATGCAAGGAGTGGGATATGATGAGGGTGGTAAATAGGATAATTTCAACAAAATAAGCTTCAATGATATGCTGACAGTTGGAAGGAACTCAAATACTATAATTACAACAACCACTTAGTAGCCTTCTCATATAGATGCAAAAGAGGTTGCTAATAAAATAATGGATTTTATAGTATAGGATGAGATTATTATGTCAGATTCGACATGCAGCAGATGCAAAGAGTTTCATCAATTTGATCTTATGGGGAGAGTCTATGACAATACCTTCCATTTCTACATTATTGCAAGGCTTTTACAGCATAGGTGAGGCCATTTCAAAATATTGGATCTATGATCAGATTACTTTTTTCTTCATTTTGATTCAAGTGGGGACAGGAATGTTGTGTGGCTTGGGGAACCTTGGCAGGTAGTGGGACAAATCATAGGGTTGGATGTATGGACTCCTGAGTTCAGGTCGAGTTCCATGACAATAATATGTGCCCCAGTGTGGGTGAGATTCCCAGTCCTTCCTTTGTTACATTGAGACATGAAAAATATTTTATGTATTCTTAAAGCTTTTGGGGAACCAATTTTATAGGATGGATGGACCACTGATTTGCAACGATCCTCATATGCAAGGGTCTATGTGATGTTGGACCTCCAAAAACCTTTGAAGCTGGGAATGTGGCTGAGTTGGCTATTAGGGAAGGCATTCTAGTCTTTTGAGTACGAGGGCCTTCCTCAAATGTGTTACACCTATGGCCATGTTGGCCACTATACCCATCAATGTTCAACTAGGAGGAATGAGATGATTTGATAGGGGACGTGGAGGGGAATGCAGCAAGCAGGAAGGAGGAGTCTAATAAAACATTGCAAAGGAACCAGGAATCTCAACGACCAAGCACTCAGTGGGATGAGGATGAGGATGCAAGGAATGGACTAGGCCGTTGGATGCTAGTTCAACCGAGAAGAAGAAGGGCTAACATGCCTATACAAGGAAGATTTTTGAATCTCATAGCTACTCCAAACTTTCAGAGGGACCCAAGTGGGGTGGTTAACAATGGTGGAGAAGGGAGTTACCTAGGTAGGTGTAGAAGTGTCTCTATTGCAAGGGGTAAGGAATCTTTAAAGCAAGTATGGACCTTGAAGGATACATTAGGGAGGGAAGCTACAAAGCAGGTGACTCAATTTATCAAAGGAGGCCAACATGGGAAGAGGTCAATAGAGGAGGACACCAATGGGAAAAGAAGATTGTAGCAGGGTGGTGTGGTTTGGAGAGGTTCAAGCCATGTGGCTGTATAAAACTAAATGGAGAGAGAAGGGAACCTCTCAGTTATAGTTGATGGGCTACAGCATTTGTAATCCAATTTTTTGGAGATGAAGTATAGAGGTGCAAGTTATAGTGAGAGGTGTAGGGACTATATTTATGTCTCTAAGTAGGGAGATTGGTGTGTATGCATTTGGCTGAAAGTGGGGGATGCTCCCCTTAGTTACTGTTGCTATAGTTGTTAGGAACTTTTTTTGTTAGGGAGCTAAAAATTTTCTTTAAGACATGCTCGGTGCTGTATTAGATGGCCATGGAACTCTTCATGCATTAAAAGCTAGGCACAAAGGGGAAAACGAGCTAAAGTGGAATCCAAAAAGGTGCTAGAAATGAAGATGAGATGT
Source organism: Vanilla planifolia (assembly GCA_023846275.1). Classification (NCBI taxonomy): domain Eukaryota; kingdom Viridiplantae; phylum Streptophyta; class Magnoliopsida; order Asparagales; family Orchidaceae; genus Vanilla; species Vanilla planifolia. The sequence goes on from JAIUJO010000937.1 coordinate 83,584, forward strand.
TTGTTGAAAATTAATAGTGTGGTTTTGCAAAGTGATGATGCTCCATTTAATTGGATGATACACTTCAGGAAATAGGGAATGAATAAGGATGCAACTTTAAGTTGTAGCTATGCTAAATGCAAGAATTGAAATAAGGATGGCATGGGCCAATTAGTAGAGGTGAAGTTGCTGTTGGAAGACTACTGTAGTGCTTAAATGTGAGAAGAGGTAGGGAATTTGGCTCCTATCATGAATTCCTTAGGCCATGATGGCATTTGTTGGGAGGTCAATTGTTGTTGGAGTGGCATTGGACATATGCTTGATGGCGTATCATAAGCAGTATGAATGCTAGGAGGCAGGTAGTAGTTTTGTGTGGAGACAGGGGGCTACTAAAATTGTGTTGCCTGAGTGTACTTTGGTAGGGAGGTTACTATATGATGACTCAAAAAAATGTTAAATGCAAGAATGAAGGGGGATTCTACAAATATGAAGTTGGAGGGCATTTTGGAAACAAATGGAAGTTTAGAAAGACAAGCTGTGGTTTTTCCTTATAGCTGGCTGTGTGGTCCGAATGGGAATGCTAAATTCCTTGAAATGCTATGATGTTCAGGCTATAAAATGCAGGACATAATGTGTGTAGTTGGGTGGTCACAACTTTTTCAAATGCTTTTACTAGAAGTAGGAATTTGATGTACACTTCAAGCAGAAGTGTTGCCAGTATGTTTAAAGGCCGACTACTATTAGTGGGAGATACTAAAGGTTGCTATGCTTTGCTATTACCAAAAATGATTAAGTTTGTTGTATAGAATATTAGGGGAATAAGCAAAAAGAAATTGAGAGGATACTTGTAGCAATTTTTAAGAATAAGAAGTATTACAGCAATGTCTCTTGTTGAAAGTAGTGTGGAGAAATTCAATAAGAGAGATGTAGATTTGCTGCTTGGTAGAGATCGAGAGTTTGTAGTGCAACCTTCAGCTGGCTTGTCTTTAGGGATTGTGGTTCTATGGAGGAGCTGGGTGAACTTGAAAGTTATGAAGATTTCATTGCAAGTACTTGTAGTGTAGGCAATGGTAAGAGAGGATTAGCTGATAAAATGTTGTGTGGTGTATGCATCTAAGGAGCCTAAAAAGAGGAACGTTGTGTGGGAGATCAAGAGGGTGGTGGCTAGAGGTGGGGGACCCATGATTGTAGTGGAGGACTTCAATGTTGTAATGTTGTAGGAGGAGAAGAGTGGAGGGAAGAGGTTTAGGAATGGGTGGGAGTAGTAAGAGTTTTCTAAAATCATACAAGAATTAGAGTTAACAGACTTTGGATATGTGGGTAATAGGTACACTTGTTGCAATGGGATTGAAGGAGGTGCTTGAATATTGGAGAGGATGGATAGAGTGCTTATGAATCTCTAGGGAATACAGGACTTTCCCATAACTATAGTTACTCATTTGTCGCACATTATGTCAGATCACTACCCATTACTTATTGTGTTCGTGATGAAGTTGCGGGCCTCCAACAGAGTTTTCTCTAGCTTAGCCCTACTCAAGCATCGTTCACCATCTTTTGGGTCATGACAGTCATGCTCTCACTAGAGCCCTTCATAGAAGATCTGAGTTGATCGGTGGCTCACCCTTTAAAGGAGGATCCCATCAATCTGCTTCCTTGTGTCTTTCAGGTTTGCAAACACGTCAACTCGCAAGCATGTCAGATTCCTTAGTCCATGTTTCAAGATGGTCAGATGGGGAGCACACTAGCCATCACCCATGCACATGGTGCTAGCAATGCACGCCTCGATTGTGTGAGCAATGCGATCGGCTACCATGACGATTTCTCCTTGAGCGACCTCCACCAGGGCTCTTGTCGCCATGATGGCCTGAGACGGTCTGATCCTCGAGCTGTGTAACAAACAAATCAATGGCCATTCTGCATCCAGTTGAGGCACACTACCGACCCCCATCTACTTCTCTCTTGACAATTTCAAGCACACTTTGACTCCCTTTTCAAAGTCCTTTTCATCTTTCCCTCGTGGTACTTTTCTGTTATTGGTCTCTCACAATTATTTAGCCTTGGACAGAATTTACCATCCAATTTGGGCTGCATTCCAAAACAACCCGACTCGTTTACAGTGCCTCGTGTAGCAACAGAGTAGGAGCCGAATGGGGCTCTCACCCTCCCTAACACCCCTTTCATAGGAGACTTGATCCGATATGTCACTGAGGATGCCTCTCATGACTACAATTTAGGCTTCAGGCTGCCTGATTTCCAAACTGCTTGTCTCATTTTGCTCATAATTACTAAGGGAATCCTTGTATGTTCTTTCTCCTTCACTTATTTATATCCTTAAACTTAATGGGTAGCCTCACTTAACATGAGGCTATGAATCCACACAATGGAGCATGGAGTTGGATCAATGAGGTGCATCTCCTTGTTGCCTTACAACTTTGATTCTTGCTGGCCAACACCACAACAATCGGTGGCATCCACTTCTAACCACGTCGACAGTTGACCATCACCTACACCTCAACACACTATGCAACAGCATGGGGTGCCATCAATCGCCTACAAACTGGGGCCTGGGACCCAAACCAATGACTCCAGGCTTCTGCAAGGAGAGACAGGTCGCATTACACCCATGCAGGCACGCCCTCGGCTTGTATCCTTGGGCACAATGCGCGTTCAAAAAATGGATGGTTCATGGGATTCTATAATTCAAAACATGTGTTGCATTTCACCTTAACATTTCCTCCCCCTTGGCACCATACCATGAGCACAAGTTTTTTTTTATACCCCATAGAATCGAGCTCCATATGAAAGCAAGGGAACATGCTATGAAAGAATGTGAGGTAGAACAATCGTTGCACACCCACATGTTGGATATATCACTCCATATCCTTTATACCTCTCGTCAATGATCCTTCCGTAGGTTCACCAACAAAAACCTTCTTACAACTTCTCCTTCCTCTAAATGATAAGCTTTAGTGGACTTCTCGTTAAGTCGCACGTGGCAAACTACCCACATCACAGTGATTTGAACACTTCAACGGACCATTCAATCGGTAGGAGCGATGGGTGGTGTGTGTAAAGGGCAGGGACATAATCAACACAAGTTGATGACTCAGTCATACTAGGAATTCCTTGTTGAAGACCAATAATTGCAATGATTTATCCCCATCACTATGAATTTTTCATAAGATTACCTAGACCTTTTGACCAAGGCAATGGACTCGTTAAATACATCAGTGTAGCACACATGCCGTTGAGAACATTTAAGGGCTGAGGTCATGTTTGTTAATGAAATTAACCAGACAAATTGCTCCACCAACTAAGAACAGCCATGCATCACCACCCATAGAGTCAAGAATGAGCTCTCAATTTATCATTCCTTACTATGTATGGACCTAGTAAGCTTCGCAATGTTGAGTCAAATAGAGTTGTAGGCTCCACTCCTGGTGGTGCCCTTCCATCAATTCCTTTATGTTTCAGTTTTGCAACCATACACCCCCAAGAACCCAAAGACTTTCTCTCGTTTAATGTAGCAATGCCAACAATAATAACTTTTTATTACAACAACTTTTTAGCCATTTTGAGGCAAATGGGTTAAGGTGTGGGGATGTCATTATGCATGCTACTGTAGTTGCTATAGCTTTCTATTATATACGGGTGAACAGGAATTTAAAAAAGCACAAGTAGTAAGTTTTTAGTAATACTATCTTATTAAGGAGAATTCAAATTGATGTGGTCTCTATAATGAAGAAATACAACTTGACTTCATCCATGTCAAGTGGGAATCCATACAACTCACATGAGTTAAATGTAGCCTTATCCTTGCCTCCTCCTCCAACTGGATGGATCAAAACCAACTATGATGTGGTAGTTCATGATTATGCTGTAGGGCTAGGAATTGTGATTAGAAATCACCTTGGGAGGCCCTTTCTTATTGCTAGAAGGAAGATTATTTCACAATCAACATCCATTGAAGTGCACACTATTCTAGAGGCTATGGCACTACTAATAATGAAGTTCTTCATGTATAATGCTATTGAGATATAGAAAGACTCTACCTTGGCTATTCAGGAGGTTGCTAATCTTCTACTTCACCCCTCCAATGGAGGAAGATTCAAAGACACTCTCTGGTATGTTGGAGGCATGGGCATGTTTCGCTTAACACACATCTACAGGCAAGAAAATTCTCCTATAGATAGGGTGGTGCATAATGCATGTTTAGTTGATTTTACTTGGTACTAGGGTATGCCCCTTCCCAAATTGATTTTGAAGCTATTACTTTCTGATTTTTTTGTTTGATCCTTTGTAGAGGACTTTTTGTAGGCTTCAGCCATTATTATTATTATATCATTGGAACCCAAAGACTTTCCTTTGATTTTAGGCCTAGCACCATGACTGCAATGTGTGTCCCTATGTGGGTGAGATTTCCCACACCTCTGTTCATCTATTGAGACATAAAAAATATTTTTTGCATTATCAAAAAAGTTGGTGAACCCATCTTACTGGATGGATGAACTGTAGATTTGATTAAGATTGTCGTATGCATGGGTCTGTGTAAGGATGGACCTTTCGAAACTACTGAAGCCAGGAATGTTGCTAAGTGGGAAATTAGGGAAGGCATTTTAGCTTGTTGAGTATGAGGGCCTTCCTCGTATGTGTTACTCATGTGGCCATGTTGACCACTACACAGATCAGTGTCCCACTAAATAAACATAAGCTAAGGTGATAAGGAATTTAGAGGGAAAGGTAAGAAGATGGTTGAAGAAGGAAGATAAAATAATACAAGAAAGCTAGGAAACCCAACAGCCAACAACTTTGTAGAAATTGGATGAGGGAGTCAACAAAGAGCTAGGCCCTTGGATGTTGCTATAATCGAGAAGAAGGAGGACTGCTATGCCTGTTCAAAGAAGAATTTCAATTCAAACAACTGCTCCAAATGTTCAGAGGGACATAAGGGGAGTGGTGAATAATGCTGTAGGGGTGACATTCCCAGGAAGGTGTAGAAGCATTTCAATTGTAAGGGGGAGAGAACCATTTAGGAAAGTTTGGACCCCAAAGGATCCTATAGGGAAGGAGGTTGTACTATAAGAGACCCAATATATTGAAGGAGGGTGGCATGAAAAGAGGCCAAAAGAGGTGGACATCAAGGGAAAAGGGAAACTACAATAGGCTAGATAGATGATTGAGGTGTCATTTGCCATGTGGATACACAAAATTAAAAGGAAAGAAAGGGATACCTCTCGACTACAACTCATGAGCTGCAGCATTTGTGTTGCATTGGCATTGGTGATGTCTTATGGAGTTGTAATTTATAGTGAAAGGTGTAGACATTGCTTTCATAATTGTACACAGTGTGATTAGTGCAAACAATGCTTGCCAAATTTGGTGGATGCTCTCGTTGGTCTCTATTCTACATTGAGAAATGCTTATAGCTATAGTTATAGGCCTTGCAATCCATCATGGAACAATAACTTGACACTTTATGGGCATTGGGCGAAGGGGCAATCTAATACAGCGATGATAATGAAGATAGAAGTCAAGAAGCAATTTAACAAAGCACTAGAAAATAAGATGAAACACTTGCTAGAAATTAACAAAATTACTTGAAAATGTGCCATTGCTTCTTTCTATAGGGGAAAGCTCGAGAGGAAAAAGGAATTTAATGGAGATATAGCATTTGGATGCAGCAATGCAAAATGCAGAATTAGATTTGAGGATGGCATGGACAGAGTAATACAGGAAGGCCAAGTGCAGAAGGTGATGTTGCTGCCGGAAGAATGCTAGAGCGGTGGATTATGGAGAGAAAATGACAATGAAGGGAAGTTAGTTGCTACTATGAATTCCTTAATCCATATTGCTGCATTGTGGGTGCCAAATTGCTACTGATGAGGGGCTGGGGATGTGCTTGGTGGACTTTCATGTGCAACTCAATTATGAGATGGTAGATTGTAGTTTTGTGTAATGACATGCTGCTATTGAATTGGTATGGGAGGGGTCAATTGAGGTTGGGAGCTTGTTGGATGAAGACACAAAATAATGACAAGCACAAGAAGGTAGTGGGGTGCTACAGATGTGAAGCTATAGAACACTTTGTAAACAAGTAGGGCTTTAATGATATAACACATGCTAAAGTTGTTCCTTATTGTTGGTTATTTGTGCTAACTACAAATACAAAATTTCTTGGAATGTTAAGACACGTGGACCAGAGAATGTTGGGCATGATGTGTTGAGTTGTTTGGCTTGAACAATGACCTACAATGCTATTTTCAAAGTGAGAAGTAGATGTGCACTTCAGGTGGAGGTGCTGCCAGCATGTTGAATGGCTAGTTACTGTCAGTGGGAGTTGCTTGTGGCTCTATACTCTACTATTACCACAAAAATGATTAAGTTAATTGTATGGAACATTCAGGGAATAAGGGATAAAATATCTAGGGGCTACCTATAGTGGTTTGTAAGGGATGGAGACATTGTAGCAGTGGCTCTTATAGAAACTAGGATGGAGAAGTTTAGTAGAAGGTATGCAGATTTGCTAGTAAGTAGGGATTAGGAATTTATAGTGCAACCATTAGTTGGATTCTCTGGAGGGATCATGGTTTTTGTTAGGGAGCTCATTAAACCTAAAGGTTATAAAAATCTCATGTTAAGTACTTGTTCTGTAGGCAAGGGTAAGGGAGGAAGGGATGATAAAATGTTGTGTGGTATATGCTTTTAAGGAGCCTATCAATAGAAATGCTATGTGAGAGATCTTAATGGTGGAAGCTAGAGGTGGTGGACCCCTGATAGTGGTGAAGGATTTCAACATTGTCATGTTGCAGGAGGAGAAGAGAGGAGAGAAGTGGTTTAGAAGTAGGCAAGGATAATATGTGTTTCCTAAAATCATATAGGAGTTGGAGTTAGTTGACTTGCGATTTGTGGGCAACAGGTACACTTGGTGTAATGGGAAAGAAGAGGGGGCTCGAATATTGGAAAGGCTGGATAGAGTACTTATGAATCTCCAGGAAATATAGGACTTTCCTACAAGCACCGTTAGTCGCTTGTCATGCATTATGTCTGATCATTGCCCACTAATTATTGAGTTGAGGACTCACTAGGAGATGGCCACTGAAAGAAGAAATCAATTTGAAAGTGCTTGGCTCTCATTTCCTCACACATTGGGGGTGGTTCAAAAAGTGTGGAATAAATTGGCGAGCGGGAATCATAAGGAGAGGCTTTCTACAAAACACTATAGATCCCTAGCTTCTTTGTGTAGGTGAAGCAAGTATGAGATGCAAAACCTTATTGACAAGAATGGTGAGCTTGAAAATAAAATCCATAGTCTACAACTCAAGGAATATGGTGTCTAAATGAAGAAGAACACATCCAACTTAGACAACTCATTTCTTCCTTTCTTAGGACTAGTGCACTTGAGGAGAGATTGTGGTAGCAAAGAGCAAAGTTTTAATGGGCTCATCTGGAAGATAGCAATTCCAATTTTTTCCATGCTGCTATGACTTCTAAGTGGAGGGATAAGAAATATACTACAGTTGAAGAATGACATAGGTGAGTTGGTTAGTTTCACAAAAGGAATAAAAAACTTGTTGGTGATTCATTTTGAGGCAAAGTGGTGTAATACAGATGCTGAGTATCCTACACTACAAGACCAACCTTACAGATGCATTGGATTAGAATAGGAAGAAATGCTCACCATGCAGGCTACTGAGGAAGAAGTCATTATAGCTATCAGATTTATAAGAATGAATAAGACACTGGGGATGGATGAGGTTATAGTAGACTTCATTTAGGGGTACAAGGATATTACTTCGGGAGATATTATTCAAGCTATGCTACAATTCTTTCAGGACAGACAGATGCCAACAACTTGGAAGGATACACTTGCTGTACTTATGCCTAAAGTGTATGGTGTAGATAGATAAGAACAATTTAGGCCTACAAGTCTATGCAACGTTATATACAAAATAGTGATAAGGATCTTGGTGGCAAGACTAAAGATAGTTTTACCTGATCTTATCACCAAGGAGCAAGGTGCTTTTGTACTAGGCAGATCTATCTAGGATAAAATATTTACATAGGGAATGGCAACCAGGATGCATTCTTCAGCCTCTAAAGAGGGACTTATGGCAATAAAGGTGGACATGGAACAAGCATATGATAAGGTCAGCTGTCAGTTCGTTATTAATATGATGACATTTTTGGGCTTTCCAATAGTGTGGTGTGAGTGGGCCAATGCATGCATCATAGCACTGAGGTTTAGGGTGTTACTAAATGGGGTCAGAATCCCATGGATTGAGGCCAAGAGAGGACTGAGGCAAGGATGCCCATTGTCACTATATTTGTTCACTATCTCATTTAAATTTCTATTTGGGCTTGTGAGGAAGTATGAAAGCGATGACATCATTGGGATTTTTGTGTGGGCCAACTTCTCTAATCATTTTTCATTTGTTATATGTTGATGATGTCATTCTATATGCTCTTACTACATGTGCTATGGCTAGGGCAGTAAGATAGATTATGGAAGATTATGGGATATATTCTGAGCAGAAGGTAAACTTGGCAAAATCAAGAGTGTACTTTAGCAAGGGGATGGAGGGGATGAGAAGGAAAATGGTGGAAGGGAAAATTCATATGACCTAAGGGAAAAATCTCAAGTATTTGGGGATACATATTTCAGTAAGGATGCTAAAAAAGGAAGACTTCAATTTTATCATTCAAAAAATTGAAGAACAAGTTGTAAAATGGAGAATCATACCTCTTTCAATTGTGGGAAGGATTGTTTTGATCAACTCGATGTTGACAGCAATTCTGAATTTTTACACAAGTCATTATATGGTGCCGAGGGGGGTGATCAATGTTTTGGAAAAGATATTTAGAAGATACTTATGGTACGATGCCAAGGAGGGACAAGTGATGCATTATGCAGATTGGAGCACTGTCACGTTACCGAAGGAGGGTGGTTTGGGTATCCATGATCTTTGTGTTTGGCAATGGGTTTTAATGATAAAGCAATGTAGGAGGATCTTGATGAAAGAAGATTACTTGTGGATGGAAGTGATGAAGAGTAAATACTTTGTGAGAGAAAAAATGGGGGTGGGGGTATTCCAAGAGGAGCATTGTAAGCATGCAGATTAATCAAAGAGGTAATGCGAAGTGCTTTACTAAATTTTGTTTAGAGAATTAGAGATGATAAAAGGTACTATTTACAGAAGATAATTTGTTAGGGTTTCTCCTATTCAAGTGGTGGTCTACATTCATCAACATGGAGGTAGAATGGCCAAAATCCTTTGGTGAATGCATTATTTAGCATAACAAATGGGATTTGTGTAGTCTTTGAGCATGGGCTACTAAATTATTGATGGAAAGGGTATTACATCTCCCTTGGGGTTTGAATGATAACATGGACATGCAACTGCAAATTTAAATAGAATCTATGGGGTAAATAATTTCAAGCTCTACTCATCTTTGCAGCAAGCTGCAACTAAGGAAAATGATGGCAGTTCATGCACTGCTTGAAATAACTATAGTTGGATTTGGAAACTCAAAGTGCTACCAAAGGTGCGAATTTTCATTTAGAGATTGGTGAAAAATTATATTCTTACCACTGATGGCTATTCAAGAGGTGATTAGTTGAGTGCCACAACTACGTTTGGGGTGCAAGCTAGCCAAGACCTCACAACATCTCATGTGGGATTACTTGAAGGAGAAAGAAGTCTAGAATGTGCACCTTATGCAAGACACTACTGTAGCTCTCATTCCATGCACTAGTGACAATTGTAATAATTTTTCATTATAGCAACTTTTAAGTAATTTGGAGGTGAATGGATTAAGTTATGGGGACATCATTATGCATGCTACTGTGGTTGCTACAGCTTTCTATTATATTTGGATGAACAAGAATTTAAAAAAGCACAAGCAACAAATTTTCAGCAATACTATCTTATTGAGGAGAATTCAAATTGATGTGGTGGCTATAATAAAGAAATACAACTTCACTTCATCCATGTCTAGTACGAATTCATAAAACTCACATGAGTTGAACGTAGCCTTATCTTAGGTTCCTCCTCCAACTGGATGGATCAAAATCAACTGTGATGCAGTGGTTCAAGATGATGCTGTGAGGCTAGGAATTGTGGTTAGAGATCACCTTTTGAGTCCTTTGCTTGTTGTTGGAAGGAAGATTATTTCACAATCAAGCACAACCATGGAGGTGCATGCTATTGTAGAGGCTGTGGCACTACTAACGATGAAGTTCTTCATGTATCATGCAATTGAGGTATAGACAGACTCTACCTTAGCTATTCAGGAGTTGGACAATCTTCTACAACACCCTCAGATGGAGGAAGATTTAAAGACTCTCTATGGTATGCTAGAGGCATGGACACATTTCACTTAATGCACATCTACAAGCAAGGAAATTCCCCTATAGACTAGGCAATGCATAATGCATGTTTAGTTGATTTTACTTGGGATTGGGGAATGCTCCTTCCCAAATCACTTTTGAAGCTGTTACTTTCTTATTTTTAGTTTGATCCTCTATAGAGGACATTTTTTTAGGCTTTGTCCATTATTATTATATTAATTGAACCCAAAGACTTTTTGTTGAAGACAATTAGCTGAGATTTCTTCCAATCAAGTGGTGGCCTATGTACATCAACATGAAGGTAGAGTAGCTGAAATTTGTCAGTGAATGCATTATTGAGCATGGGGAATGGGATTTGTGTAGTCTTAAAACTTGGGCTAGTGAATTATTGCTCAATAGGGTGCTGTAACTTTCATGGGCACTGAATGATAACATGAACCAGTTGTTGCAATAAATCTATGGAGGTGAATAATTTCAAGTTCTACTCAACTATGGTGCAAGCTGAAATTCTAGAAAATGCTAGGGGTTCATGTGCTGCTACAAGTTATTATAGTTGGATTTCAAAGCTCAAAGTACTATTCAAGGTGAGGATTTTCTTTTGGAGATTGGTGAAAAAATATATTCTTACCACTGAATGGCTATACAAGAGGAGATTGATATAGTGCAGCAACTATGTTTGGGGGTATAATCAGGTTGAGACATCACAACATCTCATATAGGATTGCTGGAAGATGAAAGTGATTTGGAATGTGTAGCACATGAAGGACCCTACTGTAGCTCTTGTTCCATGCAGTAGCAAAACCTACAGCAATTTTACATTATAGTAGCTTTATAGTAGTTTCGAGGAAAATGAATTCAAGTGTCAAACATGATCAGGCATGCTGCTTTAGTTGCTATAGGTCTCTACTACATTTGGACTGATAAGAATTTAAAAAAACACAAGGAGAAAGTGTTCAGTAATATTATCCTATTGAGGAAGATTCAAATTGATGCAATGGTTGTAATCAAAAAATACAACTTGGCTTCGTCCATGTTTAGTGGGAATCCATACAACATCTACTATGTTGAATATAGCTTTATTCTGGGCTCCTCCTCCAATTGGATGGATCAAAATCAACTGTGATGTGGTGGTTCAAGACGATGCTGTGGGGCTGGGAATTGTTGCTAGAGATCATCTTGGGAAGCCATTGCTAGTTGCTGGAAGGAAGGTTATTTCACAATCAAGATAGTTATTGAGGTGCATGCCATTCTAGAGGCTGTGACAATGCTCAGGTCAATGTTCTTCATGTATCATGCTGTTGAGATTTAGACATACTCTACTATAGCTATTCAGGAGGTGGGCAATCTTCTACGACACCCTTCACTCGATGGAAGATTTAAAGACTCTCTCTGGTATGTCAGAGGCATGGATACCTTTCAGTTAACACATATTTATAGGCAAGGAAATTCCTAGCAGATTGGGCAGTGTATTATGCATGTTCTATTGATTTTACTTGGGATTTGGGTATGCCTCTTCCCAAACTACTTCTGATGTTGTTGTTTTCAAATTTTTTGTTTGAACCTCTATAGTAGAATTTTTGTAGGCTTCGACCATTATTGTATTATCAAAGGAACCCAAAGACTTTGTGAGGGAGCTTTCATGAGGGAGGTGGGGATTATAGCCTTCCCAGTGGAGGGATGATTGGTCGATGTGTAAGAAGGATAGCGATAGTGCAAGTGGAGTTCAGGGGTGCACACAGCAGGCAGTGACATAGAAATTTCTTTAGAGGCACGAATCCCCACGAATTCAAAGATTTGTGCTAAAATTAAATGGAAGAATTTCTTGATTACACGAATAGTGTGATGTGCGGAGCAAAGTGCATGACACATTGAGCAAAGCATGACGTGCGACACCCACACGCCTACAAGAAGACCAATCCTTAAATGAACTAATCTTTGGCACGCACTTAACTAATCCTAGGCACTGCAAGGTGTGCTACGGGATTGTGGTAGCTTCTTGTGCAACAATTTCTTCAGTTTCTCTACTACAACAAGGGAACAAAATTTTAATTGCCAAGGTCAAATCTAAACCTAAAACTATGAAATTTCATATATAACTCTATTTTTTTGCTTACTTTATTGTTGCTACTTTAAGTGGTTAAATTAATTACTGAAAATGCTGCACCGTGGAATTCGTTTACAATTGCTTTGTTGTGTTGGTGTGTTGGAAGTACTGGGACTTAATTGCATGGGTGGTGCTAGTTGAAGTAATCCCTGGTTAAAATTATTTTTGAAATTGTTGGTTGAAATAATGCTTCTATTTCTTTGCTGTTTTGATATTATGATGTTGGAAGTGCTTGAATTAATGCACAGGTTATGTTAGCTGAAGCAACTCTGTTTGAAATTATTTTTATAATTGTTGGTTGAAATAATTGCTACTACTCCTTTGCTTTGTTTTGATCGTAGTGTTGGAAGTGCTGGAATTAATTACAAAGGCTGTTTTGGCTGAAGTAATTACTGGTTGGAATATTTGTTGGAATTGTTAGGTGAATAATTACTATAATTACCTTATTGTGTTGTTATTGTGGCACTGGAAGTGCTGGAAGGGTAGGTGGTTATCTATAGTATGACTGGTATTAAAGCTAAGAAGAGTAATAAAAAGAGAAAAGCTACGAAAATGTGTCACCCATGCATAATGAATTATTGATTAAGGAATGCAACTATGCTCTTAACTTAGCAAACAAGTTGTATTGGCCATTTCTACAATTGATGGTGAAGTGAGAGCAAGTTTGAATGATAATGGAATGTTTGCAGACTCGGTATCTACTACGAGTGACACAGTGCATCTGCAAAAGAGGTGGATGAGATTAATGCCTACATGGGGATAGATGGGAAGATGGTTATTGCATAAGTCTTATTAGGTGGCAATAGAGAGAGCAATAAAGCTATGAACAAGGGAACACTGATGAAGAGGAAAGCTCAAACCCATACCAATGAGGACCATACTAAAGAAGGATAGGGTACCATAACGCAAGGAGTGGGATATGGTGAGGGTGGTAAATAAGACAACTCAAGCAAAGTAAGTTTTAAAGATGTGCTGATAATTAAAAGGAACTTAAATATAGCAAAAATAATAACCACTGAGAAACCTCTTTATATTAATGTTAAGGAGGTTATTGCTAAGATGCTGGATTACGTAGTGCAAGATGAGATTATCATGTCAGACTTAACATGCAGCAGACGTAAGGAGTTTCACCAATTTGATTTGGTAGAGAGAGTCTATTGTAATAGCCTTTCTTTCTAGGTTATTGCAAGGCTTTTATAGTACAGGTGGGGACATTTTAAGAATTTTAGAATATTGCACCTTTCATTAGGATGCTTTGTCTTCATTTTGATTAAATTGACGATAAGAATGCTTTGTGGCTAGGTGGACCTTGGCAGGTAGTAGGACTATCCATTGGGTTTGATGATTGGACCCCTGAGTTTAGACCTTGTGCCATGACTATAATGTGTGCCCCTGTGTGGGCCAGATTCCCTTTGCTTCCATTTATATATTAGGAGATGGAAAACATTTTATTCATTGCCAAAGAGGTTGGGGAACCAATCTTATTGGATGGATGGACCACTAATTTATAGCGATCTTTATATGAGAGGGTCTGTGTACGGATGGACCTTTTGAAACCTTTGAAGCCAGGAATGTGGCTGAGTGGGTTATTGGGGAAGACATTCCAATCCTTTGAGTATGAGGGCCTCCCTTGAATGTGTTACACTGTCGTCATGTTGTCTAATACATGGATCAATGTTTGATTAGGGAAACACAAGATGATTTGACAGGGGCTTTAGAGGGGAATGCAGTAAGTGGGAAGGAGAAGATTGATAAAACAATACAAGTAAGCTAGAAACCCCAACAACCAAGAACTCACTAGGATGAGGATGAGGGAGTTTGGAAAGGGTTAGGCCTTAGATGTTAGTACAATCGAGAAGAAGGAGGGCTTCCATGCCTACTCAAAGAAGATTTCTAGTTAATATAGTTGCTTTGAATTTTTAGAGGGGCCCAAGGGGTGTGGTCAACAATGGTGAAGTTGGGAGATACCCTGGAAGGTGTAGAAGTATCTCTATTGCAATAGGGAGGGAACCTTTCCAGAAAGTATGGACCCTAAAGGATACATTGGGGAAGGAGGCTGCAATAAAAGTGCCTTGACATATCGATAGAGGCCAGCAGACAAGAGGTCAAAAGAGGAGGACACCAAGGGGAAGGGAAAATTATAGTAGGAAGGTGATATGATTAGGGGGGTTTTAAGCCATGTGGTTGTACAAAACTAAATGGAGAGAGAGGGAAACCTCTCAATTATAGTTCTTGGGCTATAACATTTGTAATGAAATGTCTTTGGTGATTCATGGAGGTGCAAGCTATAGTGAGAGTTGTAGGGATTGTATTTATAATTCTAAGCAGGGTGTTTAGTATGAATTCTTTTGGTCGAATTGGGTGGATGCTCTCTTTGGTTTCTATTTGGCTTTAAGAAGCTTATTACTATAGTGAAAAGCCTTGCAATCCTTCATGGAACAATGATTTGACATATAGTGGGCTTGTAGGTGAAGGGACAATCCAATAAGGTGCTGGAAATGAAGATGAGACACTTGCTTGAAATTAATAGAGTTACTTGGCAAGGTGCTGCTGCTTCTTTCAATTTGGTGAAGCATGTGAGGAAGAAAGAAATGAATGGGAATGCAGCATTGGATGCTGCTATGTTGAATGTAGAAATAGAATTGAGGATGACATGGACAGGGCGATGCAGGAGGGCCAATTGCTGGAGTTGAATTTGCTTCTGAAGGATGGCTGGTGCAATGGAATATGGAGAGTTGAAGGGAATTTGGCTGCTGCTATGAAGTTCTTAAGCCATGCTGGCATTCTACTGGAAGCCAATTTTCTACTTACAAGGGGTTGGAGATGTGCGTGATGGCATATCATGTGCTATATGAATATGAGAATGTAGGTTGCAGTTTTGTGTGAAGACATGTTATTACTAAAATGGTGCTAGTGGAGTCTATTGGGGTAGGGAGCCTTTTGTATGAAGAGTCAAAAAAATGATAGGAATAAGAACGAAGGGGGATGTTGTAGATGTGAGGCTACAAGGCACTCTAGAAACAAGTGAAATTTAAAGAGACAACACAAGATGAAGTTTTTCCTTACTTCTTATTATATGACCTGAATGTGAATACTAAATTCCTTAGAATGCTAAGATGTTTGGGCTGCAAAATGCTGGGCATGATGTATGGAGTTATGGGGTTACAGCAGCAACCTGCAATGCTTTGTTTCAAGTAGGAATTGGATGTACACTTCATGTGGAAGTGCTGCCAATATGTTGGAAGGCTTGCTGTTGTTGGTGGGAGATACTGGAGGATGTTATGCTTTACTATCACCAAAAATATTTAAGCTAGTCGTATGGAACATTTGGGAAATAAAGGATAAAAAATTGAGGGGTTACCTACAGAGGTTTGTGAGAATAGTGGGTATTATAACAGTGGTTCTTGTTGAAACCAGGATAGACAAATCCAGTAGAAGTGAGGCAGATTTCCTACTTGGTATGGTATGAGAGTTTGTAGTGCAACTGTCAATTGTATTTTCTGGAGGCATTGTGGTTCTATAGAGGAGTTGGCTAAACTTGAAAGTTACAAAATTGTTTTTGCAAGAACTTGTAGTGCAAGCAAGGGTAGGGGAGGAAAGGCTGATAAAATACTGTGTGGTGTATGCTTCTAAAGAGACTATCAAGAGGAATGCTATGTAGGCGATCTTGAGGGAGAAGGCTAGAGGTGGGGAACCCATGATAATGGTGGGGAAATTCAAATTTGTTATGTTGTAGGAGGTGAAGAGAGGAGGGAAGAGGTTTAGAAGTGGGCGGGGACAGTCAGAGTTTTCTAAAATCATGCAAGAGTTTTAGTTGAATTACTTGAGATATGCAGGAAATAGGTACAACTGGTGCAATGGGAAAGAATGTGGTGCTTAAATATTGGAAAGGTTGGATAGAGTGGTAATGAATCTCAAGGGAATACAAGACTTTCCCACAATTATAGCTACTAATTTGTCATGCATTGGGTCAGATGACTACCCATTATTTATTGAGTTGGGTACTCATCATGGGATGGACACTGTAAGAAGAAATCCATTTGAGCATACTTGGCTCGCATTTCCTTAGACTGTGGGGTTAGTACAAAAAGTGTGGAATAAATTAGTGAGATGGAATCCCATGGAGAGGCTTTTCAAAAAATTATATAGATCTCTAACTACTTTGAGCAGGTGGAGCAAGCTGAGATGCACAACCCTGTTGATAAGAATGATGAACTTGTAAAGGAAATCCATGGTCTATAACTCAAGGAATTTGAGGTGCGTCTTAATGATCAGGGACACATCTAGCTTGAACAACTCATTTCTTCATTTCACTGGGTTAGTGCACTTGAGGAGAGATGGTGGTGGCAAAGAGCAAAGATGTAATGGGCTCAACTGGGGGATAGCAATACTAATTTCTTTCAGGCTGTTGTGATTTCTAGGTGGAGGGATAAGCATATACTGCTATTGAAGGATGATAAAGGGGAGGTGGTTAGTTCCACCAACAAAATAAAAAGCTTGTTGATGAATCATTTTTAGTCAAAATGGTACAATACTGATGCTGATTATCATTTATTGCAATACCAACTTTACAGATGAATTGGATTGGAATAGGAGAGAATGCTCACCATGCATCTTATCAAGGAAGAAGTCATTAGAGCCATCAGATTTTTATGGAAGAGTAAGGCATCTTGAAAGGATGAGGTTATGATAGAGTTCATACAAGGGTATTGAGAGATTACTCAGGGGAATATTGTTACAGTTATGCTACACTTCTTATAAGATAGATAGATGCCAATAGCTTGAAAGGATACTCTTATTGTCCTTATTCTAAAAGTATAAGGTGCAGATATACTAGAACAATTCAAGTCCATAAGTTTGTGTAACATTATATACAAAATAGTGGCAAAGATATTGGTGGCAAGACTGAATATCCATGATCTTAATATTTGGTAATAGGCCTTGATTATGAAGCCATGTAGAAGAATCTTGGCAAATGAAGATAGGATGTGGGTGGAGATGATAAGGAGTAAATACTTGATGGGAGAAAAGATGCGGGTGTTCCACAGAGAGCTTTGTAGGTATGTAGATTAATCAAGGAAATGCCATGGGTTTTACCAAACTTTGTGTGGAGAATTGGAGAGGGCAGGGATGCACGTTTTATTGAAGACAATTGGCTAGGGTTTCTTCTACTCAAGTGGTGGCCTATGTACATCAACATGCAGGTAGGAAGGCCAAAATTTTTTATTGAATGCATTACTGAGAATGGGGAATGGGTTATGTGCAGTCTTAAAGCTTGGGCTGGTGAATTATTGCTTGATAGAGTGCTGCATCTTTCTTGGGCACTGAATGATAGCATGAAATTGATGCTACAATTACAAACTGAATTCGTGGAGGTGAATAATTCAATGTGCTACTCAACTATGGTTCAAGCTAGAATTCTGGAAAATGTTAGGGGTTCACATGTTGCTGTAAGTAATTATAACTAGATTTGGAAGCTCAAAGTGTTTGCTAAGGTGAGGATTTTCATTTTGATATTGGTGAAAAATTATATTCCTATCGCTGAATGGCTATTCAAAAGGAGATTGATAGAGTGCAGCAACTTAGTTTAGTGGTATAATTAGGCGAAGACTTCATAACATCTCATATGGGATTGATGGAAGACAAAAAAGGTTTGGAAGGTGTAGCACATGAAGGACACTATTGCAGCTCTTGTTTCATGCAGCAATGGAAGCTACAGTAATTTTACATTATCATAGCTTTACAACACTTTGGGGGCAAACAATTTGAAGTGTGGGGACGTGACCAAGCATGCTGCTATAGTTGCCATAGCTCTTTACTACATTTGGACTAACATAAATTTAAAAAAAACACAAGGAGCAAGTATTCAACAATGCTATCCTATTGAGGAAGATTCAAATTGATGCGATGGTTGCAATCAAAAAGTACAACTTGGCTTCATCCATGTCTAGCAAGAATCCATACAACTCACTTGAGTTGAATGTAGCTTTTTTCTGGGCTCCTCCAACTAGATGGATTAAAATAAATTGTGAGGATGTTTCGAGACAATGCTATGAGGCTGGGAATTGTTGTTAAAGATCACCTTGGGAAGCCATTGCTAGTTGCTAGAAGGAAGGTTATTTCATAATCAAGCATAGCTGTGGAGGTGCATGCCATTATGGAGGCTATGAAAATGCTCAGGTCAAAGTTTTTCATGTATCATGCTGTTGAGATTCAGACAGACTCTACTATGGCTATTCAAGAGGTCGGTAATCTTCTACAACACCCTTCACATGATGGAAGATTCAAAGACTCTCTTTGGTATGTTAGAGGCATGATAACTTTCAGTTGACACATATTTATATGCAAGAAAATTTCCCAAACGACTGGGTGATGCATTATACATGTTCAATTGATTTTACTTGGATTGGGGTAAGCCCCTTCCCAAATTGCTTCTGATGTTGTTGTTTTTAGATTTTTTTCGATCCTCCATAGAGGAATTTTTTTAGGCTTTGGCCATTATTATATTATCAATGGAACCTAAAGATATGCTAATAATTGGAAGGAACTCAAATACAGTAAATACAGTAACCACTGAGTGGCCTCCTTCTATTGATGTTAAGGAGGTTACTGCTAGGATGCTAGATTACGTAGTACATGATGAGATTCTCATGTCAGATTCGACATGCTGTAGAGGTAAAGAGTTTCACTAATTTGATTTGGTGGGGAGAGTCCTTGGTAATACACTTCGTTTCTACATTTTTGCAAGGATTTAACAGTACAGGTAGGGCCATTTCAAGAATTTCATAATATTGGACCTATCATTAGGATGCTTTTGTCTTCATTTTTTTTCGATTGAGGACAGGAATGTAGTGTCGTTGGGTGGACCTTAGCAGGTAGCAGGGCATGCCATGGGGTTGGATGTTTGGACCTTTGAGTTTAGGCCTAGTGTCGTGACTGTAATGTGTGCCCAAGTGAAGGTTAGATTCCCTACGCTTCCATTGCTATACTGGGACGTTGAAAACATTTTATGCATTGCCAAAGCGGATTGTGAACCAGTCTTACAGGATGGATGGACCACTACTTTGTAGTGATCTTCCTATGCAAGGGTCTATGTAAGGATGAACCTTTCGAAACTACTGAAGCCAGGAATGTAGCTAAGTGGGCTATTGGGGAAGACATTCCTTTTTTTGTATGAGAGCCTTCCTCGAATGTGCTACACTTGTGGCCATGTAGGCCACTACACGAATCAATGTTCCATTGGGGAGACACAAGAAGATTTGATAGGGGATTTAGAGGGGAATGGAGCAAGTGGGAAGGAGAAGCTCGATAAAACAATGCAAGTAAGCCAGGAAACCCAGCAAATAAGAACTTAATGGGTTGAGGATGAGGGAGTCAAGAAAGGGCTAGGCTCTTGGATGTTAGTGCATTTAAGAAGAAGGAGGGCTGCCATGCCTTTTCAAACAAGATTTCTAGTTCGTACAGCTACTCTGAATTTTTAGAGAGACCCAAGGGGTGTGGTTAATAATGGTGGAGTTGGGAGGTACCAAGGAAGATGTAGAAGTATCTCTATTACGAGGGGGATGGAACCTTTCAGGAAAGTATAGAACCCAAAGGATACATTGGGGAAGGAGGCTACAATGTAGGTGACTCAACACATGAATAGTGCCAGTAGAACAAGAGGTCAAAAGTGGAGGACACCAAGGGAACATTGCAATAGGACGATGATACGATTAGGGGTGTTTCAAGCCATGTGGCTTTATAAAACTAAAAGAAGAGAGAGGGGAACCTCTAAGCTCTAGTTCGTGGGTTGCAGCATTTTGCAATGAAATATCCTTGGCGATGATTCATGGAGGTTCAAGCTATAATAAAAGGTGCAGGGATTGCATTCAAGATTCTAAGCAAGGTGTTTGGTGTGAATGCTTTGGGCTGAATTTGTTGGATGCTCTCTTTAGTTTCTAGTTTACTTTTAGACAAGGTTATTACTATAGTAAAAGACCTTGTAATCCTTCATGGAACAATGACTAGGCACATGGTGGGTAGTGGGTGAAGAGGCAATCCAATAAGGTGCTGGAAACGAAGATGAGACACTTGCTGGAAATTAATAGAGTTGCTTAGCAAAGTGCTGTTTCTTCTTTTATTTGGGTGAAGCATGTGAGGAAGAAGGAAATGAATAGGGATGTAGCATTAGGATGTAGCTATGCTTAATGTATAAATAGATTTGAGGATGGCATGGAGAGGCAATGCAGGAGGGCCAATTGCTGAAGGTGAAGTTGCTACTAAAGGATTATTGTTGTGATGGAATGTGGAGAGCTAAAGGACATTTTGTTGCTACTATGAATCCCTTAAGCCATACTGGTGTTCTACTAGGAGCTAATTTGCAACCGACGAGGGGCTGGAGATGTGCTTGGTGGTGTATTATGTGCAATACAAATATGAGAAGGCAGGTTACAGATTTCTGAAGGCATGTTGCTGAAATGGTGTTGGTGGAGTCTATTGAGGTATGGAGCTTGCTATATGAAGATTCAAAAAATGAAAAGTATAAGAATGAAGGGGGATGCTGTAGATGTGAAGTTTTAGAGCACTATGAAAACAATTGAAAGTTCAAAGAGACAACATAAGCTACAGTTTTTCCTTGCTACTGGTTGTATGATCTGAATGTAATTACTGAATCCCTTGGAATTCTAAGATGTTTGTGCTATAATATGCTGGGCATGGTGTGTGGAGTTATGTGGTTACAACAGCTACGTCCAATGCTTTTTTGAAGTGGGAATTGGTTGTACACTTCATGTGAAAGTGCTGCTAGTTTGTTGGAAGGCCAGGTGTTGTTGGTGGGAGATACTAGAGGTTGCTATGCTTTACTATTACCAAAAATGACTATGCTCACCATCTGGAACATTTGGGGCATATTCGATAAAAAATAAAGGGGTTACCTGTAATGGTTTGTAAGAATAGGAGGTATTACGACAGTAGCTCTTTTTGAAACTAGGGTGGAAAAATTTAGTAGAAGTAATGTAGATTTTCTACTTGGTAGGGACTAAGAGTTTGTAGTGCAATATTCAGCTAGATTGTATGGAGGGATTATGGTTCTATGAAGGAGCTAGTTGAACTTGAAAGTTATAAAAATTTCATTACAAGTACTTGTTGTGCAGGTAAGGGTAGGGGAGGAAAGGTTGATAAAATGTTGTGTGGTGTATGGTTCCAAGGAGCCTATCAAGAGGAATACTGTATGGGAGATCTTTAAGGAGGAGGCTAGAGGTGAGGGACCCATGATAGGGGCAGGAGATTTCAAGTGGAACTGAAGCCTTAGAAGTGACTGCAAAAAAGGATTGGTGAAAACAATTGCTTGAATATCTGAACTAGGGTAGAGAATTCTTTCAATGAATGTTCCAACTCGAAACTATATTAGACGTTGGGCTATACAAGACTTTTTGAGAATACAGTCCTCTATAGGGGTGTCTTCGATGGATTGCTCCTAGGATTCTTGTCAATGCTAGAATCTAAAGATGCTTTCGAGGAAGTTCATGTTGGAGTCTGTGGTGCACACCAGTCAAGGACAAAGTTGTACCATCATTAAGGTGACTGGGGTAATATTGATCCACCATGTTGGAAGACTCCAATTTGTCCAAGAGATGCCACATTTGTCAGATAGATGCAGAATTCATTCGATAGCCATCAGAACCTTGACATTCGACGATAATGTCTTGTTTTAGGTTTGGGGCATAGATGTGATTGGCCCCATCCAGCCTCCCTCATTTTGGAGACATATGTATATTTTGGCTACCATAGATTCTTTTCCAAGTGGACAGAAGCCACACCATTGAAATGAGTAAAGGGAAATGATGTGGATCTAAAATCATTTAACCTATCATTTCGAAGTCCTTGTTCACCTGATCTCTGATAATGGAATGTAACATCATTCAAAAACCAACAAATAGATTGACTTTGTAGAAAGTTTCAGATGCAACATTGTTTCTCTACACATCACAAAACTACGACTAATTGGCATGAAGAGTCTATCAGTCAAGAAGACACTGTGTAAGCTTCTCATTCCAATCGCACTTGTTCTAAGAAATGACCTTCATGAGAAGCTTCCTGAAGGACCATGGGCGTACCATACTACTACACGTACACCTACCAGCTCCACTCCTTATGCCTTGACGTTGATTAAGAAGCAGTCCTCCAACTGGAAGTCCAAATCACCACCCTTAGAGTGACAATTCAGGAAGGCTTTATAGAGGACCAAAGAGTGCAACTTAGACACCCAGAGCTAGAATGCTTTGGAGGAGAAATGATTGAGTTCTTCATAAAGGCTTGAAATCTACCATGCAAGTGTGTCAAAAGCCTTTGATCAAAGAATTCAGAGGCAATCTTTCAAGCTAAAAGACTTAGTGCTAGCCGTAATCAGGCCTATGAATGTAACCCGACAGATGCAACACATTCAAACATTTGTGGGAAGGACATTTTCTGATTTAGGAGGTGTCTTCTACTCAAGCAAAAGAAGTGTCCCTCGAAAGTAACTATGTTCTTACAGCAATTCATGCTCAATATTGGAACAAGTATTACCTAGTTTGGGGACAATCCCATCATGCTACTCTCATTTCATTATATGAGTCAACTTCAATACTACCTTGACACAGGGGCCAAACCCCAGCCTCAGAGAAAAGAGTGGATCACATGACCTATTCAAGGTTGGGGGAGTAAACACTCATCAGCATTTCCAGACTGGGGGCAAACAATGGCAGTCTCATCATGACAAGAAATTAGGTTCATCACCACCATCAGGTTCGTAGCCCACCAATTATTTTTGAGAGACTATTTTAGGCTACTTTAAGAGCTTGAAATTTGTGTGGCCCCTCTAAAAACTATATTATTTTCTATTCTATTCTGTGATATATATATATATATATATACATAAGATATGCAAAAATCAAGTGAAATAAAGAAATCTTCCTAAATGTGAATCGACGTTTTTGGAATTCAAGTTGGATAACTAGAAAGGGGGGCCCAGGCTGCCCAGAGTTATAGAGCTCTGTGAATTTGAAATCAATTAAAACTCCAAGACTTCAAGAAAGTCACTAATATTGGCCAATGGCATTACACATGTCAAGAAATAGAAATGAGGGACCGGACCACGTCCCCTACACTTGGATGATGCATATTGATGGAGCATCAAGAGAGCACAGTAGTGGAGTTGAAATAGTTTTGACTAGTATAGAGAAGATTACACTCAAGTAAGAACTCCAAATATATTGATATTACTACCATATAGCACAACAAGTTGAATATGAAGCCCTCCTTATTGGTCTCAGATTTGCCTTAGGTTTCAAGGTGAAGAGAGTAGTTGTCCATGGTGACTCATAGTTAGTCATCAATAAGATCAAATACATCTTCGAGATAAAGCAAAGGACTCTATCATTAAGATATACAAGCAATTGGCTGTTGATTTGATGAAGAAATTGTTGAAATTTGTTAGAGAGAAGAGAATAATGTGGCAACTTCTATTACTAAGTACTAAGGACCCCTTGGGGGCATACCTCCACTTGACATACATATATCAAAGTCTTGAAACTGAAGTGATTTATATCATGGGAATCGAGAGGAGTTCATGCTGGATGAGGATCCCAGTGGAGTACTCCTCTCATCTAGAGATGAAGCTCGAAACATAAAAAGATAGTTGACCAAATACACTCTCATTGATGATAAGTTATACCACAAGTCTTTCTTACAACCATTGCTTCATTGCATCCATCCCACTGGGGGCCCTTCACGACATCTAGAAGCTGACTGGTTTGATTGCTGGCCTCAGTCAATTTCTTGATCTAGAGACCAGTCGTTAGCTTTCTTTTGAACTCTCAGAACAAAATATAAGATGCAATGGACTAATGAATGCGAGCATGCATTTAGGATAAGAAGTGAAACAAAATGACTATATATATTCTATTATATATATATATAACCCTCAAAGTAGCCCAGAACTAGGAGAGTCTCTTTTCATCTATTTAGCAGCTACCAATGGAGTAGTCTGCTTAGTTCTAGTTTGAGAGGAAGGAAACATGTAGAAACCCATCCCCCTTCATGGGATTGAAGTGGCTTGTGATGCAAGCTACCTTTCTTTGAAATTCTATTGGACCTATCTACTAGCCACCCCTCCACTTCCAAAAGGAGTAACCATTGCTCAAGACTAGCTTTCTAAGCTTTTGATCATCTAGGAGAGACAACAATCTTTCTAAAAAGATAGGCCAACTGCCATGCCTAGCGAGTGGAGATCAGCCTCATGGGTTCGGACAAGGTGAGTCAAGTCCAAATTCAAGACTACTGATGGTCTAGCCTCCACCTACGTGATGAGTTTTGATAAGACCAGAGAGAGGCATGCTACTTGCTTTTGCTAATCACCAGATTGACAAAAGAAAAAACAAACAAACAAAAAAGAGTACTGGGTCACAATGGTACTCACGAATCTCATTCTATTCGGCTATTTCTAAGAATAGAATCTTCTATTTATATTATTGAAATTCTATTATAGTATAGTAAAGAAGTTTCCAAAAATCAACACTTAGGGAGGGCCCCTGTGCTGACTCACTTTGTTTATTTTGTTGAACACATCGGGCTATGGAGACAGAGTAATCTTCATCAAATTAATGGAAAATTCTTTTTCAATCCATGTCAGCCCATTAGTTGATCAAGCCTTCTAGTAGCATGACATAGCAGTCAAATTTACTTTCTTTTAGTGTACTGATGAACATGTTGATTATGAGGGCATCCATAATGGCTATACCCTCCCTAAGAAAGAATACTCAGGAAATCCATAGAATATAAGACATTTGCTGATGTACTTCATTGCCATGGGTATGGGATAACCTTTGAATTCATAAGAATCCTACATAGCACTCTCACATCACATGGCTATATTCCTAGTAATGGGGACTTCCAGAATCAACAGATTGGTAATTCATGTAATACATGATATCCTATCACTCGCTCATCCTTCTCCTCATTGGAAAGAGAAGGGGAACTTCAATTGACAATTGAGAGAGGCACTAAGTTCAAGGATTATTGCTTGGGGACCCCTTTAGAGAATTAGACTGGATTATAGGGATCTTTTTTTGGGAACTTCTGAACCGAGCTAGGCTCTCATGGGGTTTGATTAGATCAAACAATGACTAGTTTTCATTACAAGGAGTTCAGTAGGGTCGAAAGATTTACATAAGAACTTGGCCAAAGTCAGTGTTATGTTCAACTCCATGGGTTGACTTGTTTAAAGGGATTGCTTTCTACCATTTTGTCTTTCCTGACCCTAGGTCATGTCACAGTGGCTCTTCATGTAATTGCACCTTGGGACTTGTTCAAAGGGCATTCGCATTAAGGGTCAGGTGATTATGCAGGTCGAGTTATTATGGTGAAGCTGATCATAGCTGATTCGATGGCCAAATGTTCTAAGCAGTAGACCAGAAGTACCTTAGCTTTTTGTACCCTAGCTTTAGATGGTTGTGAAATTCGTTGGTTAGACAGCTACTATGAAGAATCAAATCTTATAATCTATAATGCTAGACCTTTGAGCAATGTCAAAAGGTAGGTTCAATGAATCCAAAAAAGTGAGACTTAACGTGACGGGTGGACCTTAGTGACTCGATTATTAGGACCTACAAGAAGCTGAGTTTCTTTTCTTTCCTTCATCACAGTAGTTGAAGAAAGACAAAGTCAAAGTAGCAGATCAGTAGTTTCATTACAAACCTTCAGAGATATTTTGGAATGTTCCATTTCACACATCTTTGTCGAGAAGGAAATAAGTGTTTATTAGTAGAAGGTGGTCTGTTCTCTTCTTTTAGACATAGAATAGAGGATCACTCCACATCCACAGTCTTCTCTACATCTTATGCATATTCTATCTCGTCTCTGGTCTTAGGGAGTCAGGGAGTAAGAGTTCTCTCTTGAAAGTGGCTGTCTAGGAGGGAAGTGTGCTTCATTCATTGGAATGCTTTGTTGGTTCGACTCAAGGGGTCCAGTTTCTAAATTTAGTGTGGAGGGAGGCGCTCTTTGCTGAGGGGATATTTTTTATTATGAAGCTAGCAATACATTAATGAGTTGATGATCTATGCTATAAAATAAGGCTTTGGGGATTGCTTCAATGGTTCTCCTCCCTGTATATCTGTCAATGGCCTTTCTCCTCACTATCTCTCAAACTTTCAAACAAACTCCCATTCTTTTCCACGAACACTATCTAACTCAGAAGAATATGAAAAAAGGCTCAAAGCCTTTTCACAGTCAATTGTCACACAGGCTTTCTTCTTGATCTCCATCGACCTAAGTCCCCTGCTTCCTATGTTCACCAAAAAGAAGAATCGAAATGGGCTTCTAAAAAACTAAAAATGGATTCAAAGAAAAGAAGAGAAAAAATTAGAGCTTCTTAGTGTATTTGCTCTCATCCACCAAGTCTTATTCTACTTTTCTGCTCAATTAGGCAATGAAAAGTGTCAATTCTATGATTACCTATTTCAGGATGATAGGTTAGAGTCCAAGGAGCTCGTTCAATTCGAGCCTCTATCTACAAAACTACCTTCTTTTTCTATTGTTCAAGTGGATTTAATCTCCTATCCTCTAATAGCCTAGCAGATAAGAAGTCATTAGCTAACATGTCCTTGCTCCACCTTAAGGCATGCAATGTTCTGACACACTTGTGGCTAAGGGAAAAGATGCAATGATTAGAATCATTCTAAAAGCTCTGAGCACCCACAAAAATCTCCCTAGCAACCTCCAAAGAAAGCCAAACATCCTCAGGTCTGACACCCCTAAGCTTGACGTCCAACCTAGAGGTTGAGAGAAAAAGTGGGCAATGATCAGAAGCAACACGTGGAAGATGACTCACAGATGATCCCAAAATGGACATAAGAGCAGTATAGTTCATGAGAACCCTATACAGTCGAGAACCACATCCAAGCAGAACCCTCCTTATTGTTGTATCGAGTGAAACTGGGCCCCTAGTAGAACGTGCAAATCACTCTACATCAAGAACTCAACAAATTTCAAGTGCATCAAACCAAACTAGAAAGGAAAGGCTTGTCCATTCTCTTCACCTCCATACTGAGGATATAGTGGAAATCTCCTCCTACCATAGTAGGAGTGTTGTCATTAATGTAGGAAAGAAGGGTACTCCAGACGTCCCTCCTGACATGAAAGTAGCCATCAGTAAGAAAAAATAGAAGCACTACTTGGTAGATCCCCCCTTCCCATCCTCAGTAATAATGACCTGTCTGAGGGAGGTAACCACCTGGACTCTGATAAGGTGACCAACCCAAAGCATTTTAATACCACCATAGCTCCCAACTGAAGGGACCACATGGAAGTCCCAATATAGATTCATAGATATTAGGATAGATTTCTCTATGATTTTTCTCAAAATAGTGAATTCTGAGTTCATATTAGTTAGTGATCTCGCCTCAGTTAGTCTTTTTGTTTCGTGATGAACTATTGGCACCAGTCTTACATTTTTTCTTTATGGACCGAGGAGAAAGGGAGATCCACGGGAAGGGGTTTGTATCCTGAGAGAAACAATGGGGTCGACTGCTTTAAATAGAAAATATGGATTCTAGGAAAGAGATAGCAAGTCACAAATTATGTCTTAATAGGACGTGTATTTCTTTTACTATATAGAATATACTATTTCTACTTTGTTAGACTATTTTCAACTTGATCTCCATTTATTAATTTTAAATGAATAAATGAAAATGAAGTGGTGAAGCAGTTCATAATGGGGCTACTGTTATCCTTTTTTGGTGTTTGTGTTCCTAAGAATAGGGATGTTTCCATTTCTTTTTTTCAAAAAACAAAAAAGGACATGGAAACACATAAGAACTCTGGCATGAAAAAGAAAAAGAAAAGTAGCTCTAGTTCCTCCAAAAATGGTAGTTAGATCCTTGAAGAAGGGGTGATCCATATCATCTTAACTTGGCTTTGCTTCCTCTCTTGTTTTGAAGAAATCCTAAACAATAATGAATTGGTTCTTCTCCTACCAATCTCAAATAGAGCATGCTAAAAAAACTCTTTTTCATGTAAAACCCTTTTGGTTTTAATCGAGAAAATTGTACATATTTTTGGAAACTGTGTGCTATGGCTCGAATCCATAGTTCATCCTATTTTGGATAGAAGCAGTTGACAATGGAATCCAATTTTGCCCATTATAGGACTATCCATAAGACAATAGTTCAAAAAGAAGGTCTGTGTCGAAGTTGTTGAGGAATAATGGTGTTGAGTTTCTAGACCCTTTGCCTTAGGATTAATTAGTTCTATTTCTCAATCGGACTGAGAAGGGATATAACTCAATGGTAGAGTGTCACCTTGACATGGTGTAAGTCATCTGTTTAAGCTTGATTATCCCTAAACTCAATCTAAGTTTTTTGATTTTGACTTCCTTTCCCACTGTGATAGAACGAGAATAGATAAGAGGCTTGTGGTGTCGATGCAATAGGGTGGGGATGGCGATATTGTATTATGAAGCGCATGGATACAAGACTTTGCTTTGGGCTTGGAATGAAAATTACAAATCAGCTTTGTCTATTAACAATAAATCTATAAGTAATACAACTTTGAATATCATGGAGAGTTTGATCCTGGCTCAAGATGAATGCTGGCGACATGCTTCACACATGCAAGTCAGATGGGAAGTGGTGTTTGCAGTGGTCAACAAGTGAGTCACGCCTAAGAACCTACCCTTGGGAGGGGAACATCAAATGGAAATGGTTGCTAATAACCTGTAGGTTTAGGAGCAAGAGGAGGAATTCACTTGAGGAGGGGCTCACATCTGATTAGCTAGTTGGTGGGGTAATAGCTTACCAAGGTGATGATTAGTAGTTAGTTTGAGAAGATGATTTGTCACATTGGGACTGAGGCATGGCCTAGACTTCTATAGAAGGCAACAGTAGGGAATTTTCTGCAATTGGCAAAAGCCTGATGGAGCATTGCCACGTGGAGGTAGAAGGCCCACAGGTCATGAACCTTTTTTCTCGAAGAAGAAGCAATGACGGTATCTGAGGAATAAGCATCGGCTAACTTTGTGCCAACAGTCACGATAAGACAAAGGATGCAAGCATTGCTCAGAGTTATTGGGCGTAAAGCATTTGTATGTGGCTTTTTAAGTCCTCCATCAAATCCCAGGGTTAAACTCTCAACAGGCAGTGGAAATTATAAAGCTTGAGTACGGTAGGCGCAAAGGGAATTTTCGATGAAGTGGTGAAATGTGTATAGATCAAAAAGAACACTAACAGCAAAAGCACCCTACTGGGCCGACATCGACATTGAGAGACAAAAGCTAGGGAAGTAAATGGAATTAGAAACCTCAGTAGTCCTAGCAATAAATGATGGATACTAGGAATTTTGTGCATCGACTTGTGTAGTGCTATAGCTAACACACTTAGTATCAAGCCTGGAGAGTATGGTCATAAGAATGA
This sequence comes from Vanilla planifolia, assembly GCA_023846275.1. Lineage (NCBI taxonomy): Eukaryota > Viridiplantae > Streptophyta > Magnoliopsida > Asparagales > Orchidaceae > Vanilla > Vanilla planifolia. Next base: position 113,438 of record JAIUJO010000937.1, read on the forward strand.
AACTCAAAGGAATTGATGGGGTCCCGCACAAGCGATGGAGCATGTGGTTTAATTTGAAGCAAAGTGAAGAACCTTCAAGAACACGAACATGGGTGGTGCATTGCTATAATTAGCTTATACCGTATTGTGTTGGGTTCAGTCTCCCAACAAGGGCAACCCTCGTGTTTAGTTTCCACCACTGACTTTGGAACCCTAAACAGACTATCAATGATAAGCTAGAGGAAGCTGAGGATGACACCAAGTATTCATGCTTTTGATGCTCTTGGTGACACACGTGCTAATATGGGTGGGAAAAATGGTCGTAATGCTGTCAGGGTGAGCTAACTCTAAAACCCGTCCTCTGTTCGGATTGCAGGCTGCAACTCTCCTATATGAAGCAAAAATCGCTAGTAATTGTCGGTCAGCTATACAATAGTGAGTTCGTTCTCAAGCCTTGTACACAACACCCCTCACACTATTAGAGTTTTCCTTGTTCGAAGTCATTACCTTACTATAAGGAAGGAGGGGGATGCTAAATGCAGGGCTAGTGATTGGAGTGAAGTCGCAACAACGTAGCCGTACTGGAAGATTCAACTGGATTGCCTCCTTTTCAGGGTGAGCTAAAGCTTATGCTTACTGGGTATTTCTATTTGACACTGCTTCACACCCAAAAAGAAGTGAGCTACATCTAAGCTAAGCTTGGATATGGAATTGTTCTTTTGTTTCTAGACGATAAAGTAAGACCAAGCTCGTGAGCTTCGTATCCTAGTCGTAAGAAGTTTTTAGGTTTTCTACATTCCCATGGCCCTCCCATGTGGAGACATGTGGATGTACAAAAAAAAAGAGGGGGAAAGGGTTAGGGATATATCATTGTTTTGGCATAGCAAGCGAGGCCCACACAATGGGCTATTAGCATAGCAGTGGAGTGCGCCACTAAGAATTGCGCCATTGCACCTAAGCTATGAGGGATCTCAGCTGCATGGATAGATTAATGTGCCCATCGATGCCTAACCTATAGATGCGGATCATCCAAGGCACATAAGCATGGCGTATTCCTCCTATTCTAATCAAACATTGAAACCAAACTTCTCCTCAGTAGGATAAATGGAGTGAATCGAGTAAGATCCAATGGAGATCGAACTTTCTTTTCTATTCAGTCGTAGGATCTAGGCGGTTTGGGGGACTCCATGGCTACTTATTCTCTTCTTGAGAATCCATACACCCCTGATCATTGTATGGATAGCTATCTCTCGAGCATAGGTTGAGGATCAACCTCATGGAAAAATAGAGCACCTAACAACGCATATTCACAGACAAAGAACTACAAGATCACACCTTTCATTTTGGGGCAATGGAGGGATCGTACCATGAAAGCCTTTTTTCATGCTTTTATCGGAGGTCTGAAGAAAGAAAAAATCCATATGATTTCCTGAATCGTCCCTTCCCTAAAGGAAAAACATGAAATTCTTTTTCCTTTCCATAGGGACTGGGAGATCGGATCTAGCCATAACATAAGAAGAATTGTTGGAATAAAGACTTGGTTTTTTTGACCCCTTCTGGAAGCTGCACATATGCCTTCTTTTTTCCCCCATCAGAGTTCTTTCACAAAGACTTGACATGGTCATGGAGAAGGGGGAACAAGTGCACTGAAAGAGTAGTAGAATGAAGACTTGTATGCTGTGTTCAGGAAGCATGAATCACTCCCAAAAAAGAATTTATTTATTCTCTCCCAATTGGTTGGATTGTCGACGACATGATTTACGTATGAGTGAGGTCTCTGGTTGAAGTCCAAGATGGCCCAACTGTGCCAGGGAAAAGAGGGAACAAAGGGAAAGGAATAGAAGAATCATTTTACTGTTTCGTGCATGCTTCACTTGGCTTGGGGGATATAACTTAGTTGGCAGAGCTTTGCTCGTGCAATTGGGTCATTACGATTATGGGTTGGTTGTCTAATTATCCAATTGATAATGATAGTATCTTGTACCTGAATCGCTGGCTCACTTTTTCTAAGGAATGCAGACGAGGAGAAAACCATGCCACTTAAAGTCTTTACTGAGATAAAAAGATGGGCTGCCAAGAACGTACAGCAGGTAGGATGGGTAGTTGGTGAGATCTAGTATGGATCGTACATGGATGATAGTTGGAGTCAGTAGCTCTCCTAGGTTCCCTTATCCAAGATCCCTAGGAAAGAGAATCAAGTTTGCCCTTGTGAATAGCTTGATGCACTATCTCCCTTCAACCCTTTAAGCAAAATGGGAGCAGCCTAAATCATCAAAATTGGGTTATGGGATTGCAAGACAAGCATCGTGTTGCTAGTCGAAGCAATTGCTAGATGACAAGAGTCTAGTAGTTAAACACTAGGTTACACTCTTACTCGAGTAGCATGGGGCACGTGGAATCCCATGCGAATCATAGTCAAATTGATCAAAGTCACAAAAATTGAGGCAGCCTTCTTGGGACCACGAATTCATAATCGAATTTTCTTCTTTTGACATTTTTTATTCCTGACTTCCACTGCCAAAGCTGAGGGGAAGAGTCGGGAAGAGGAGTAGCACAAATGGTATCAAAAGAAGATTTCCTTTCTTTTCTTAGAATGATTCCTTGCACTAGTCCAAAGGGAGTTCAGTTCGAGAGGGTGTTACCTCAGTAATTGAGTAGAGCACAGAGTGCTTGATCGATACCAATACTGTGTTCTCACTCATGCCCAAAGTTTGATTGACTCTATAAGTTCGACCAAACACTGGCTCCAATGATTGGACATTTAGGAACAGGAACGATGGGCCACTCTTAGGACCTTATATATGATCTTCTAAAGCAAAGTTCCACCCCAACCTGTTAGAAGCACTAAACAAGGATACACAGGGTGATTAATCACTCACTACCACACCACAATCGATAAGTGTCAAGGATATGAATGAATCCTTTGTTCTCTTTGTGTTTGACACATTAAGTCAATCTAACTAGTTAGTTCTATAGCTTTTAGCACACGGGGCAATATGTTAGTGCATATATGAGCTCCTTTTTAAGATCCAGGGCTGGGATACAACTAGAAGAAAAGGTGGTTTCACCACTTCATGAAGTGAAGTTCACAGGTCTAGCTCCTTCCATTGATTTGTCTTTGAAAAACTTGCATGAGTGATACATCTTTTATTTTTGTATTATTATCATATCAATTTGATTTCTTGAAGCAATTAGCAAGAAGAAAGAAAATGTATGTGCACTCTGATATAGTCTTTGATGAATGGTCTCCCTTTGGTCTCCAATACTTTATTCCCTAGAGGGGAAATTCCATTCAAGAGAAAGAGTTTGACTAAGAAGGAGAGAGTTATCAAACAAGGTATCCTCTCCTATCCAATGAATGGAATTGGGATTTCTAATGAAGGGGGTGATCTAGTAGTTCTTGGTCTTTGAAGATGTAAGGAGATTCTTTTCATCAAGTCAGTGGATATGGCATGGTCACTTGATTCTGTCCATCACATATATGCTTCAAAGGACTTGATATAACCGTCGAGATGAAGTAGAGACCTAATGGAAAAGTGGTAAGATTTTTGGAACAATATATATCCAATTCCATTCCATATGTAACAATATATATACAATTCCATTCCTTATGAATTCTAATGTCTTCCTTTAGAGGAAGAGAGTGCCTACGTACCTTAAGAACTCCATAGTCTTATTCAATTTTTATTGCTTCTTTCAAATTGCAAAAAGCAACTAAATTGCATGCTCTTTTATACATTCTATGATTGTTGATTGCTCATATGATATGTTCTTACTCCTCAACTTATACAAGATCTAAGGGGGACCCTCTGGGTGACTTTTTGCTTGATTAATTATTTGATATCTTCATAGTAATGCACACTTGAACTATTTTAGAAGATAAAAGTGGAGTCTGCACTCTCTGAAATGAACTTCGTGTCACAGCTTCTCCACTCTGTAGCAATCTATTAAATGGAATGGAATTGGTGGCCCCCTCTATGGTTTGTGCTTTCTCTTCATTTTAGAGTCATTAAAGAGAAAGTAGAGGAGACAACAATGGAATTGGATCAAGTCCAAGAAAAAATAATCAATGAAATATGAGTTGATCTTTATGGCTTTTTTCTAAAGCACAATTGTAAAGAGAGAATCCTTTTATTCTATACTATAGAGTATATACACACCTTTATTGCTCTATTCTATGGAATAAGATGAAGATCTTTCTATTTCATAATAGATCGCTTCCTCTCGCAAGGCTTAAGTCAAGTAAGTAAACTTCCTCTCCTGATAAATAGAGTTAGCTCGTTTCCTTTCGAAATTGACCTTCCTTTGCTCTGGCTGGCCCTAACTTCATCCTTTGGTTCTGCGCTAACTTCATAGAGCAAAATGTTTGTGGTGTCTATTTCCTGGAGGTTGGAAAAAACCTAGTTCGCAAATATTTTCACTTTAGTTTGATTCTATGAGATGGTATTCTATTCTCATCTCTGACATTTGAAAAAAGTCTATGGTTTTAAATTACGTCTTAAGCAACAGGAGAACCCATGATCTCCACTCTTTGAATCTCTTCTCCAGTGGCAGTTGCAGTCAAGCAATTCACTTGAATCTCCTTAGCATAGTTTTACCTATCGAGCCAAGTCAACCCCTCTTTTCACTTTTGAATCTCCTCCTCCAACTCCTCCCCATAGCTTAGAGCGTAGCAGTCTCGGCCTCGCCTCTGGATTGTGGCTCATCGCTCAGGTAGCCCCCAACTTCCTTATGGTCATCTTCCCTTCAGGTTTCTTCACTTCACTCATTGAAAAGAGAGTTAGATCTCATCTCACCACCATGGGCTTACAGATCTTTGAAACGAGCTTCTCTTTCTTGGCATCTTGTGAACTCCTATGAGCTTCGATCATGACTGACTCTTGACTTGACTATAAGCCTGACATAGTAGCACTAAACTCAACGAAACTAACTTATGATTACAAAGCCAATCAGCTTATAAGCGATTGAGCTATAAAGCTCATGAGCAAATCAAGATTCATCAAGAAAAAGTCAGATTCTTAGAGGGGGCCCCTTCTCCATGAAGCTCGAGTAGATTGACCTACTCATAGACTGAAAGAGATAGTGGGACAAAAATGGGATTGATTCAGCATGTTAACTCATCTATTGATGAAAGTCAACTTAATTGGAATGGAACATCAAAATGTTGATGTGCTAACATCAAAAGAAATGGCACATGAAATTGAAGAAGTTCTCCAAAATGGGCCCCCTATAGATCTACAACCCACTTTAAGTCCTAGGCCCCTAGTTAAGGGAAAGATAGATGTATGGCCTACTCTTCTCTAGTTTTTCCCCCTAGACTAGGGGAGGGACACTTGTCCAAATAGGGGTTAGGGTTTTCAAGGGTTGGGGGCTACTGTCTAGGGAGATGAGAGAATCTTCACTTTTGAATTCGAGTTTTCACCCACGGTCAAGCTTGGAATCCACACAGTCAGCTTTGACCCTAGCTTTCGATATGAGAAGTCTATTTTGTTTGTACTTTTTTGTCCTTGTCAACATATTTGAAGCATTGAATGAAGGTGAATCTGACCACATTGAGAGTCTGCATTTGTATCTTTGTATGGTCATCTTAGTGTGACTAAATTGACTAGTGAGTAGGGATTCCCTAGTGAGCTAGAGCACGAAGAGGCATTCATTCTCTTCCCTATAGGGGGCCCCGATCCTGGGTCTATCTGCGCTCAAGGTCACATGGCCTCCCCAATGTACCTGAAAGGTAGTGTGGCCTCTTACATTTCAAGTACCAAGGAGTATGTCATCCTTTGAAAAGAATATGTTAGTGACCTAGAACTCTCTGGTTGCCATGCATTCTTCACAATCTTGAGGGGGCCTTTTTTGTGACTTTAGCATCAATCTGATTGACATGATCTAGACTTAAGTGCTTTGACTCTTTTTTGGTTTCAGGAGAAAGATTTAGGAGGTCATTCATCGAAAATCTAGTAGCAAGAGTGCAAATTGAGTTACGAGGTCATAGTCGAATGGTTAGTTCAGATAAGGGGAATTGCTCCCTCTAGCGAGCTCATTTTCTTTTCTTTGTTAGGGCCTTAGAGGTTCTGTCAACCTCTCAAACATTTCTATGCAATGAATATATGGTCATTTTTTCCTGACATCATTCCCTTACCAGGGTGATCAAGATCAATTTCATCCTTATCATTAGGATCTAACTTGGAATCCCTGACTACAATGCCTTCCTCTGTCATTTAAGTTCATCTACTTTTGTGACGAGGATGGGTCTGACCCTCCTACACCACTAATGCCCCTCCTCTTGCTCTCCCCTTCATCTTTCTCAGTAACAACCACGTGCCAAATTGCCATAGCACCTAGGACCCTTGGTCTAGCCCTAGGTTATGGTATTTTAAGAAAGGACAATAGGGTGAGTATATGTCTGGCCTAGCTGCTGTTCTTCCTTATCTTGACTTATGGCATCTTCATCAGTTAGTAAATCCTCATCATCATATTCCTCGATCAGATAAAAAGCTAGGTGTACCTTTTTCGTTGTGTTTAGGAAGACAAAGAATATTTCTTCTATTCTACCCATAATTCATAGTTTCATTTTGGAAAGCAAAGTGACAGATTTAACAATAGATGTTTTGAAAGAGCAAATCATTGTCAAACTCTCAATAGAATTAACAGTCTACAGGGATACTAATGGATGTATAAACTTCCAGAAGTCAATCTCTAAGAGGTAAGGACACGTCTATTATTTGTAGACGAGTGTGTCAGCTTTCTTTTTAAACAATATCTATTGTGAACTATTTTCTCAGAGAATACAAAGTGAAATCTTGCTCTAAGTCACACAATTTCTTGGAGGGAAGTCATCTTTCTTTTTTATTTGGACTGGGTGGGTTAGAGCCTTTCTCTCTTGTGAGTGCATCTGATTGATTCTATAGTAGCTAATTGTTTTTCATAGGCTTTATAAAAAACAAGCTCCTTTATTCTTTATCGTGGTTATGCCAATGATGATTGGTTCATTTTGAGGCTTCAGCCTAGGTAGTAGTGGTTAGAGTAACATAGAGTGGGTAAGTATGAGTTGTTCTTTCATTTCATGTAGATTGACTTTTTAATATGAATTCTCTCTTGGAACCTTTCTACCCCCAATGTGGCATTCCCCTCTGATCTTTTGTTTGTATCACAAAGTACGTCAATGCCAGCTATAATGCACGTTCCTCATTCAGGCTTTCTTTGCCTCTTCTAGGAAATTGTTCTATTAGATTGTTCCAGATGATTCATATCGCACGTGCATATTTAAGTTGCATCATTTGGAAAAGTGCAAAATTCCTGCATGCCATATTGAAGTTTTGTGCATAGGTGTACGAGCTGTTGGAGACCTCGGTTCAACTGCCTATTGCCTAAGTAGGCACCTAGGATTTTTCTTACTTATATTAGTACTATCAATTCAGTAAGCCTTTGCTTTTTAGTAAAGTGTTCATTGATTTATCAAATAGATTGCTATAGGATTTTCTTGGAACAGAGCTCCATCATCTCGTATTGATTAGGCTTATGTGGGAAAAGAGCAAAAAACCATATTGGTTGAAGAACTCAACAGTATAGAGCATCCCTACTGATGGAATGAACTTACATATGCATGTTCATCCTGAGCAAGGATCAAACTCTCTATGCGATTCATAGTTGCATTACTTATAGCTTCCTTGTTCATAAACAAACTTGATTTGGAATTTCCATTCCAAGACCAAAGTGAAGGCTTGTATCCAGTTGCTTCATAATACAATATTGCTGTCCCCACCCTATCGCATTAACATCACAACCTTCTTATCCATTCTTGTTCAATCATGGTGGGGGAGCAAGACAAAATTGAAAAACTCAAATTGGGTTTAAGGATATGAGGGGATTCCCTGCTAGAGTCACTCTTTCGATGCCTTCTTGACCAATAAGAAAATTGTTGATTCCAAAGAAAGGCACATACTGAGAATTTTTTTCTTGCTTGCTTTCAGCCTGGTAGGCTGTCCCTCAAAGCAGCTAAGAAGGCTGGTAGTTTGAAGGCTGTGTTTAAGGTTAGGGTGTTCTCTCTTCTTGAACTAAAATTGTCTTTCCCTCGCTTAGCTAATGGGGAAGAAAGGTATGAAGCTAGTCAAGCAAGTGTGTGCTAGAGATATGAGTTTCCATGGTGAGTTCTTAGAAAGTCATGCTCTTTTTGAAATTAGTTCTTCTAGGTAAGAAAGTGAAAGTCAGAAAAGCTAAATGACTACACTGACGTGTTATTGAGGGATTACCCTGAATGAAGAAAGAGCTGGACTAATGTCCAAAAATGACTATAGAATGAGAAAGCCTAAACAACTCTTCCCATTCCTATTCTTCAACTATGAAACTTGTGTGAGAATGGTTCCACTTGAAATGAGGATCGAAAAGGCCTCCACATCTGAGTTTTTAATGTATCTCTCTACCTCTCTATGATTCTGGAAACTACTCCAAATAATGACCTGCCTTCTCATTAGTCAAGAAAGTGTCAAATGAGTATGCAGTAGCAATGGTTGGGAAAATAAAAAGAATCAAAAAGTCACCACTGACAAATGGAGGGCCCCCTTCCATTGCTTTAGCTGCTAGAGTCAATCCTAGTCCCTATTTACCAATAATGGAATGGGATAGTTTCACACTTAGTTGTTTGAAATAGAAACATGAAAAACTATTCAACCTTATTACACACTCAAAAGCTCCTAAAGTGCAGTCACTCATCAGTCACCAAAGTAATGCACTCTTCTTTCTATTTCTATCAATAGATCCCTAGGGAGTAGCCCACCCAACTCCACAAACTCCCATAGCCTCAGTCTCATTTTAGGAAACCAACTTTCCAAACTAGACTAGGGGCCCCCTCTAGTCTACGTTCAAAGGCTCCTTCTAGTACTATCACAATCTTCTTCTGTGTTGAAGTAGAATAGGAAGAAGAATAAGCCAAGCATTCTTGAAAGAACATCAAAACTCCCTTGACCTTCTCCTTCTATTCTAAAAAAAGGTGAACATCAAATCTAGGCACAACCACCTTTCTATGCTATAAAGGTGAGTAGCCCAATGCTCTTACTTATAATCATCAGGGTCAGTGGTCTTTCACATTGTAATAGTAGATTCGAGAAGCTGGGCTTAGGGTGCACCTCCTCTGGTCGTTTTAGTGACTCATAGGGAAGCCCTAAGCTCAAGCTGGTGTTGCCACCTCTCACAGAACTAGAATGATTATCCCTACCTGATTACTCTATATTCATCTTTGAATGTCATCAGACACTATTTAATTTCTGGCCATTCTTGTAACCGTCACCTGTCATCCACGTAGGTGTGTCCGCACCCCCTAGAGTGGACAAGAAAGAAAGGATTTATTGGACCAACCCTCTGGTTGTAGACCCAGGAGTTCATTTTCCTGTATGAGCATGTGGTACATGTATAAGTCCATGGAATAGTCAACGGGTCACCACTACTTTGGATCTCTGAAAGTTTTGTAGGACCACCTACCATTAGTCTTCTTCTACTCGAGGGGTTTATTGCACAGAAACATTAGGACACTGGCTCCCACGGAGGGAAAGCCCAACAAATGTTAGATGTAAAGCCCCACACCTCATTAAGATCATATTGGCATAATCCCTCAAAAAAGAGCATACACCATTGAACATGGGATTGAGGAACAAGGCCATTTTCATCCACTTCTTATGAAGTTGTACATGGATGATATCTCTTCTACTGCTCCCACCCAACAAGCAATTAGCTTTCATAATGAAAGTGTGGATGAATCGACATCAATTTGTGTTTCTTGATCATATAAGTAAGAACATGCATGATCAGAGCATCCCTTTCACAAAAACCTAAGGATCCCCTGGATTCAAAAGTTCTTGAAAGGCACTTTCGATCGAGTGAGAAAGATAAGGAAGAGGGGCCCTTCTGAGGATAGCTAGAATAAAAAAACTCTATGGTCTTCACTGACTTTCTTTTCTAAGGTATAACCTTTGCCACGATATTAGAGGCTTATTGAACTTTTAGTTCTTCTCACAAGAATGAGCAGATAACGAAATGTTGGCTCTACGATCAACATGTGGATTGATGGCAGTGCCTTTTTTTGTGCTTGAAGGGCACACAGGAAGACTCCAACCTCTTGATTTTGGTCATGTGCCTTGTTCCTCAAACCATTGAGCACTTGATGTTAGGAGGAATAGGTTGGATTTACCAATGCAATCAATGTGGTTCAGAAGATTGGTCTGCTTAGCAAAGTAGAGCTTTTTGGTTTGCTCCATAGGCCTTTCATCGTGTTTGCCTCATTTCTCTTGCTTCATTTCCAAGTGAAATGCAAGGCTTGAGCTTCAAGCTCTTCTTGCATTCATCACTGATGCTCATCAGATGTCTCACCCATCCCACTCCTAAGGTCAGAAGTCTTCTTTTTTTTATAAGAATGATGGGAATGAATAGCATATGTTGGTTTTGAATTACTCAGGAATTCTTGAATAGTTACTTTTGGTAGATTCTAGGGGCTACTCCTCTTCTTTTGTTGATCGAGCCTATTTACCTCATTCTACTCCTCCAACCCTTCACAAACTTGTACAATCAATGCCATAGAGATAGCAAACTCTGTGAGAAAGAAATAGGGAAATGGGTGACGATTCCAGATATTCGAAGGTGTGGAAAGGGCTGCTATGATAAGAGGGAAAACCATGAAGAAATGACGATTGCTCGTGAAGGTTTCCGTAGAAAGAACCCTAGGTTTTGGCAAATGGATCACAATGAAAGGTACCTAGGAGCATACCAAGGGAATGAATGAAATACGAACAATGAACATAATATGGTCATAGATCTTAAGTTGAAACTTGATCATGAGCAAATTTGTTGTTGTTTCCCTATGAAGTATGGAAAGTGCCAAACATTAGGAACTACTCGGGGAGGAGTTAGGAATAGTAACGATGAGAAGCAAGAACCACTTAAGTGGAGGAATCTATTATATTTCGTCCTTTGTTCCCCATAGCAACTAGGGATAAAAAAGCACCAAATTTGATGACTTATTATGGGAAAAAAAAAGTACGAGCATGCTATTGGAGACGTTGCAACATATGTAAGGGAGGCCTTCATTGATTGTGTACCAACAAAATACGAGTCCAAAGGTAAGGCCAGAAGGGTTTAGCTAATGGAGAAATGGACTCTTTCGGGAACCAGTAATGCATAAACCATGTCAAACCTAGACTGATCAATATCCAAACAAAATGAATTTGAACTTCTGCTAGAAGAGTTTCCAGTGCAAAATGAAAGACTCAAATTAACAATTCAAAAGATATTGGGTTTTGTGATCAGTGATGTTTTGTCATAAAACTGCAAGAGCAGTAACAATCTTTTTTAGATGCAAGATAAGGCAAACAAGGGTAGCTCACTATCGTTGATGCTGATGAACATCTTTTTTTACATTCATTTGATCATTTTGTGAAAGGAGTCTTCAAAAGTGTTTAGTGTAGAGAAAAGACAAAAAATGACAAAATGAAGATGATCAAAAGAAAATAAATCCAATGAGAATTATCTCAAATTAGAATTATATAATTATTATATAACTATTATATATATTCTATTCTTTTCTTTTATGATATATATATTCAATTCTTTTCTTCTATGATATGTATATTCTATTCTTTTAAATTATCTTCATTTTAGATTCTCTTCTTTTATTAGAATTAGATAAATAAGAAAGAAAAAGAATGAGTTCTATGTTTTTTGCACTGGAAGTATAAGATCACATCCCTAAGGGAGGGCCCCATTTGGGGAACTTCTTGACTGTCTTTTTGGGATTCATGGGCCCCATTTTGGGAACTAATGAATAGGTCTTTCCTCACTCCATGTAGCAACCTAACCTCGGGCACAATTCCTGTAGAAGTATGATCTTGATAGTCAAGAGAAATGGCTGGCGCTCGAGTTATATAGTCTTTGCTTTGGTAGTAGAGGGATTCGATAGTAGAGGGAGATAACCATTACAGATTCCAACCGAGAAGACCAGAAGAAGGAGAAAGATATAGAATGTCATATATCCCAGGAGCTAGATTAGTTCTCGATGAAAAAGTCAAAGTTGCCTCAACTCAAACAGATGGAATTGGACCTAAAAAAGCCATTCAAGTTTGTTATCTATTAGGTATCAGTGGGAACATCAAGATGAATAAGTTAACTAACTATCAGATTGAGAAAATGGACCAAATCATATGTCAAGATCATGTTGTTCATTGGAAATGAAGAGGGGAGAATGACCAGGCATTGAACGATTCCTTTTTATTTCTCTTTACGGTGGAATTCATCATGAAGATGGATTGAGATTAAATGGCCAATGAACTCATACTAATGCAAGGACTTGTCATAAGCAAATGAAAGATAAGAAATTGCTTCTGATAAATAACACTATGAGATAATTCACTTTTTCTTTTTTGAAACAAAACAAAGTGGTATCACACCCTTCGCCTACCTATCGTATTGTCGCCTTCATCCATCAAGCGACTGCCATGCACCTCTCCAGGCTTTGCTATCACTCATGACTGGTAGTTTTCTCTATGTAGTGGTTGGCTAACTCAAGTGAAGCTTCGTTAGAAGCAAAAACATCACTTCTCAAATGCCTCTTGGACTAATGAACATGTATGGTCTATCTAGTCTTTCCAAAGCTTCCTTCCTTGCCACCAATGCATGCTAGATGGAGAGTCAGTAAGCTGCCTTGCATTCATGAAATGGTAGCTTCTGCACCCTTCCTATCTACATTAATTGATGTGAATAATCGTTTCTTCGACCATTCTATGAACTATAATTATCTATTTGATTATTCTCCATAGTCTCAGTTCCCTATAGCATAAGGGGTCTCAACACCCTATTTTGTTTTTTTTTCTTTACAAGTTCCCTAGAGGTATTTTCCCTATATCAAGATCCCTATAGTCTAGTTCCCCTATGAGGAACCCCTTTGGGAAACTTCTTAATCGGGGGACCCGACTCCCTATCCTCCAATAATTTTTGAGGAGTTAGATGACAAAGCCTCCTCCTCAGATAAAGATGTCTCTAAAGTGATCAGACTGAAACTATTTTTCTTTTTTGGTACGTATTTAGATCAGAGGGAAAAAGAGATGTGTTGCTTTCTATCAGCCCAAGCAGATACCCCATGCTTCCAGGGTCTACAAATCAAGAAAGAGATGTAGGAGGACATGAAACCAAGTCAAGTTGGGTTGGGATATAAAGCTGTAAGCACGGTGTCGGGTGACAGAGGACATGTTTGTACGGCTTATAATGGTATGAGATTTTCCTGGATTGTTGGGAATATCCTCTATATTCAAAATATGCCTTTTAGGAGCATTATGATCTACAACTCTAATGGTCCCTTAAGAAGTCTCTATTAGTCTATTTCTTATTGTGTCCCTTGTGAGCATGTTTGGATCCACAAAGGCAATCACTCAGATGTTCCTCTAATCCAAGCCAGAAACAGACCAGAGGGAACTGCAGCATGAGGAATGTCCATGTGTCATCGCAAGGCACTTGCAATTGAATTTTTTGTCATAGTGCGAGCAGTCTAGTCTGTGGCATAAGGCTCCTACTACTACCCAGGTGTGAAGAACCCCAGAAGTGATTGTAATGAGCAGAAAGATAATTCACTGGCCTAAACGAGGAGCAAACACTCAAACGTGAGTGCATGGGATCACCTAATGAAATGGATGAGCTTCAAGGAGGGATGAGAAAGAGGGGCAAGAACCATGCTTTCAAATAAATGATTACATAATGAAAAACTATAAGAATGATTGATTGAGTCGTGTCTCTAATGGGCATTCTCTACCCAGACAGAGGTCAAGCCTCAAAGGTATGAGTGACAGATCAGCCATAAGGTACTTTGGGATATACATCAAGGCAAAAAATGTCAAGCATATGATGATGCCACCCATTTTCCTTTCATGGAAGTCCTTGGTAGAGGAAAGGGACGTAGGTGATGGCACATTCTGCTTCTGAGGGCACAGAGTCAAAAACGTTACCTCAGAGTGGGCCCCAGGTTGTGCATGGTAGGTGGTATAAATGATGAAAGGAACACCACTTGAATTGGGGCCTAATGGGCAACAAGCATTAATAGGAAAGGGGTTATCTTATGAGTGCCTCTTTAGTTTGAGTTAGAAATCAAAAAAGGGTTGAATGTGGAGCTATCATTGCTGGCTACAAGTATAGCGAAAGAAAGATGAGATGGGATGGATTGTTAGAGGCTGTAATGGGATGACCATAGGAAAGCTGTCCCCCATTAGCTAACATGGATTTCTCTTCTCTATGCTCTTATTCTGGATTCTCGTGAAAGAATCTATTCTCGACCAGGCTAGGCCAAATCGAGCCACCACTTAAAATGAGAATTGTTCAGTCCACATGCATCATTTGATGAAAGCTTTCCAGTCCAATCGCCTACGATCAGTGGCTTATAAACCATCGGGACCATAGCTCCTCCAAATCTTGTGTTAGGGAAACACAACACATGAGCAGCTCGTTCAAGGAGCACAACCTCTCGAGAGTGGGATGTTGGTCGAGATGGAGCAGGGAGCTAGGGCCCATGATTTAGAAGTGCCGTTATGGGAGCCCCCCTTTGGGAATCTTTTGCCTTGGGCTTGCCTTGCCCCAACATCTAAGGTGGGTGCCAAAAAGGAACTAGTGACGCCTTTTTGATGAAAGTTGACTTGGTAGTGCTGAGTTTCACTACTCAGAAACCCCATATTTTGCCCCCAAAATGCCCTGAAACAAAAGTTTGTAGTTCAACCATTTTCCCATGTGGAGTCAAAGGCAGTGCCTCAAAAAAAACATGGATGAGCCACATGGAGGGAAACCTGCATGTGTGGTTCTGGCTAGGGATGCCGGTCCTAGTATGCTTTACTAATATGTGTAGGTCCCTATAATTCGAGTGAGATTGTCATGGTGCGAAAGCATATATCGTTCGGTATTGCCATATTTCTCATCTTTATTATGTTCTTTATTTCTCATCTAGCAAAATCAAATCGAGCTCCGTTTGATCTCCCAAATGCGGAAGCTGAATCAGTTGTAGGCTATAATGTAGAATATGCATGGGATGCGATCCTTAATAGTTCACTATTGGTGGAAGCTAATGTCTTGGCATCTTAGGGATTCATTCTGATTGAATAGAGGGGTGGGTCTTTACCAATTTCCAATTCCAAGATTGGACGAAGACCAAGGAGGGATCATTCTTCATTCGAAACTCATGAATGTTGGGTCGAGGGATTCTGTCTTTTTCTAAGAAAGAGGAGTTGGGTAAAGCAATCTCCCTCCTTGGGTGAGCACGGGGCTTAGTCAAGTAGAATTGGTTTACACTACTTGATGCCTCAAACAAAAACAAATCAATAGGCCATTCTGGTATAACAAAATATGCATTAGAAAGGTCAATCCCTCCCCTCATTTTTGAGTCAAAAGGCCAAATCGGGCCAAACTTCTAAAAAGATGCAAGTCTACTCGTTTCCATAGAAAAAGATTGTGGCAACGTAGACTTTAGTGGGTTTATGGGATCCTGGGAAACCATCACAAGTACGGTCATTATACATAGAAAGAGAATTTCGTGCCATCTATTAGAGCTCAGAAGAAGGTGACTCGGAGCCTAAAAAAGGAAGGTGACCCGTGCATACAGCTGTCTTCTTTTCCGTTTAGAGGAATAGTCAAACCAACCCAACTTGCTAGTCAATCTCAGTGATCTGATGGGCCGACAAACTAGAGACAGATGAACACAGTTTGAACCTGACCAGCACCGTAGGTTACTAATAAATGATGGACCATATAATCTTAGAAAGTAAACCATGCCTCACCAAAGTGTCACCATGACTATTTCCAAATTTGTCATCTCATCTCTATAGTTCTTTTTCCCATGAGGGGCCCCAACCCCGATCTTCTATAGTACCCCTATGGGGCCCCGCTTTTGAGAACTAAACTTGCATTTTTTAGCTGGCATGAACTGATCGTTGCGCACTACCGATCCTTCCCTCCTCTCATTTTGGACAAATTTGGATTTTTGATGATGACTTGTCGAGAGACTATGAAACATCGATGTAAAAGGTTGTGTCAGTGAATCCTAGGTATGTCTTCCATTCTTTTTGGTGTGATTGCTGATTATTCTAGTGCATCTAATTCTTTTCAAGTGTTTGGGCTATGGAACATGAAAAAGTCACCCCATAGTAGGGCTCCCCAGGAGGGGAGGCCCCAGCTCCTTTGTTCTTTTCATGTATCATAGCCCATCCTGACGAATGGGAATTAACTCAACAACTGATTATCAAATAACCTGTATGAACTTGGTAACTCTTTTGCAGGATTGAATAAGAAACTAACAAAGACTTGCTCGAGTAGTAGCTGCACGATAGTAAATCGATTCCAAGTTTGTAACCTAAGTATATATTCATGTTGAAAAGTTTAACATCGTCAGGATCCATCTCACAGGGTAAATGGTCTAAGGAAAGAAGCAAAAAGCAAAGAGCAGAGTTTAGAGGTGGACTTCCCACTCGAGGAATTCATGCTTCAATGGCCAAAGGCAAGATAAAAACTCATTTTGAGTCATACCATCCATGCCTAAAAGCATGGCTCTATTCCACAAGCATAGATTTAGATGTAATCAATCCCACTCCATATGGAGTAGGGGAGTCCATAACTTGTGTCTCTAAAAGCTCCATTGAGGTTGTGTATAACAACCTAAACTACACAAGTAGGTATGTGTTGTCTACAATAATAAACTGAGAGGAGAGTCTTGCTGCTTTTCTCTTTACAAGCAAAAGCTACAGGTTTTTGGGCCTCTTTCTTGCCTTTCCCTACTTTTGGATTAGGCTTTGCTTTGGCTCGAGTTCATTAAGGATTTCCCAAGCTCACTAAAAGGACTTCTATCTTATAGGATTCACCATTGGAATGGCTTTTTCATATCTCGAAGGAGGGAATAGTAACCACTAAAAATGGGGGTCTGCTTCCTATTAGCATAAAAAAGATGGCTCAATTTCATATTACATATCTTTTTCTAGTCATTCCAGAGCTTTCCTCCCATGATCAATGAATAGTTAGGTTGTGTTACATGCTCATATCCACATTGCAAAGTGATCATGCTAATTCAATCTGATTCTAATCTAATCAAAATGAAATATGGACATACAAAAAATAGAAAACATTGGCAACAACCTTCTGACTTCATTAAGCCCATCCATCATATCAAGGGAAAGAAATGAAACAAGTCAACTCCTAAGAGGCTTGTCTCATTGATATCATTCTGTATTATCCTTTTTCCAATTCAAAGATGGAAGTCAAAAAATAGATAGAGGATGAAAACAAACCTGTAAAATAGTTTGGTTTTGTTGCTTTGTAGTACTCAGATTGCATGTTAGCCCAGGCCCTGGAAAGGTTCCCAAGCAACCTTTCTGGGATTTAGAGATACTCAGATTCTAACTACCAATATATTTCCAATTGAGGAGTGGTTTTTCTTGCTCTCTAAGACTCCAGGTGGTCTGCAAGGGTGACCAAAACCCCTAATTTTTTATTTAAGGTAACCACCTCCCAATCATCATCATCCTCACAGAGATCAGAGTCCTCCTCTCTAGATTTTGATCTAGGCTATTGATAGCTACCAACCCCTGCTCTATCTCTCTTGAGTCATCAAGGTTGAAGCAAACTTTTGTGTCCAAAGGATTCATCTCTTTGGCAGGTATGGAGGAGGTTGGTCGTAGTGCTTCAAACCTTATAGACACTATGTTGGTAGTCATTTGTCTTATGAGTAAATCTCAATCTATATCATCAGTCTATTTGATTGAAGCTAAAGGCCTGGTCCAAAAATAGGTAGATTTAAGCAAGAAAATGTCTAGCTAGCTTCTGTAATCAAAAAATCCTTATTAGCTTGCTTTCTAAGGTTCTCCGAGCACTGCGGTAGAATGTGGATGGATCATGAATGAGAATGGACTTCTCCGTAATGTCGTAAATAGTATATAGGAGTCACAGTCCCTCTTTTTGACTAGACGAAGGGAATATAAATTCCATTCTAGCACTTGGCTTAACCTAGGGCCCCTTATGGGAAAAAGACCTCTAGGGTGACTCAGAACTATTAAGGATAGGTAAGAAAGAGAGGTGAGGTTACTAACTTAGTCACTTTCTTCAATTAAAAAGGGTCGCTAAGAAGCCTATCCACCTTATATGGGGGTAGTGCCAATTCAGAGTGAGTTAAGCTTTCATTTCTTTGATGAGGAGCATCTCGTAATGAGATCACGATTGCCTGCTAGTGGAGAAAGCAAACCACAAGATAGAGCCAGCCCCTCTCTCATTTATCCTCTTGTGTACCTGAGCATTGTTATGTGAATGGTGTTATTCTGTTGATCAGAGAATAGAATATATAAGATCGCAAAAATAATAACAAAGCAAACTAAAGGACAAAGGGAGTATGTTTTTATGGCACTCAAATTGAAAGAAGCATGGGAAGAACATAGCTCCTAGGCATACGAATGAAAATGACCAGAATGATGGGAGTACACTTCCATTATTCAATCTTTTGATTCACTAAGAGGTCAAGGAGGCCGTATTGACTCATGTACCAGAGAGGAAACTAGCCTATGCTGAGAGGGAGCTTGAGGTGATAAGCTCACTTTTCATGATGAAAAGGATCCACTCGTTTATCTAGTAAGGAGAGAACGACAGGAAGGGTTAGAAGGGAATCCCATTTCGATTGACTCAAGTCATCGGGGTGGAGATCATCAGTGGAGGGGCAGAGTAGGTTTGAAGTTTTAACCAATTCATCTCCAAATGCTTTCAAGGTAGTAGCTTTCCTTTTAATTAAAAAAAAGACTAGTAGATGAGTGCCACTTCACTGATTGAGAATTGAGAACTGAAAGGTGGAGCATAGATCCGCACAGGGAGAAGAGAATCTGGGCTTTCTCAATTAGAAAGCTCACATTTTGTGGAAGAGATTGGCCAGTTTTCAAAGGCATAAATTGCTCTATTTCACTTGTTCATAAGTTCACTCCTTTTGTCTTTGAGAAGTTCCCCTAAATGTCCTTACGAGAAGTGGAATAAGGGTCGAAGGGCTCGATCCCATACCAGTCTTTAGTGAAGGAGTGTAGCTATGGGCAATAACAATGCACCAACCTGACCATAAGGTCAAACTAGGAAAATCAACAACCATAGGGGCCCCCAGTCTCGAACCAGGTGATAAATGGATAGAGGTGTGGAGTGATCCCAGTGCAAGTGATAAAACAACCCATCCATCATTCTCTGTGCTCACTCTGCTTGCTAAGGAAAGCATGCAAACTATGCCCCTTTTCAGTTTTCCAAATAGGGTCACCTCTGACGATCATCAGCATACACTTTCCTTACCTATTATGTATTCAGCATAAGGCCACTCACTTCAACGGATGGACAAAACAATAAACAAAAACCAAAAAAGAGTACGTAGTAACAAAGGTACTCATGATCCTTGTTCTATTTGACTATTTCTTAGAATAGAATCTTTTGTCTATATTATTGAGATTCTATTATAGTAGATTAAAGAAGTTCCCAAAAATCAATACCTGAGAGTGGGGCCCCCACGTCGACTCATTTGGTTTGTTTTGCTGAACACACCGGGGTGTGGAGACAGAGTAATCTTCATCAAATCAATGGAAAATTCTTTTCGCTCCATGTTAACCCATGAGTTGATGGAGACTTCTAGTAGCATGACATAGCATTCGAATGCACTTTCTTTTAGCATATTGAAGAACAGACTGTTTCTGAAGGTGTCATCACTGGCTATACCCTCCCTAAGAAAGTGTACTCAGGGAATCCATAAAATATATGACATTCACTGATGTACTTCATCGCGACAGGGTTTGGGTATTTAATTAATTCATATGAATCATATGTGGCACGCTCACATCATATGGCTCTGTTCCTGGTAACTGGGACTTCCAGAATCAACAGGTTGGTAATTCATGTAATACATAATATCCTATCACTCGCTCATCCTTCTCATCGGGAAGAGAAGGGTAACTTTAATTGACAATTGAAGGGGGCCATGTTTGAGGATTACTCCTTGGGGGCCCCCTCTAGGCAACTAGAAAGGATTCTGGGGATATTTTTTTGAGAACCTTCGAGCTGGGCTTGGCTCTCATGGGGTCTGATCAAATCAATCGATGGTTACTTTATAGAACATGGAGTTCAGTAAGGGCTGAGATATTGATAGAAGAACTTGGCCAAAGTCAATGTTGGGTTTAACTCCACGAGTTGATTTGTTCGAAGGGATTTCTTTTTGTCATCTGTCTTTCCCGACCCTAGGTCAAGTCACATGTGGTTATTCATCTAATTGCACCACAATACCTGTCTGAAGGGCATTCACATTAAGGGTCAGGGGATTATGCAAATCGAGTTGTTAAGGTGAAGCTGATCACGGCTAATTCGATGCCCAAAAGTTCTGAGTGGTGGACTAGAAGTACCCTAGATTTTTTGTACCCTAGTTTTAGATGGTTATGAAATTCATTAATGGGATGGCTACTATAGAGAATCTAATCTTCTAATCTATGACACTAGACCTTCGAGGGATGCTAAAAGGTAGGTTAAGTGAATCCAAAAAAGTGAGTCTTTACATGACAAGTGGACCTTAGTGACCTAATTATTGGGACCTACAAGACATTGAGCTCTTTGCTTTCTTTCATCATAGTAGTTGAAAAAAGACAGTGAAAAAAGATAGAGAAAAAAGACTGTGAAAAAAGATAAAGTCAAAGCAGTGTACCAGTATTTTCATTATCACCATTAGAGATATTTTGGAAGAAGGTTCCATTTCACACATCTTGGCTGAGAAGGAAATAAGTGTTTGTTGGTGGAAGGTGATCTCTTCTCTACTCCTAGACATAGAATAGAGGATCACTCCTCATCCATAGTCTTCTCTGCATCTTATGAATTTTCTTTCTTGTCTCTTGGTTTCAGGGAGTCGAGGAGCAAGAGTTTTCCCCCAAAAGTGGCTTTCTAAGAGGGAAGTGGGCTTCATTCAATGGAATGATTTGTTGGTTCGGCTCAAGGGGTCTGGTTTCTTGGTTTGGTGTGGAGGGAGGTGCTTGTTGTTGAGAGGTCATGTAGTAATGTGATGTTGACAAAATGCGCTTGAGTCAATGATAAATGCTTAAGAATAGAGCTTGGGGGCTGGCTTCAATGCTTCTCCTCCTCATATATCTGTCAATGGGCTTTCTCCTCATTATCTCTCAAACCTCAAAAAAAAACCTCCCCTTCCTTTCCACATGCCTTATCTGACTTAGAAGAATAAGAAGAAAAGCTCAAAGTCATTTCACAATCAATGGTCATGCAGGCTTTCTTCTCGAACTTCATCGACCTAAGTCTATCACTTCCTATGTTCACCAGAAAGAAGAATCGAAATGGACAACTGAAAAACTAAAAATGGATTCAATGAAAAGAAGAAAGACAAAATTGGAGCTTTTTAGCACCTCTGCTCTCATCCACCAAGTCTTGTTTTGCTTTTCTGTTCAATTAGGCTATGGAAAGAGTAAATTCTATGATTGCCTCTTTCAGGAGGACAAGTTTGTGTCTGAGTTTATTCAAGTGAAGCCTCTATCTACAAAACTGCTTTCTTTTCTTCTTTGGCAATAGATGATATGGAGATCCACTTTGCTTGTCAATTATTGGTGTAATACCCTACTCGTCACTTACATCTCCACATGAACTAGACCAATGTATGGAGAGTTTTCTGCTCTGATCGTACCATGGAAACTCTTTCACTTCCTTATCACAAAACTGTTAGCAAAAGTCCCCCCTAAGGCCCTTGACCTGGCTAGAGTAATTAAGCTAAGGCTAACTTAGTCATAAGGACAACAAAAAATAATCATTTAGAGCATATAGCTATTTGAGAATGTGATTTAATGACTTCTTTTTTCTATGTGAAAAATCAAATCAAAAGAGTCCAGCAATGGATGACAGAATTGTTCAAGTAGACTCGCAATTGCAATTAGTCTCGATACATATGAAACTTGAGTTCCAATTTTGGCCCTCGTATTGCAATACAAGATGGATTTTGGCATTTCATATCCTATTTTTCATTTCAAATTTTCTATTTTTTTATACAAAGATGAAGTGAAAAGGATTACACAAAGAGAAATGGATTGTATCGTAGGTTGGATCCTAGCACAAAATGTTGTCCTTCCTAGAAAGTTCACGACTTGAAGTTGAAGTTCTTACTCTATGAATCCAATCCTACAGCTCTTGCTTCAGCCTATTAAAGAGCTATGGCAGCGACGAACACTTGAGCTTTCATACCAAACCTCTTTGATTGATTAAGGATCTTCTCCCTCTTCCAGCAAGGAGTGGATAGTGTATGAAACTACATTCAAAACATAATGGTTGGCACAAGCTCAAGACTTTTCAATGTATCAAGAACCTATAGACTACTGGCTTTGAACTGGATTGCTATGTTGGAAAAATGCCGGTTACAAGAGGGGGGGGGGGTGAATTAAATCGTTCACAAAAATAAAACGTAACAGAGTAAATTTAAGCTTGAATTTGTGAACTTAAGAAATAAAATAGCAAGGCACACGATTTCAAGTGGTTCGGCAAAACCTTTGCCTACGTCCACCCCCAGCTAACCTAGCCGGGCTTCACTACCAATCCAATGCCTTTTGCCCAAACCGGCGGGTAGGCCAAAAACCCTCACAGCACCCAATCACAAGATTGGTCACACACAAATACAATCAGCTTGGTTTTCACACCAAGACCACAATACACCGTCGTCGTCAAAAGGCAAACAAAATTTTCGTAAACAAAATTAAAATTCCACAGACCTTACAACTTGTGAAACAAGGTGGCACATAAAAAAAACTTTCTTCGAAATTAAAATAACCCAAACGCACTTCTGACCGCGCTTTCCAAACTGGGCAAAGCCCAAATTGCGTTTGCGAAAGGCGCTGTTCTGTTTTCGTGCGGAAGAGGGTTTTGGAGAAATTAGGTCTAAAATTCGACTTCAAAAGAATTCGAAACAGGTAAATTGGATTTCGAAAAGTTAATTGAAACGGAAAGGAATGAAAAACCGCGCAAATTTGAAGCGAAAGGAACGCGTTTCGTTTCGATCCGAGAAGGCTGAGGAAGACGATGAACAGTAAATCTTTTTCGTCCGTCTTTGCAGGGAATTTTTTAGTTCCTTTTTTTGTTGTTAAAATCCCTCGAATTCAATCCTTCTTATAGAAGGAGATCGAGCAAAGAGCAGAAAACATGGAGTCCTTGCACCGGAAAAGAAGGAAAGGAACGCCGAAAGCAAATGCAGTTGCGCCGGGAAAACAGTAAAAATAAAACGCCGTTGCACCGGAAACGCCGTTGCGCCGAAAAGAAAAATTCTTTAATAACCGGAAACGCCGTTGCGCCGGAAACGCCGTTGCGCCGAAAACGCCGTTGCGCCGAAAAAAGAAAAATACTTTAATAAATTATATTTTTATTTAACCCAAAATAAATATGGTGTAAAATGTTGATTATACAAGTCAAGGACTTGTTTAATCACAACACCTTCTTAAATTTAAGCCTCATACGTAGAGTTGCACTAATACGATATATAAAATCGTATGGTACAACCCTTAGGCAATTAAAACTTGAAAAATACATTTATAATGTGCCACACAAACAAAGTTGTAAGTTTTACATTGTGTCCTAAAAAAAAAACTTATACACCTCCATAATGGTTGCCATACCATCTGGAGTACCAGGGGCTGCTCATCACGATCAAAGTTGTTGGTAACCTCCTTCAAGTCATTTAAGCTTCATGTCACTGTAACAAATACTCAAGCAAGCAATTAGAATACACTATTTTGTTATCATCAAATTATCTTTTAGGCCATGGGGTTTAACAATCTCCCCTTTTTGATGATAACAAAACCCACAAATTTATTATAAAAGTAAACGGTAACAATTATTGTAAACAATCACTCCCCCTGAATCTAATCACTTTTCTCTCCCCCTTTTTGGTATCACTCAAAAGGGTTGAGGATTCCAAGGGACAATCTAAGTCTGATAAAGAGTTCTGTGGGCAATGGTTTAGTGAAGATATCTGCGAATTGATCTTGAGAGGGAACAAAATTAAGTGTGATAAGCTTATTTTGTACTTGCTCTCTAATGAAATGAAATCTAAGATCAATGTGCTTAGTGCGAGAATGATGAACGGGATTTTTGGTAAGACATATAGCACTAGCATTATCACACAATATAGGAATTTCACTAAGATGAATACCATAGTCAAGTAGTTGTTGCCTAATCCAAAGTACTTGGGCTACACAACTCCCTGCCGCTATGTATTCAGACTCGGTCGTTGAAAGGGCAACACAGTTTTGTTTTCTACTAGCCCAAGAAATCAGTGAATTTCCCAGAAATTGACACATTCCTGAAGTACTTTTTCTATCAGTTTTACTTCCAGCAAAGTCTGCATCTGAGTAGGCAATTAAATTGAGGCTTTCTTCATTTTTGGGGAACCATAGTCCTAAAGTAGATGTTCTAAGAAGATATCTAAAAATGTGCTTCACAGCTTGCAAGTGTGATTCTTTAGGACATGATTGAAACCTAGCACACAAGCAAACACTAAACATAATATCAGGTCTACTAGCTGTCAAATAAAGAAGGGAACCTATCATGCCTCTATACAGCTTTTGATCAACTTCCTTCCCCTTCTCATCCTTGTCTAATGAAATTGATGTGGCCATGGGGGTTACTCTAGATTTACATTTATCTAACCCAAACTTTTTGAGTAATTCTAAAGTATACTTAGTTTGAGAAATAAAGATACCTTGACTTACTTGCTTAATTTGTAATCCTAAGAAAAAAGTTAACTCTCCCATCAAACTCATTTCAAATTCATTTTTCATCATTTTTGAAAGCTCCATACAAAGATCTTCATTTGTTGCACCAAAAACTATATCATCAACATAAATTTGACATACTAATTGATCATCTTCAAAATTTTTGAAAAATAAAGTACTATCTATTTTGCCTCTTCTAAAACCATTTGATGTCAGAAATGTACATAGCCTATCATACCATGCTCTAGGAGCTTGTTTTAAACCATACAAAGCCTTCTTTAATTTGAAAACATAATCGGGCTTTTCAAAACACTCAAAGCCAGGAGGTTGCTCTACATAAACCTCCTCATTAATAAACCCATTCAAGAAAGCACTCTTAACATCCATTTGATATAACTTGAAATTCTTATGACAGGTATAAGCCAAAAGAATCCTAATGGCTTCAAGTCTGGCTACGGGAGCATATGTTTCATCTACATCTATCCCTTCAACTTGTGAGTATCCTTTGGCTACTAATCTAGCTTTATTTCTAATCACATTGCCATTCTCATCTAGCTTGTTCTTGAAAACCCACTTAGTTCCTATAACTGATTGATCACTAGGTCTAGGGGTCAATTCCCATACTTGATTTCTTTCAAATTGATTTAGTTCCTCATTCATGGCAATCAACCAAAACTCATCATTCATTGCCTCATCTATTGTATGAGGTTCAAGGGTGGAAACAAATGCGGAGTGGTTGAAACTTCCCCTTGTTCTAACATTATCCTTCATATCTCCAATAATTTGCTCAATTGGATGACTCTTCTTATACTTAAAGGTATTGGAACTTGATGGATTTTCACTTTCAATATTTTTTATATTCGTATTTCCATCAAGATGTGGATTTTCACTTTCAATTTTTTCTATATTCGTATTTCCATCAAGATTTAATCTTCCTAGAACTTCTAAGTCATCATCAAGATGATCACTAGTTTTTGGCTTAAGTGGTTCTTCATCAAAGGTCACATGAATTGATTCTTCCACTAAGTGTGTAACTTTATTATACACTCTATATGATCTACTAGTAGAAGAATATCCCAAAAAGATCCCCTCATCCGATCTAGGATCAAATTTACTCAATTCTCTCTTACCATTATTCAAGATGTAACACTTGCATCCAAAGACACGTAAGTGTGCTACTTTTGGTTTCCGTCTAAAAATCAATTCATAAGGGGTCAAATTAATTAAAGGCCTGGCTAAAATCCTATTTAATACATAGCAAGCTGTACTAACAGCTTCGGCCCAAAAGAACTTAGCAACACCATATCCACTCAGCATGGATCTTGCTAATTCAACTAAGCTTCTATTCTTCCTCTCTACTACCCCATTTTGTTGTGGTGTTCTAGAAGATGAAAATGTATGTGATACACCATGAGTTTCACAAAAATTGGTGAAATTTTCATTCTTAAACTCTCCACCTTGGTCACTTTTAATGGCTATCAAACCTATACCAAGTTCCCTTTCTAACCGAGTAACCAAAGTTACAAAATTGTGACATGCCTCACTTTTCTTTCTAAGAAATATCACCCATGTATATCTTGAATAATCATCTACTATTACAAAACCATATTTTTTATGTCCTAAGCTCTCGGGTTCTATGGGACCAAATAAGTCCAAATGCAAAATCTCCAATGGTTTTGTAGTTGTGACATCTTTCTTTGCTTTAAAAGAAACTCTGGTTTGTTTTCCTAATTTGCACGGTCCACAAGTGTGATTTTCTTCTATTTGAAAGTTTGGTAGTCCTCTAACTAAGTTATACTTAAATATTTTCCTAATGGTGGAAGAGCTAGCATGACATAACCTCCTATGCCAAAGATTCCCATCATTGGTACATGAGGTGAGACATTTGATTCCACTTCCTTCTATAGTCTTAAGATCTAAAAGATATGTGTTGTTTCTCCTAGATGCCATTACTAAAGGTTTATGATCTCTACCAATTATGCAATAGCTAGAATTAAAAGACACATCAAAGCCAGAATCACATAGTTGACTAATACTTAAAAGGTTGTATTTTAAACCATCAACTAAAAATACCTTAGAAATAGAAATAGAAAAGGTTTCGATGGTACCTATTCCGATGACCTTCTTTTTAGTATTATCTCCTAAGGTAACATCTCCTCCATCAAATTCTTTAAGATATGTGAAAAAACTAGGATTACCGGTCATATGTCTTGAGCATCCACTATCTAAATACCACATGCCCTCCAAGGTCCCATTAAGAAGGCATGCCTGGAATTAATAGAATCAAGGATTAGAAATTTGAACCCAAACTTGTTTAGGTTCGGGTTTTCTAATGTTATGAGTAGGATAGGTAGGACAGCTCCCCTTTCTCACCTACATATAACTACTATTTCTAGAAAAAATATTTGTTCGAATTTTACAAAATTTAGAAATATGTCCGGGTTTCATGCAGTAATGACAAGTATAAAATTGCTCATAAGAATTTGAATTATGTGCATTTCTAGAAGCATTTCTATAATCATGTGTATTACTATGCAAAGCATGGGATGTGCACTTCATATGCAAGTCTTTAAAATCTGAAAATTCTTTAACTAAACTAGCATGTGAAGATATTAATTTAACATGCTCATCCTCCTTAGTTTGTAGGTCATGTAAATGAAATGTAATTTTTTCATTGAGATATTCACACAAACCTACATAGTTTTCATATTCATTCTTCATATTTTTGTACTTCTTAAGCAATTTTTCATACTTGTTGCAAACATAAAGCAATTTATCTTGTAATTCTGAATATGAAAGTGAACATTCCTCAGATTGTGATGAAGAAGCTTCTTCTTCTTCAAGTTGATCTTCTTGATTAGCCATAAGGCAGATAAGTCCTTCATTCTTGTCATCATCACTTGAAGTAGATTCTTCAGAATCACTCCAACCCACCTTCAAAACCTTCTTCTTCATCTTTTTGTCAATCCTTGACTTTTCTCCTTTCTGTTGCAAAGAGGGGCAATAGACTCTAATATGGCCAACTTTTCCACATTCATGACAAATGGGTTCACCCCTATTCCTCCTTTTGGTTCTCCAATCATTTCTTCTTCCTTTTCCCGCATTTTGATTTCTCAACAGACGAGTTAGTTCTTTAACAACCATGGCAACATCATCCTCACCTGATTCTTCCGTAGCAGATTCATCATTAATTTTTAATGCAATTGACTCCTCCTTCTTTTTCCCTTTAGCTTTCTCCACAGCATCTTCTTCAGATTTCCTTCTCTCCATTTCCATCTCATTGGTCATTAGTTCACCAAGCAAATCATCCAAGGACAATGTAGACAAATCCTTGGATGCTTTAATAGCTGTCACCAGTGGATCAAACTCCCTTGGTAGTACTCTTAAAATCTTCCGTACCTGTTCATCATTTGACAAAACTTTTCCAAGACTAACTAAACCATTAGTAATGTTAGTAAATCTCGTAAACATATTTTTAATAGATTCATTTGGAGACATTCGAAACAATTCATAATCATGTACAAGCATGTTAATTTTGTTTTCTTTAACTAGAGAAGTCCCTTCATAGGTTACTTCAAGCTTGGTCCATATCTCATGCGCTGTATCAAGGTTCATAATCCTGTTGAACTCACGTGCATCGAGTCCACAGTGAAGAATGTTTACAGCGCGTGCATTGAGTTGGACTCGTTGTTTCTCCTCAGGGGTTAACTCAGAAATTTCTTTCCTAATCGAAACATTGTTAATGACTTTTGTAGGAAAAGTAAAAGGACGACGAACAATTTCCCAAAGGTCAATATCAACAGATTGAAAATGTGCTCCCATCCGATTCTTCCAATATAAATAATATTCGCCACAGAAAAGGGGTGGCCGATTGGAAGAAGCACCTTCCCCAAGTTTGGCACCGGCATCAATAAAATTTTGAGCCATGATCTTGTCTTTCGGATTTCTCCTTTAGACTTTAAATGGCTCTGATACCAATTGTTGGAAAAATGCCGGTTACAAGAGGGGGGGGGTGAATTAAATCGTTCACAAAAATAAAACGTAACAGAGTAAATTTAAGCTTGAATTTGTGAACTTAAGAAATAAAATAGCAAGGCACACGATTTCAAGTGGTTCGGCAAAACCTTTGCCTACGTCCACCCCCAGCTAACCTAGCCGGGCTTCACTACCAATCCAATGCCTTTTGCCCAAACCGGCGGGTAGGCCAAAAACCCTCACAGCACCCAATCACAAGATTGGTCACACACAAATACAATCAGCTTGGTTTTCACACCAAGACCACAATACACCGTCGTCGTCAAAAGGCAAACAAAATTTTCGTAAACAAAATTAAAATTCCACAGACCTTACAACTTGTGAAACAAGGTGGCACATAAAAAAAACTTTCTTCGAAATTAAAATAACCCAAACGCACTTCTGACCGCGCTTTCCAAACTGGGCAAAGCCCAAATTGCGTTTGCGAAAGGCGCTGTTCTGTTTTCGTGCGGAAGAGGGTTTTGGAGAAATTAGGTCTAAAATTCGACTTCAAAAGAATTCGAAACAGGTAAATTGGATTTCGAAAAGTTAATTGAAACGGAAAGGAATGAAAAACCGCGCAAATTTGAAGCGAAAGGAACGTGTTTCGTTTCGATCCGAGAAGGCTGAGGAAGACGATGAACAGTAAATCTTTTTCGTCCGTCTTTGCAGGGAATTTTTTAGTTCCTTTTTTTGTTGTTAAAATCCCTCGAATTCAATCCTTCTTATAGAAGGAGATCGAGCAAAGAGCAGAAAACATGGAGTCCTTGCGCCGGAAAAGCAGGAAAGGAACGCCGAAAGCAAACGCAGTTGCGCCGGGAAAACAGTAAAAATAAAACGCCGTTGCACCGGAAACGCCGTTGCGCCGAAAACGCCGTTGCGCCGAAAAAAGAAAAATACTTTAATAAATTATATTTTTATTTAACCCAAAATAAATATGGTGTAAAATGTTGATTATACAAGTCAAGGACTTGTTTAATCACAACACCTTCTTAAATTTAAGCCTCATACGTAGAGTTGCACTAATACGATATATAAAATCGTATGGTACAACCCTTAGGCAATTAAAACTTGAAAAATACATTTATAATGTGCCACACAAACAAAGTTGTAAGTTTTACATTGTGTCCTAAAAAAAAAACTTATACACCTCCATAATGGTTGCCACACCATCTGGAGTACCAGGGGCTGCTCATCACGATCAAAGTTGTTGGTAACCTCTTTCAAGTCATTTAAGCTTCATGTCACTGTAACAAATACTCAAGCAAGCAATTAGAATACACTATTTTGTTATCATCAAATTATCTTTTAGGCCATGGGGTTTAACATGCTAGTCCAAAGTTGACAGAATTCCCACTCCCTTGTCAATCCAATCCCAGAACAACGGCTCAAAAGGATTGTGAAGTGGATGAGTTGCATTCAAAACTTGCTCCTGCACATCCAGAGTTATTGGCTTCAATTCTCTATTACCCTGGCATTGTTCTCTTTCTCGTACAAGATTTCTTATTCAATAGTGAGGGCTAAAAGACACAAAGAACATCCCCCACTATTTTCCTTTTTCATTAGTGTTTGATTTGGGCACCTCCTGTCCCAAAATTACTTATTTGTATTTATCATTTGGAAAGAGCTTTATTGGTCAACAGGCTCAAACTAAAAGAAAACCAAATCTCAAATATAGAAGGATTCTCTCCTCTCCTTTTAGTCGAGTTTCTTCTTTATTCCTGTCCCTTCAGTCGAGCATCTTCAAACCTTCACTCAACACTTGAAAAAGAGACATTACTTGTCCATTAAGCCTTAGGTCAATCCCTTTACAAGACAAGAACAGAAGCGATCTCATACAGTTGTGGTGCAAGAACAGAATTGATTCCACACTGACCATTATTACTGGAAGGGGTTGTGCGATACAACAAACAAAGAGTGGAAATCAAAAGTACAATCTTTTCTGATGAAGAATTTGACAAAGGAATGAATTCGAGACCTGCCTGCTCCTTTAGCCATATGTTGGATTTTTAGGAACTAGTCTATTTGTTCTATCCCAGAAAGGCTAATAGATAGGACCAAGAATGCCGATGAGAGTCCCCTCATCCAGTTCTCTACTTAAGTCACTAGCTTGACTGGGAACATTGGCCCAGTCTTTGTTGAAGTAGGCTATATGAAGCCCCTATCGGGATTCCCTTTTGGGCTAGGTGTGGGCGAGGAGGGATTCGAAGCCACTACTCCGTGGCTCTATCTTTTGGTGTGGAAACTTAACTATGTATCCAGAATCTCATCAGGAAAACTCATCATTCATCCTCCATTTGTTCATCGTTAGCTCAAGAATAGAAAAACAAAAGATATGGCTTTTAAAGTCACAATCTCAAAGGAAAATTAGGAAATAGTTCTTCTACATAACACAAATGGATTCCAGTCGCTAGTCAACTTCCATTGAATCTCCCTTCAACAATCAATCCCAACTAGATCTTTCATGCATGACTTACTACTTCTCTGGAGAGAATAAGAGGTCTATGTAATGCTTTGAGGGCATGCCGTCGAATGCAAATATTTTTCATTGGAAATTGGAAGTGGAGCCCCTTAGGGATCTTTTGACCTCACTTTCTTTGCTTCAATATGAGATATGTGATCTTCTCTTTGTGCTGCTTACATGCATTTTGCTTGGGATGAGTGTGTGGTGGGCCTTGCTTCTAGAAGCACTGTTGATGCAACTTGTGGCTTGATGTTTTGCATACCTGATAGAACATAAAACAATAGAATAGGCACTCAAAAAAAAAAAGAAAAAGTCCCTAGATTAGTTTTTCCATGATGAAGTATAGGGTCCATGCGTTTCCCAATGAACCTGAGGGCTTTTCAAATGTCAACCCATATCCTGACATTAGAGTACCCGAACCTATTTATAGAGCCTGTTAATTGATAGTTCCAACAGTGATGTAGATATATTGATGTAAATAGATATAGGAGTCAATGCATCGATGAATGAGCCAATGGTTAGGAAATGGGAAATGTTCCCTGGAGGTCTTTTGAAGAGGGCTTTCCTGACTCGATGAAGCAACCCAGCCTTGGGTCACTCCTTCTCTCTGAGGAACATGGCTCCCCTGATGACTGTTGCAACTCACTGCATGCTGGCTCGTTCATGAACTTGTTCATGAACTTGCTTCTTCACCAGAAGATAAGTGACTAGTCACCTCCTTTCCTTCATCGAAAGAAGTTGCTAGAAGCTACGAAGGAGGGGAGCCGAGGAAGGTCGATGACTACAATGAGGGGGAAGCTGTCGTAGAACCTTTGCCGCTTTCTTGAAAGAAATTTTGATGAACTAACTCAATTTAAAGGTCAATGAAATTTTTCTCCCAAAATGCTAGCTAATCTCAATCTAAGAGTTCCCTTCAATCTTATGAACTGAACAAAATTAGCTGCCATCTTTCGTCTTAAGGAACCAGGGCATCGATCCGGGAATGGGAGAGTGGCCGAGTGGTCAAAAGCGATAGACTATAAATCTTTTGAAGGTTTTCTACATAGGTTCAAATCCTACCTCTCCCACTTTTTGTAGAGTTCATGGGAGAGAGAAGAGAAAGTAGGCATCCGTGTAGGGGGCCAACCGAGCGATGCTTTTTCTTTTCTTTTGTTTAAAAAGTGCAATTTTCTCGTATTCTAGTTAGAGAGGTTGGTGAACTACTAGATTTGAGTTTCCTAGAAGGGGCCCCTTCTCTAGGACGCCCAACGAGAAGAGAAGAAGCAGGTCACTTCTGGCATCTGTTTGTAGTCCCTATAATCAGCACACGCACGAGCCCGTTAGAATGCCTCCTTTGTTTTGGATGAAGCAAAGCGATACTACATAAAATAGATGAAGGAAGTGCCTACTCGACACCATGGGAGGCTCTAAGAGACCTTTACTTTTTTAGCAACAAGCAAAGAAGAGTAGTGCACAAGGCACAAAAGACAAAGAAAAAGCAACAACAAAAGCCATAGCGCATTAGCGCATCTGTTTTCTTTTAGGGGAACGCAAGTGGGGAGGCATCATATTGGAAATCCATTCTGAGGGGAGCCGAGGGCTGGGGTAGGGAACTTAAGTCAGAATGAGGTGGAATAAGGATGGATTTAGGAGTCTTTGTATGAGCCGTACGCGGGGAGAGTCGCACATACGATGACGAGGGGGTTCGCATCTTTTCGTGTAGTGTGGTGGTTGGGCCTACCCACACTATTTGTTCCATGATCTATGGATCTACTGGAGCTACCCACATCAATCAATTAGCCTAGAATTGGACAAGAAATGAAATCACTGACGCTCGACCTAGTGGTTTTTTTATAGGGATTCTATCGATCACTATAGGCTCCTTATTCATGATCACTATAGTTCCTCTTTGGATGGCTGTAGGATGGACCACCCCCTATAGGTAGTAGGGTAGGATGGGTGGTTCCGCTCAGCTCAGATTATGGCCAATCCTCTGCCACTAGGCTCGACTAGGCTTAGAGCACATGAAACTCTTCACTACCTCATCAGAGCGTTAAGACCATGTCATGTTACACAAAAGTGCCACTTTCTCTGTAGAAGAGCTACATAGCTACTCGACTAGAAGAGCTACACACTCTGTAGTGTTGTCACAAAAGATAAGCACGTCACCCGCCTATTGGCCAGGCAAATCGAAGTTCTCTTCCAGTCAACTATCCACCTAGTCAAGTGCAAAAAACACAGTGGAATCAAGCAACGCATGCTGCTAGTGTGCTTCCTACTTACGAGGAAAGAGCGATAAGGTGCAGAACATTTGACTATTTGCAGCAGAGGAGCTGATTACCCAAGAAATCCTTGGGAAAAAGGAAAAGATATCTTGGTAATGAAAACCATAGAAGGCTTTATTGGTGAGATCCAATGGTGAACAGCTATCTAAAAGAAAAACTTCCAAGAAGTCTAAGGACCTTTAGCACCGTACACTACCACCGAACAAGCAGCCTTCGTGCCAAGCGACGACAATTGTCCCTTTCTTTCTATTTTCCATTTAGCCTACTTTTTTGTTCCAATAGTCTTAGCCAAAGCTTTAGTGGTTCACCTACCTGACCACTTTTTGCTTCATTTCTCCCCAGAGGTCTTCCAAAATGCCCACCGATGTTTCTCAACTTTTCAACTAAAGGAAAGGCTCGACTAAGTTCCTTAGAGGGGAGCCAAATTTGGGGAAGTATAGGGAACTTCTAAACTAAGAATTCAGGAATCAAGATTTCCCCTACCCCTCTTCTTGATTTGAGTCTTTCTTTCTCCTTACTTGAGCTTCTTTCTTGACCCCCTTTTTTTTTCTTTGATTGACCTAGCTATCAAATCAAATTCCAGCTTAGCCCAAGAAAGCACTGTCAACATCAAGGATGGGGTCCCTGTAGCTATTGCGCCTGCCCGCTGAGTAGTTGGTTCGACATCTACTACAACAAAACAAAAAGAAAAGAGAATCCACTTCATATGACCACGCAGCAGCATGCGAAATGGTCGAGAGTGAACCCTATTGGATATATAATCCAAGCCGAGAGTGGAGTTACGTGAATAGCTGTTTGATGGAAAAAACTTTCATGTTCGATTTAGAGAGCACTTTTTTCATTTGGAATTCCTCGTTCCCTTTTGTGTGAATCCCCTAGCTTCAAATTCACAACTTGTGGAGCTTATTTATTCCATTTCTGTAGCCCCAATCCATCTCTCTTTTGACTCCCTATATGTGGGCACCTAATTATCTATGAGGGTTCACCCACCCCGATGACAACATTCCTCTCTATTGTGCCTAAAATCCCAATTTTTGCAAACATGTCATGTGTTTTTCTTGTTGGTTCCTATGGACGTACATTACAACAAATTTCTTTTCTACAACATTGCTCCTATGATCT
Organism: Vanilla planifolia; assembly: GCA_023846275.1. Classification (NCBI taxonomy): domain Eukaryota; kingdom Viridiplantae; phylum Streptophyta; class Magnoliopsida; order Asparagales; family Orchidaceae; genus Vanilla; species Vanilla planifolia. The sequence continues at coordinate 148,027 of JAIUJO010000937.1, forward strand.
TAGGAACACTGGCTACCATGGCCCAAATGAAAGTCAAAAGAACTCTAGCTCAAAGTTCGGTTGGACATGTAGGTTATATTTTGATTAGTTTCTTATGTGGAACCATATAAGGAATTTAATCATTCTTAATTGGTGTATTGATTTATGCATCCTTGATGATAGATGCATTTGCAATAGTTCTAACATTATAGTAAACCTGTCTCATATAGATAGAGGATTTTGGTGCTCTAGCCAAAATGAATCCTATTTTGCCTATTACCTTCTCCATTGCAATGTTCTCATACGTAGGAATACCCCCTATTAGTCGACTTTTGTAGCAAATTCTACTTTTTCTTTGCCACTTTGGGTTGTCGGGCTAACTTCCTGGGCTCAGTGGGAGTAGTGAATAGAGTTATAAGTCGTTGGGCGACCAAAAGGTTACCATGAGTAAGGTTGAGATGCCGAAGGTAGTTTTTCATCTGGTCCAGACATGTAGCTTACCGAATGAGTTGCGACATAGATTGGAATCCATGCTACGAAAGAAAGGGTCGAGTCTTATACATAAATCGTCAACTCCATATCCTTGTGTGAGTCCACATTCACTACACGAGATGAACCTAGGTTTGGTGAATGGAAGTTTGCCTTTGGTGCAATAGGACTCCTAGTTACTACCCTCGATTATATGCTGAAGTGCTCCCCATCGGTTGTTAGAATGACGCGAGTTAGGTCGGCCTCAATTCAAAAAGATTCAGTGACTATTTCCCCATCACATTTGGGGTGGAACGAATCAACATCTCGATGTGATACAGCCCTTTCCATTTTTGTTGGGAAGGAACAGCCAACTCCATCCAAATTAGAGGACAGCAAAGTGCCAATAATGGTGTGCGAAGTCCATATGGAATGAACACGGAGAAAAAAAAGAAATTCAATGAGGAGACCGAGCTCATTCCCCCCACTCATGGAATAGCTCTACTATAATGGATGGTTGAGGGTCCATAGTACTCGAACTATCGGAGTGATCCAGTGGTTAAGAAGGGGCCTAGAAGTGCCTACTACTACACTACACTACACTTGGCTCTACACATTGACCCCTATCTAAATTCTAGCAAAATGTTGGGAGCTTCAATCCTATGACTCCTCATCCCCATCTCAACCCAGCCTAATAGAGCCTGACTTATTCTGGGGAGAGAGTAGAGGCTCGAGAATTATTTTGGAGAGGATGATCCTTTGCCCCTCTTCATTCTCTACAGTGGGCCATGACCACATGGAACTGGGGTAGAGATGGAATAGATCAAACACGAGTATCAGAAGTAAGCTTTCCTTGTGTTTGGATCATTTTGATAGAGGGTCATGGATGATGTCGACAAAATAGACACTATTTCTGGTCCAATTCTCCCTTTTGTCTTTGAGAAGTTCCCTAGGGGTGGCCCCCTAACTAGGGCCCCAGGTTTTGTCTCAACAAAGCCAATCAATGTTCCTTATAGGGGGACCACCCCCATCTTGAAAACGCTCATAACAACTTCATAGAGCTGTTTATTGTCAGCGATCCAAACCTGCCTAGCGTTAGCCCCTCCTAGAGGCAAGTGAAGTTAGTGAGCCATATGATGGGCAACTATCTCATGCAGTTTGAAGAGGACTTAGCTATGAGTTAGTACCACTTTGGTTTTGGGGGTTGAACTTTTCACCCCATTTTATTATATATGCTCAGCAAAAAGAATGTTTTTTTGATAGACCTAGGACATGGATTTTGTATGAACCAATGGATCGTCAAAAGTTGTTACTGCTAGCAATAAATTCCTCTTTCATTACTTCATCCTTTCCATATCCCTCTCTCTTGTTCGATCTTACTCATCCAATGGCACTCAGTTCATATATTTCAGTTCGATCATTGACAAGGTTCAAAGAAAGGGCATGAACCATGAAGGCTAAAAACAAGCAATATAGGATTTATAGGACCACACCCAAGAAACTAGAATGGAAGCAGGAGTGTTAATGCACATCTTTGAGTTTTGAAGCATCTGAGGCTTCACTTCACTCCAGTGTTTCAGCACGCATGTATGCTACTGGCCCAGCTCTGCCTAAGAGTATTGCCCTATTCCATATAGTAAGGGCTTGTATAGGTCGCACAGGAACACATGATCTTAGTTACCTTAATGGCTGATCGGTTAGACCAAAAAAGAGCGAACTATACCAGCTGAAAGAAAATAGATGAGGACTTAAGCCACTATCTCCAAATTCAATTCCTTATAAGTCTTCCCGTATGGGGTCCCCCTTTAGGTGAAGCATAGAATCTTGTGCCTTGACCCCCTTTGTTCTTTGATTTATTTAGCTTTCCTTAATTGAGGAGTGACATTGATGATGAAGATGAAGAAGTCATGATGTACCAACCTAAACTTTAGGCAAAGGGAAAGCACCCAAAGTCAATATCGTGGAGGAACCTAGCCCTAATGAGGATAGTGACCCTGAAGTGTTCTTTGGATGTTGCTCTCGGATGGTGTCCCCCAACTCGATGATTTCAAGGAGTCCCTCACAAGTAGTGGAGGAAGCTCCCTTAATCACCAAAGTCCCCCACAAGCATCTCAAGGCTTCCACCATGCATGAAGGGCTCAACATCAAGGAGCTTCAAACCTTCTATGTGCCACCTAGAAAAGGGGACAAGGAACAGGGCATTCTTTTCTACCTATTTGATGATAAGTGAGAACAATGTCTCGTGGCATGGAGAAGACAACAAAAGGTGGAACCAAATCACTGGGATCCTTCAGTCTGATTCTTTGAACCTCAAAAAACTCCTATTGAAATGAAAGAACGCATGCCATTTGTCGAAGCAATTCTAATTCTTTCAAAGGCTCTAGCAATTGGATGGGGCCCAAATAGTCCAAGCCAAGAAAAAGTTCTACACAAAGGAACTTGGCTTTTGGAATTCATCACATCAACCTATCAGACCCGGGCATGTTGTGTCATGACTATGATCAATGAAGGAGACAACAAAGAATGTCTTGAAACACAAGCCACTGGAAGATGGAAAATGAGTTGGGCATAAAAGAAGCTCAAACAGAGCTAGTAGATGGAGGCCAATCGATGACCTAAAGGAGATCAACCTCGGGACCTCAAAAGACTAGACACCCACATTCCTCACTGCCATACCACCAAAAAGATAAGACATAAGAGGTCAAAACTCTTCCCCAAGAGTACAAAGATTGCTTTGCCTAGAATCACTCTAGGATGCTCAACCTATACCCAGAAGTGGTAGTACACAAGTTGGTTATCAACCCTGAAGAGGTTTTCGTTCCAATCAAACTATCTCCTCGTAGGATGGAACTAGACCTATGGGAAAAGGTAATCATGGATGAATTAAGATCAGGTTCAGAGAACATGTATAGTCTGACAAGTACTAGTTCAACATGCTTATGTGCCAAGCTGGATTTGAACTAGCTTAGACATCTCGCCAATGAATTGATAGTTTGTCCCCATTAATGGCCTGGGCATCGACCCAGAACCCCCTCTGGGGAGCTTCATAATGAATTCTAGGTTGAAATCCATGACCAACTTCCTTTCATAGTCCACTACCCCCAGGAGAAATCGAATCCCCATTCCTCCTTGAAAGAGAGATAAGCACTAGACAATGAGGGCATACCTGCCTGACCGAGGGCCCCCTCTGGAGATTCTTGAAAATCATATTAGTATTTGAATTGGAAATAAAATCTATATTCTTCTCATCAAATGTATAACTAGATCTGAAGATTCTTTTTAGATTAGGATCCTATTTGGATTTGGATTGTTCGGTTTGGTTTTGAACCCTAGTGTGGTAGTTCGATGTAATGAGCTTCAACCATTTCATCTCATATGCTGTCTACTATGAGTGTGCCAAGCTTTTTCTCGTAGTAGTTAAAGTAAGCTTAATCCAATCTTTCTGAACAATAATTTTTTATGCTTTAAGGCCCATCCTCTATGGCATGGTACAGAGATGAGGCCTTTAATCTGGGGCCCCCACTGTGGAGCAATAGAATATAATTATTTATCTATGGGAACAACTTCATTTCATGTGCTTGCAGTTGTAGAACCATTCTCCTATCACTTCTAAACTTCCATTGTGTCGATCAATATATCGAAGGGATGGTGCTTAAGTTCTTTCATCATTTCTCTAAGTCGGGTGCAATGCTTTTTCCTTGACTTGGACTTGGGGTCGGGGCTAGGACACTCTGGGGAACTTTTGATTCCCTCCTAGTCCTCCTCTTTCTTGATGTAGATAAAACCTCATGCATCTCGAACATGTAACAGAAGTAGTCTTGTGACCACTGCTTCTTCATCTCCTGGACCCAGGCGAAGTAGTAGATTGTGCATGGCCATGGCATTGGAACTAGCTATGTCGGAATGATCCCATTCCTATAATTATGAAACACATTCACAAAAAAGGTCCTGGAACGAGAGGAAGAGACTACAAAAGAGGAACTTAGTGAAGATGCATATAAGCATCTACTTCATCGTGAATAGGCTATTGTTGCACACGGGGATTTACAATGCGATACCTCCATTTTCTTCGAAGCCATGGCTCTCGTGAAGGAGGTCTGATTGGCGAACCTGATAGGGATGGAGCACCTTGTGGAAAGTGGTCCTCTGACGTCATGTCATATTGAAGTTCAAAGTCTTTCTCTAGAAACAGCCAGCTTGCTAGTGTTGCTCTGCTCCTTAGAATTTGGCATTTCACATTAGTCCACATTCCATCTTCGAGACTTGAGGCGGGTTTGGGTATCAAAGCATTTTCCTGCACATGAGATTAGGCTTCCTGTGTTGATCTTGGCTTGTGATTTTTGATTGTGATCTTGGGATCTGACTTCATGTGTTAATGAGGATCCTCTTTTCACTATGGTGACTTGCCTCTAAGTTTACCTTATATGAAGTAGCCCTACATCATCTCTTTGTTGTCCCCCTTGGTGGGCCTTGAGCTTGAGCACCACCATCGAAGTTCCTTAGAGAGGGCCCCTCTTTTGGTGTCACCCCCATTGAGGTAGCCTCTCCTTTAGCTGCCTCCTAGATGGGTCATGAGTATCAATGCTCCTTGTAAAAGGCATCATTCCTTGAGTGTGGCCCCTGTATAGCACTCCTTCATTGTCCTATGACCATGATGGCTTGGAGGACCTTGTAGGTATGCAGGGATGCCATTGTTGTCACTCTTTGATGTCACTACAAAGTACCTCTCCAAATATAAATTATTTTTTAATAAATATTAAAGTTGAAATAAGAAAAATTTAAGGACATAATATAATTAAAGATATTTAAAAGTGACATGAGATTAGATTTGGAGTTACATAATAGCCTTATAAAATAAAATGAAAAATTTTGATTAATATGAAAATTTATAGAGGATATTATCTTCCATGTTACTAAGCAGACATAGAATAGCATCATTAATTATCAAATATGGTATGTGTCAAAATATCTTATATAACAAGAAAAAAGTTATGGAAAATAAATTATTTTAAAAATAAAAAATAAATGTTTACTTTGATAGAGCTGGTTAATACTAGGCCAATAATGCTTCCTTTGACTTGATTACATATTTTCTACAATTATAATGAATTACCAATGTACATAGCCAAAAGTAATAATAAAGCCTTAGAAAATAAAATATTTAGATATTTAAAAAATAATATTGAATAAGATAAAGCTCATTAAGGTTATTACAATGATATTTGTTTCATCTTAATCAGAACTTGTTTGGAATTATGATGAATTACTAACATAAATAGGCATAAATAATAGGATAGAGCTCATTAAGATGAGTCTAATAATGTTTGCTTCGTCTCAATTTGACCTCATTTGGAACTACATCAAATTACCAAAATAAATAGGAATAAGGAAATTTATACAAAGGTTACATGAGAAGAGAATTGGTGTTTCATAGTAATAAAAAAAAATCAAAGAGAAGCATTTCAAGATATAAGATTAGTTATATGAGAATGTTGCATTCTAAAGTGCTAAATAGATTTTGTGAGTCATTCTCAATTGCCATATGTGGTATAGGTAAAAATATCTAAAAAGGTTTGTCAAAACAAAAGAACATTATATATATATATAATAAGGAAAAATGAATATATAGTTCGATAGAGCTCTCTGAGAGTTAGAATGTTAAGTGAAAATATTTTAAATTTAAAATAATATAAATTTATGTAATATAATATCACCAAATCATGGAAATATAGTTCTCACATGATATGAGAATTAGATTTTAAAATTAGCACAACCAATTCAAAGTTACAAGTTGAAAAATTGATGTAAAATATTTAGGAAAGTTATAGTCTTAGACACTAATGTGATTGAGTATGACATTCTTGACTATCAAATTAAGTCTGAATTAAAATACCTTATAGAGAGTGTCACTATCCTAGAATGTAAAACATTTAAAAATAATAAAATGAATATCTATTTGGCAGAGCTCAAAGAGTTGAATCCAATAAGGTTTTTTTATCTCGATTAAACCTCGTGCAAAATTACTAAGAACTAACCAAAGAATATCAACATCACAAATAACATATTATTATTATAACATTAAGTAAATCTATGTTACTATTAAAAAAATATAAAATTAAATATAACTTATTTAACAAAATAAAGAAAACAATTAGAGTTACACTAAAACATAATCAAATCAAATTGAAACTTTTAAAGAAATTAGATTAATTGCATACAAAAGTTACATTCCAAAATACTAAATAGTTTAAAGGTGAAGTAATCATTCATCAAACAAATTACAATTCAAAATGCTTCATAAAGTAGGTCAAACCATTGAAAATGTAATATATAGTAATATATATAATAAATATGTAATTGGGTTTACTTATTGAGAGTCCAACAATGTTTGTTATAAGATGATTGGAACAAGCTTAAATTTTTTTATTAATTAACAAGGTAAATAATAATAAATAATAAAATTTACAATATTATTATTAAGTAAATAGATACTAAAGCTAAACTAAGATAACAAAAAATAATGTAATGTCACCAAATAAAAGTGTTATAAAATATTACATGAGTGTAAATTTAGGTTTTCGTAGTATTATAACAAAATTAAAGAAAAAACTTTGAAGAAATAAGAGACATTGTATTAGAAAGTTACATTCTATGATATTAAAGAGATTGAGTGTAGCATTCTCGATCATTAAAAGATGTACGAATTGAATTACCTCGTATTACATGCCAAAATACTAAAAATGAGTTTAATAATAATTTTTTTATCTATCAATCCTTTTTTGGAATTAATGTGAATTACTAAAGTAAATAAGCATAAATAATAACAAATTATTATTTTACAATTAAGTAAATATATATATTGAAGTTAAAATAGGAAAATTGAAGTAATGGAACATAACCATACAAAAGGTTTTTAAAGGTAAAAAAAAAGACTTAGAATTCTCTAGTACTACTAAAAATTAAAGTAAAACTTTTAAAAAATGGGCTAACTTGTACCATAAAGTTGCATTCAATTATACTAAGAATAAAAATGTCTCATAGTTGTGCCAAAATGCTAAGAAGAAACTATTTTCAATAAAAATTTAATTAAAAAGACGCACTGAGATGGTTCCATTGAAATATGTTTTGTCTCCTTCAAATAGGTATTCAATTACTATGAATTACAAACATAAATTACTAATTAATATTAAGTAAAGTTATAGTAAAATTGAAGTGAGATAAATTAATGCAATGAAATAAAATAAAATCAGAGTTATGATGAGGACATAGTAGTAGGGAGATTATTGTAGTAAAATTACCAAATAAAAGCAAAACATTTAAGTTTATGCTATAAATTGCATGAAAAATTTATATTTTAAAGATATTAAGTAGTTTTGATGTAACAACGTCGATCAACAAATAGAGCATGAATTTAAATAGTTCTTAAAGTAAGCCAAACAACAAAAATTGAATATTTAATATTATAAAGTTCATTGAGAAGACTCCACTAATGTTTATTTCACTAGATTGGTCTTTATTTTGAATTATTACAAATAATAAATTAAATAAGCATAAATATAGTTAAGATTATTATCCTAATGTTATGTAAATATATATTAAAGTTGAAATTAGATATACTTAAGCAATGTATATATCAAAATAAAAATAAAGGTCACAAAAATTAGGATTTTGACTTACATTATAATATAACCAAATAAAAGTTGAACATTTTTATTAATGCGATAAATTATTCAAAAATGAAATACAAAGAAAAATATCAAATAAATATTGATAAAGTCAAGAAAATAAAGTATTTTAAGATATAAAACTGAATACTTTGTTGTATAAAGCCTGTATGTATGAGTTCAACAACCACTGACTCATCTCTATCAGACATCGTTTGAAGTATCCATGAATTAACTTACTAAGAATGCATAAATAATAATAAATTATTATTATAATATTGAGAAAATAATACCAAAATTAAAATAGTTAAATTAAGGCATTATAAGATAATTAAATGAAAGAAATGTAAAGCCCATTCAGATGAAGATTTTTGGTTATATAACAATTTAAATAAATCAAAAAAATATTTTAATAAATGGCATAAAATGTATAAAAAATTTGAGTTCTAGGATACAGTAGAAATTGTGTGTAATATTCTTGATCATAAAATCATATATCAATCAAATTATCTCATAAAGCATGCAAAAATTATAGAAAACTATTTTCAAACATGAAACTAAATACTTAATTGGATAAACCTCAACAAAGCATGTCCAATGATCTTTTTTTAATATCAAGTAAAAATAAATTAAAGCTTATATGAGATAAATTTAAGTGTTATTACATATTGAAATCAAACATAAGTAAGAAAGGTTTACATAGTAATATAATCAAAAGAAAGAAAAAAAAATTGAAATGAGATAAACATTATAGATATGCTACATTCTAAGATAATAACAAAATAAAACACAACCTTGGTAATGAAATTAGGTAACAATTGAACTTCCTTGGGAAATGTTATTTGATAATGAAAAAAAATTGTAAAAATATAAAAATAAATGCCTAATTATATAGATCTCCTCAAAATGATTTTAACATTTTTTATCTTGATTAGACCTCATTCTAAATTACTACAAATTTTAAAGAAAATATGCATAAATCTTATTTTTAAAATTTATTAAATATATATTAATGTTAAAATTAGTTAAATTGAAACAATATAATATAAAAAATAAAAGAAATGCAATGGTTACTTTAGATAAAATCTAGACTTAGTAATATAACAATTTCAATGGAAAACATTTGAAGAGTTTGAATAAAGTTTGTGAGAAAGTTTCATTCCAAGATACTGAGAAGATCAAGCATCTGAGACTTAATCATGAAATTAGAAATGGCTAAAAATATCTCAAAAAATAATCATATTCCCTACAAAAAAGGTTTTCAAAAATAAAAAAATGAGTATAATTTGATAAAGCTTATTGAGATGAGACTAGTGATATTTGTTTTATCTTGTTTGGACCTTATTTGGAGTTACTGCTAATTATGAAAGTATATAGGCATAAAAAATATTAAATTATTATTACAAAATTAAGCAAATATATAATATAGATTAAATAATTTAAATTGAAGCATCATAATATAACCAACTAAAAGTGATGCAATGGGCACACGGGACGAAAACTAACATTTCATAGTATAATACCAAATAAATGTGAACAATTTAAGGAAATTTTTTCCAAGATATTGGGGAGATCAAGTGTAATGTTTTCTCTCATCAAATAAGTTGGAAGTGAAAATTTCTTGAAAAGCACAACAAGACTTATAAATAAGCATATATATTAGTGAAAGGTGATATAGCTAGTTAAGACAAGTATGAGGATGTTTGCTTCATCCTAATCGAACCCCATTTTGTCTTACTACGAAAAAAACATTGTAAATAAAAAGTAAATAGAAATAAGTTATTTTTTAAATATATTTAAAATTTAAATAAAATAAGTTTAAGTAATTTAATATAATAAAACATAAGAAATATAATTGTCATAATGGAGGAGAATTAGGTTTTCATATTAATATAACTAAATGAAAGAATTAAAAAATTAGAAAATATGAAATAAATTATAGAAAATAGTTGAATTCCAACATACTAACGAAATGGAGGGTAACCCTTTTAATTATCAAATCATGTGTTAACTAAAATACCATATAAAAAGTACCAAAACCTACAAAAGTAAAATATTTAAAAATAATAAAAAATATGTTGTTTGATAGTGCTTGCCAAGTTAAGTTCAATATTATTTTTGTCATCTCGTTCATACCTCGTAAGAATAACTAAGCATTACAAAAGCAACTGAGCATAGTTAAAAAAAATATTATATTTATAATAAGTAAATATATGCTAATGTTGAAATGCAATAAATTGATCAAATACTTGCAACCAAATCAAGGTGTTATTAAGGTCACAAAAGAGAAGATTTAGAGTTACATTAAAGCATAATCAAATAAAAGAAAAATATTTAGAGATTGACATTAATTGTAAGGAAAAGTTTCTTTCCAAAATATTAAAAAGATCAAATGTAAAATCTAGTTAATCAAATTAGGTGTGACTCAAATTGCTTTGCAAAGCATATCAAACAACTAGAAAAAATTCATAAATATTAAATAAATAATAATTTGGTTATGGCTCATTGAGACAAGTCCAACGATATCTGTTTTGTCTCTATAAAAGCTATTATAGATTTATTATAAATTATATAGGTAAATCAGCATAGCTAAACATATATTTTTAATTCAATATTAAGTACATTAATATTAAAACTTATACGACTAAACTTCAAGTAATGTAATAATTTTAAATAAAAAGCATTATAAAAGTCACATGAAAAGATATCTAGATTTTTGATGTATTACATCAAAATTGAAGTGGAAATATAAAAATAATTACCTTATTTGACACATATCATCCAAGAATGTCCAAAAAGTCCTTTATTTCATCTTAATTAGACCTTGTTAAAAATTTGTATGAATTACAAAAATAGATAAGCATAAATAATGATCAATTATTATTTTAGTAAATATATATTAAAGTTGATGTCAGATGAAATGAATTATTATAACATAATCAAATCAAAGATAAGGGTTACAAAAGAGAAGATGATTAGAAATGAGATAAATTATAGAGAAAGCTTGTATTCAATGATACTAAGAAAATCAAATACAATAACCTTGAAAATAAAATCTAATATGAATTAAAAGTTCTTTAAAAACTTCCCAAAAAATAAAAATAAATAATTTATAAAAATATAAAAAATTAATACTTAATTGGAAAAAAATCATTGAAATGGGTCCAATAATAATTGTTTCATCTCGATCAAATATCGTTCAAAATTACTATGAATTATAAAGAAAGTATGCATAAATATATTTTTAATATTTTGTAGATATATATAAAAGTTGAGATTAGATAAATTAAGAAAATGGAATAAAAAAATAAAAAAATAAAATGGTGACTTTACAGTAGATGTAGAGTTACTTAGTAATATACCAATTTCAAAGAAAAATATTTGAAGAAATAGGATAAATTTTTCAAGATAGCTGCATTCTATGATCAAAAGAAGGTCAAGCATACGATCCTTGATCATGAAATTTAGAATGAATCAAAAATGTCTCATAAAACTTTCATAATGGCTATATTATTTTTAAAATTATATAAATGAATATATAAATTTATAGAGGTTATAGGGAGGGGTCCATCGACATTTTTTTCATCTTGAACAGACCATGATTTTGTTTACTATAAATTACTAAGCTAAATAGGCTTAAAAAGTAATAAATTGTTATTCTAAAATTAATTAAATATTAATTAAAGATGAAATGAGATAAATTAAAGCATCATAATATAACCAAGGAAGAGTGATGCAAAGGTCACATAGAGTTTCATAGTAATAATACCAAATCATTGTAAAAAGTTTAAAGAAATGAGATAAGCATTATAGGAAAGTTTTATTCAAAGGCACTAAAGACATCAAGTGTATCGTTCTTTGGCATACTTTGCATTTGAAACTTTCTAATATCAAAATTAAGATTTTTAGGAATGAATCTAAAAATTTCATAAAATGCTAAAAAACACTATAAATTTCTTTGGATAGTTAAATTTGATATTTTACATAAGAATGCTGAATTCTTGGATACTAAGAGGATCACGCATAATCTTCTAAATCATCAAACCTTGTACAAATAAAAATATCTCATACAATATTAAAAAAATAAAAAATAAAATTAATTAATATTAAATTAGAAAAGTTCATCAGGATGAGCATATATAAAATGTTTTTTAGTCGATGAATTCTTGATTAGAATTATTGCAAATTACTAATTAAATAAGCATAAATAAGAAAAACATATTAAAATATTATTAAACATATATAAGTTACTTTTGAAATGGTATAAATTGAAGCAATTTAATATGTCTAAATTAAAAAAAATTAAAAGTTACTCAACAAAAGATTTGGAGTTACATAGTAATATAACAAAAAAAGAGCAAAATATTTTAAAAAATGTCAAACATTTTAGAAAGAAAGATTTAAAAATATCAAGAAGATGGGGTATAACACCATAATCATCAAATCCAAAATGAATCAAAATTTCTTATAAAGTTTGCCAAAATAATAGAAATGTTTTTTTAAAAAAATGAAAAAATGAAAATTTAATTATTGTGGCTTATCAAAAAGAGTACAACAAATGATGTTCGATCTCCTTTAGATAACATTTTTAATCACTATAAATTACAAAATTATTTTGACAAATAAGAGTGAACACTAATAAATTATTACTTTTATATTAAGTAAATTTAAAATAAAGTTGAATTGGGATTAATTGACTAATGAAAGATAACCAAGTCAAAGTGATGAAAAAACACAGAAAAGAAGAGAATTAGATTTTTGTAATGAAATAATAAAATCAAAGAAAAATTTTTTATTAATGATATCAAGCGCACAAAAAAGTTTCAATCGAATATACTACAAGGATCGATCTTGACAACTATGATCATCAAATCATGTATGAATTGAAATATTTCATCATGTAAGTCAAACCATAGAAAGTAAATTACCTAATAAGATAAAACTAAATATTTAATTATGTAAAGTTCTTTGAGATGATTTGTTAATCTTTGTTTCATCTCCATTGGGCATTGTTTGAAATTTCTATTAATTATGGAATAAATAACCGAAGTAATGTAAAAATTAATATTCTAATATTATGTAAATAAATATTAAAGAAAAATTTAATAAATTAATGAAATATAGTCTATCAAAATCTAAGAAATACAAGGTCACAATAAAGTGGATTTCAATTTACATTATAATATGACAAAGCAATAGTGAAAAATATTAACTAATGATGTAAATTAGATAAAAAAGAGTTTCATTCCTACATAAAAAAGAGATGTTGAATAGCATCATAGCTAATCAAAGTAGGCATGACTGAGGTGAATCCAACGATTTTGGTTCCATGTTGCTTGTGCCTAATTCCAAATTTCTATGAATTATCACTGTAATAAGCTTAAAAATAAGAAATTAACTTTTTAACTCTAAGAATGCAATTATTAAAGTTGAAATAAGATAACTTGAGGAATTGTAATACAACCAAGGTCACACTCGAGCACAACTAGAGTTAAATTGTGATAATAACAAATTAAAGAGAAAAAAAATGAAAATTTAGGATTAGTTATGCAGGAAAGATGCATTCCAAGGTACTATGAAGATCAAGTATAACATTCTTGATCATCAAATATGGTAAAAATAAAAATGACTAAAAAATCATGACAAAACCAAAGAAAATTATATATATATATATATATATATATATATATATATATATATATATATATATATATATATATATATATATATATAAAAGAAAAATGAGGATCATGATTGATAGAGCCCACCGACGTAACTCAATTGATGCTTGCTTCATCTCGATCAAATCTGATTCGACATTAGTATAAAAAATCAAAGTAAATATGAATAACTAATAATAAATTATTATTTTATTATTACGTAACTATATATTAAAGTTCAAATAAAAAAAATTAATCAAAATAATATGAGCAAATCAAAGAAATATTAATGCCACAAAAGAAGAGAATTAGATTTTTCATATTTATATAATAAAATCAAAGAAAATTTTTATTAAAATTAACGTAAATTATATATGAAACTTGCATTCCAAGAAATTAAGGAGATCTAACATAACATCTACAATTTTTAAAATAGGTACAAATACAAAACTTTTGTAAAGAGTGCCATAACCTAAGAAAGTAAAACTTTTAAAAATAATAAAATTTGTGTCTAGCTAAACAGAGGTCACCTACATGGGTTTAATGATATTTCTTTCATCTTGGTTGAACCTTATTTGTAATTATAATAAATTACAAAATAATACAAAGAAAATATGCATAAGTAAATTTTTTAATATTTAGTTAATATAATTTAAAGCTAAAAATTAGTTAAATTGAAAATATGTTATATAATGATATAAAAGAAATGTAATGGTGAGTTTCGAGAAGATTTTTTTATTAATTAGTAATATATAAATTTCAAAGATTGATATTAAAAGAAATAAGAAAACGTTTATGAGAAAGTTGTATTCCAAGATTTAAATGACATAAAGCATGCCATCTTTGATGATGAAATAACAAGTGAGACAAAATGTCTCATAAAAGTTCTCAATTCATAAAAAAAGTTTTTAAAATATAAAAATTAATACATAATTTGGCAGTGTTTACTAAGATAACTCTAATGATATTTGTTCGATCTCAAATAGCCCTCATATGGAGTAACGACTAATTTGGAAAGTAGATATGCATTAAATAATAATTATTGACATAAAAGTAGGTAAATATTTATTAAAGAAGAAATATGATAAATTTAAATATCATAATATAACCAAGCAAAAGCAATGCAAAGGTCTCACATGAAGAGAATTTTAGTTGTCTAGTCATAATACAAATCAATGCAAAAACCTTGAAGAAATGACATACGTTTTTTTGGAAAAGTATAACAATGATGATTTACTAGTAATATAACTATATAATAACACAAGATGATTAACTAGATTAACATAGCTTACTAAGACAAGTATAATGATGTTTGCATTGAGGCACATTTTGTAGTACCACAAATCAACTAAGTAAATAAAAATAAATAATAATAAATTATTTATGTAAAATTTATTAAATAAATATTAAATCTTAAATAAGATAAACTTAAGTAATTTGATATATCCAAATCTACTAAATTTAAAAGCCATAAAAGAGGAGAACTAGTCTTTCATATTAATATAACAAAATGAAAGCAAACATTTTAAAACACGAAATAAATTGTGTGAAAAAACTTCATTCCAAGATAATAAGAGTTTGAGTATAATATTCTCATTTATAAATTCATGTATTAATTGAAAGTCCTTGTGAAGAGTGTAGTAACCTTTGAAAGTAAAATATTTTAAAATAATAAAATGAATATGTAGTTGGATAGAGCTCACCAAGCCATGCTCAATGACATTTTTATCATCTCATTTGGACTCCATTAAGAATAATTAGAAATTACCAATATAAGGACAATTAAAAATAACTTTTTTTAATAAGAAGTAAATATATATTAATGTTGAAAGAAACAAATTGATTAAATGTTATATAACCAAATTTAGGTCTTATAGTGGACACATAAGAGAAGATTTAGAGTTATATTGTAAATAACAAAATCTAACAAAAATATTTAAGGAATGACATTAATTTCATGGAAAATTTGCATTTCAAAATAATAAGGAGAACAAGTGTAAAATCATTATTCATTAAGTCAAGTTGAGATCAAATTTTTTTGAAAAGCATTGCAAAATCTAGGAAATTAAAAAATTAAAATATAAATAAATTAATATAATTTTTTCTGCGATGTTGCGATGAGCTCAAGAACATCTATTTTGTCATGATTAGATCTATTAAAGATTTATTATGAATTTCAAAGGTAAACAAGCCTAAGTTGTAATAACTTTTTTTTAATATTAAGTAAACAGATACTAAAACTTTAATGATATAACTGGAAGCAATATGATATAACTAAATGAAAAGTAATATAAAAGTCACAGCAGTAGAGATTCAGATCTTTGAAGTAATATATTCAAATTAAAATGAAAATATAAAAATGAATACTTAATTGTATACACCTCACCCAAGAAAATCCAACAATCTTTGTGTCATGTCAATTACACCAGATTAAGAATTCTATGAATTTCCAATAAAAATAGGAAAAACTGATAAGAAATTATGATTTTAATATTAAGTAAATATAAATTAAACCTGATATGAGATAAATTTAAGTATTGTATGATAACGAAATCAAAGAAAAGGTTCACAAAAAAAAATATATAGAGTTACATAGTAATATAAACAAATCAATGAAAAAGATATGAAATATGATAAATTATATAAAAAGCCATTCAATATACTAAGAAACTCAAATGCAATAACGTTGATAGACAAATAAGGTATGGATCAGGATTTCTTTAAAACGTAAATGAGTTAACTTGAAGAAATGTAATATAACAGAATAAAATATAATATAAAAGTCACATGATTAGATATTTAAATTTTTTAAGTACTATATCAAACTGAAAGTGGAAATATAAAAAAGAATATCTAATTGGATACATTTCACCAAATCATGCCCAATGGTCTTTGTTTCTTCTCAATTAGATCTTGTTAAGAATTTCTACGAATTTCAAAAATAAATAAGAATAAAAGATACTAAATTACTATTTTAATATTAAGTAAGTATATATTAAAGTTGATGTGATATAAGAATAAGTATTATGACATAATGAAATAAAAAATGGGTAACATAGGAGAACTTGATCAGAAACAAGACAAATTGTAGAGCAAAATTACATTCAATGGCACTAAGAAACTAAAATGCAACAACCTTGACTATAAACTATAGTATGAAATAAATCTTCTTGAGAAATGTTCCTAAATAAATAAAAATAAATTTTTAAAAATATAAAAATAATGGCTTAATTTGACAAAAATCATCGAAATGGGTAAAATAATATTTGTTTCTTCTCGATCAGACATCGTTCAAAATTATTACAAATTAAAAAAATATGCATAAATAACCTCTTTAAAATTTAGTAGACATATATTAAAGTTTAAATTTCATAAACTAAGCAAATGTAATATAAAAAAAATAGAAGAAATGCAGTGGTGACTTAAGAGGAGATTTAGAGTTACTTAGTAATATAATAATTTCAAAGAAAACCAATAGAAGAAACGGGATAAATTTTTCATATAGTTGCATTCTAAGAAAAAAAAGGTGAAGCATACAGTCTTTGATCATGAAATTTAGAATGAGTCAAAATGTCTCAAAAAAGTTTTTTAATAGCTAGAAGTTTTTTAAAAAATATAAAAATGCATATGTAAATGGATAGAGTTTATTGTGATGGGTCCATCTACAATTGCATCATCTTAATCTGACCACGATTTCAATTACTACTAACTACAATGGTGAAAAGGTTAAAATTAAATAAATTATTATTTTAAATTTAAGTAAATATATATTAATGATGAAACATGATAAATTAAAGCATCATAATATAACCAACTAAAAGTGATGCAATGGTCACACGAGAGGAGAATTAAAGTTTCATAGTAATAATACCAAATCAATGTAACAAATTTGACAAGTTTTATAGTAAGGTTTTATTCCAGGACACTAAAGACCTCAAGTGTAACATTCATGAGAATACTTTGCGTTGGAAACTATCGTATATTAAAAATCAAGATTTTTATTCATGAATCAAAATATTTTGTAAAATATTTAAAATATTTTTTTGAATAATTAAAGTTGAAATTCTATATTAAAAAGTTAAATTTCTTTGTTCTATGGAGATCATGCATAACATCCTAAATCATCAAGTCTTATTTGAATACATATATCTTATATAACATTTAGAAATAACAAAAATGAATTATTTAAAAATATATAAATCAAATATTTAATTAGATAGAGCACACCAAGATAAGTCTACCAAAAAGTTTTTTGGTCAATCAGTTCTTGTTTAGAATTATTACAAATTATTGTTTAAATAAACTATAATAATAAGAAATTATAAAAAATTTTCATAAAATATATGTTTAAACCAAAATGGTATAAATTATGGCAATTTAGTATGTCTAAATTAAACAAATTTAAAAGTTACTTAACAAAATTTTAAGAGTTACATAGTAATATATCAATACTAGATGAAGGTATTTGAAAAAATGACAAAGTGTGCTAGAAAGAAACATTCAAATATATTAAGAAGATGTGGTGTAACACCCCTAAACATCATATCCATTAAGAATCAGAATATGTTATAATTTGCGCCAAAAAAATTAGAAATGTTTTGACAAAAAATTAAAAAATGAATGTTTAATTGATGGGGCTTACCAAGACGAGCACAATGAATGATAGTCCATCTCTTCTAAAAAAACATTTTGAATTACTTTGAATTACAAAATTAAACAAAAAATAAATACAACAAATTATTATTTTATTATTAAGTAATTTTATAATGGAATTGAATTAAGATAAATTGAGCAATGAAAGATAACAAAATCAACGTGATGAAACATGCACAAAAGAGGAGAACTAGATTTTTGTAGTAATGTAATAAAATCAATATAAAAATTTGACTTAATGATATAAAGTGTGTGAAAATGGTTCATTCGAACATAATAAGAAGAATCAATTTTAAAAATTGTCAAATCTTGTATGAATTGAAATGTTTCATAATATAAGTCAAATCGTAGAAAATAAATAACATAATAAAATAAAGCTAGATATTTAATTGTATAGAGTTCATTGAGATGATTTATTAATTTTTTTTCATCTCCATTGAACATAGTTTTAAATTTCTATGAATTTTGAAATAATTAATCATAGATATTTAAAAACTAATATTCTAATATTTTGTAAAAAATATTAGAGAAACAATTTCATAAATTTATGAAACATAATCTATCCAAGACAAAGCAATATATGGTCACAATAAAATGGATTTCAATTAACTTTATAATATGACAAAATAAAAGTGAGCAATGTTAACTAATGATAAAAATTGTATAAAAAAGTGTTTCATTACACGCTAATAAGAGATCAAGATTGACATCATTGATCATTAAATTTAGTATGAATCGAAATATCTCATAAGTTGTTCAAAAACTCTATAAAATAAAATATCTAAAATTATAAAACTAAACATTTTATTAGATAGAGCTCACTGTAGCAAGTCCAACGATGTTGGATTCACCTTGCGTGTACCTCATTAAAAATTTCTATGAATTAACTTATTAAATAAGCTTAAAATAAAAAAAAAGTTTAAACTTTAGGAACATATTTTTCAAAGTTGAAATGAGATAATTTGAGACATTGTAATACAACTAAGGACACAATAGAGGATAATCAGATTTAAAATGCTATAATAACAAATCAAAGTGAAAACATTAAAAAAATGAGATTAGTTGCACAAGAAAGTTGCATTCCAAGGCATCAATGACATCATGTGTAGAAATCTTGATCATCAAATATGGTACGAATCAAAATGTGTCAAAAAACATGACAAAACCTAAGAAAATTAAATATATATAATAAAAAAAATAGAATCTTGTTTCATTGAGCTCACCAAGGAATGTCGATTATCGTTTGCTTCATTTCGATCAAACCTCATTTGAAATAATTATAAAATATAAAATCAAATAAGCATAATAAAAAATAAATTATTATTCTCATATTAAGAAGCTATATATTAAAGTTGAAATAATATAAATTTAATCTATGTAATATAATAAAATAAAATAAATATAAATGTCATAAAAGAGGGGAATTCGATTTTTATATTAATATAACAAAATAAAATTTTTTTTTGAACATAACATAAATTATATATGGATGTTGCATTACAAGAAATTAAGGAGATGAAATATAACATTTTCAATTTTTAAATAAGGTATAAATAGAAAAGTTCTCTAAAAAGTGTCATAACCTAAGAAAATAAAATATTCCAAAAATTAAAAGGAGTGCCTAAATAGATAAAGCTCACTTTGAAGTGTCCAGTGACTTTTCTTTCATCTCAATTGAACCAAATTAAGAATTATAATGCATTAAAAATAAAATATGCATAAATAACTTTTTAAATGTTTTGTAAGTATATTTTGGAGTTGAAATAAGTTCAACGGAAAAAATGTAATATTACAAAATAAAAAAATGTAATGGTGATTTTAGAGAATATTTTGAGTTACTAAGTAACATAACCATCTCGAAAAAAACATTAGAAGAAATAAAAAAATTTTATACGTTTCATTCCAAGATTTAAAGGAGATAAAGCGTAGCACCCTTGATCATGAAATTTTGAATGAGCCAAAATTTCACGTAAAAAATTATCAATTCATTTTAAAAAAGTTTTTAAACATATAAAAATTGATATGTAATTGCATAAAGCTCTTTAAGGTGAGTCCAATGACATTTGTTCCATCTCAATTAGACCTCATTTGAAGTTATAGCTAATTTTTGAAAGTAGATATGCATAAAAATAAAAAAATTGTTGTTATAAAATTAGGTAAATATATATTAAACATGAAATTAGATAAATTGAAGTATTATAACATAACCAACAAAATCAATGCAAAGGTCGAATGAGAAGAGAATTTGAGTTTCATATTCATAAAACAAATCATTGCAAAATCCTCAAGGGAGATAATTTTTATGGGAATGTTTTATTCCAAGGTGCTAAGGAGGTCATGGGTAGCATTCTTTATCATCAAAAAAGATACAAATAAATATATTTTAAAAATCATAACAAAACAAATAGTTATATTAATATATAATAATACAAAATGATTAACTTGTCTGGCATAGCTTATTGGGACAATTATAATGACGTTTGTTTCATCACATTTGAAGTCATTTTTTAGTTCTAATGATAACAAAGTAAATAAAAATAAATTATTTATTTATTATTATGTAAACATATATCAAAGATTAAATAAGATAAATTTAAGTAATTTAACATAACCAAGTCTACGACATATAAATGTCATACGAGAGGAGAATTAGTTTTTTGTAAAAATATAAAAATCAAAATGTAAAAAAAAATTATAACATGAAATTGTATGAAAAAGCTTCATTCCAAGATAACAAGAAGTTTGACTATAATATTCTCAATAACCAATTCAAGTATTAATTGAAATGCCTCTTAGAGAGTGCTACATCCCTTGAAAATAAAATATTTTAAAATAAAAAAATGAATATCTAGTTGGATAGATCTCTCCAAACTAAGTTCAATGACTTTTTTATTATCTCATTTAAACTTCATTAAGAATAACTAAGAATTACCAACATAAGCACAATTAAGAATAACTTATTATTTTTATAAGAAGTAAATATATATATATATATCAATGTTAAAAGAAACAAATTGATTGAATGTTATGTAACCAAATTGAGGTATATAGTGGAGACACAAGATAAGATTTAAAGTTATATTATAATGTAATAAAATATATAAAAAAATTAAAGAATAAGACTAATTTCTTGGAAAAGTTGCATTAAAAAATACTTTAGAGATTGAGTGTAAAAACATAATTCATCAAATCAAATAAAACAAATTATTTTAAAAAGCAAGTCAATATCTTAAAAATTAAAAAGTAATAAAAAAGTTGCATGATAGGATATTGAGACTTTTGAAGTTTTAAATCCAAATTAATGTGGAAATATCAAAATGAATACTTAACTTGATACATATCATCAACTCAAGTCCAACGATCTTTGTTTCAACCAAATTACATGTTGTCAAGTATTTCTAATAATAATAAAAAAATAAACAATAAATAATAATCAACAATTATTCTAATATTTAACAAATATATATTAAACTTGATGTGGGATAAAATTTAATAATATAACACAATGAATATATAAATTGATAGAGCTTATCGAGATGGATGTGTTGACATTTATTTCATCTTGATCAGACCATGTTTCAATTTAATACCAATCACAATGTTAAATAGGGTTAAAAATAAATAAATTGTTATTTTAAAATTAAGTAAATACATTTTAAAAATGAAATGAGATAAATTGAAGCATCATAATATAACAAACTAAAAGTGATGCAAAGTTCACATTGATGAAGAATTAGAGATTCATGGTAATACTACCAAATCAATGTAAAAAATTTAAAGAAATGAAATTAGTTTTATAGTAAAACTTATTTAAAGCACTAAAGACATCAACATTAACATTCTTGAGAATACTTTGTGTTGGAAACTTTTTAATATCAAAATCTAGATTTTTAGGTATAAATAAAAATATTTCATAAAATGTTTTAAAACTCTAAAAATAAAATATGACTTTGGATAATTAAAGTTGAAATTCTTTATTAGAAAGTTGAATTCCTAGATGCTAAAGAGATCAAGCATAATTTCCTAAATAATCAAATCTTGTACGAATAAAAATATCTCAAATAACATTCAAAAATAACAAAAAAATTATTTTAAATATAATAAATTAATATTCAATTAGATAGAGCTTGTCAAGACATGTCCATCAAAAAGCTTTTTTGGTTGATCAGTTCTTGTCTAGAATTATTGCAAATTAACAATTTAAATATGAGTTAATAATAAAAAATTATTAAAATATTACTAAGCAAATATATGTTATAATTGAAATGGTATAAATTGAAAAAAATTTATAATTCTACATTAAAAAATTTAAAAGACACTTGACAAAAGAAGTAGAGTTATGTCATGATATGACAAAAACAGAGAAAGATATTTGAAAAGATCACATAAATTGTTGTATAAATAAACATTTGAATATGTTAAGTAGATGTCGTGTAATACCCCTGATCATCAAATCTATAATGAAATAGAATATCTATGAAGGTGTGCAAAAAGATTAGAATTTTTTTAAAAAAATAAGAAAATAAATATTTAATTTATGGAGCTTATTGAGATGACTATAATGAAAGATGTTCCATCTCATTTAGATAATATTTTGAATCACTAGTAATTACAAAATTAATCAAGAACTAACAGTAATAGGAAAATCTAATAAATGAAAAAAGTCACAAAATAGAAAAATTAGATTTTTGTAGTAAAATAATAAAATCAAAGCAAAATTTTGAGTTAATGACATAAAGTGCACAAAAAATGCTAATTCGAATATACTAGAAGGATCAATATTAAGAACCATGATAATCAAATCATGTATGAATTAAATTATTTCATAGTTTAAGTAAAACCATAGAAAATAAAATACTTCATAAAATAAAATATTTAATTATATAAAGTTCTTTGAGATGATTTATAAATGCTAGTTTAATCTCCATTTGATGTTGTTTAGAATTTCTACTAATTATGAAATAAATTTCCATACATATTTAAATATTAATGTTCTAAAATTTTGTAAATAAATATTAAATAAACAATTTGACAAATTGATGTTGTATAATCTTCCCAAATCGAAGCAAAACAAGGTTACAATAAAGTGGATTTTAATTTACATTACAATATGACAAAATAGTAGTGAAAAATATTACCTAATGATATAAATAATATAAATAATGTTTCATTTCAAGTTAATATAGAGATAGAGAATAACATCCACAATCATTAAATTAGGTATAAATCAAAAAATATCATAAGTTGTTTAAAAACTTCATAAAATAAAATATTTAAAAATATAAAAATAAATGCTTTATTTGAGAGAGCTCACAAGAGGAGTCCAATGAAGTTGGATTTGCCTTACATTTACCTCATTAAAAATTTATGATTTAACGCAATAATTAAGCATAAAATAAAAATTAAATGTTTAAATTTAAGAACTTATAGATTAGAGCTAAAATGAGATGATTTGGGGCATTGTAATACAATGAAGGACACACTAGAGAATAGTTAGAGTTTACTTCAGAAAAGAGAATAGTTAGAGTAAATTTATAATAATAACAAATTAAAAAAAATTTGAAAAAACAAGATGTGTTGTAAGA
This sequence comes from Vanilla planifolia, assembly GCA_023846275.1. Classification (NCBI taxonomy): domain Eukaryota; kingdom Viridiplantae; phylum Streptophyta; class Magnoliopsida; order Asparagales; family Orchidaceae; genus Vanilla; species Vanilla planifolia. The sequence goes on from JAIUJO010000937.1 coordinate 172,036, forward strand.
GAAAGTTGCATTCAAAGGTTAGGAGATCAAGTATACTATTCTTGATCCTGAAATATGGTATGACTTGAAATGTTTCAATAAGAATTGCAAAACTCAAGAAAATTATATATATATATATATATATATATATATATATATATATATATATATATATATATATATATATATATAAATATATATATATAATGAGGATCCTATTTAATAAAGTGAACCAACACAAGTCTATTAACTTTTGAATCATCTTGATTAGACCTCATTAGAAAATAATATAAAATAAAAAGGTAAATAAGCATAATTAATAATAATTTATTATCTAAATATCAAGTAAATTTATATTAAAATTGAAGTAAAATAAATTTAATAAATCTATTACAAGCTAATCAAAGAAATATAAATGTCACAAAAGAGGAGATTTAGATTTTCATATTAATATAACAAAATAAAAGCAAAAGTTTTTAAAAGATAACATAAATTATATATGAAAGTTGCATTACAAGAAATTAAGAAGATCTTATATAACATTGTAAATTCTTATATAAGGTAACAAAAGAAAAGTTTTCTAAAGAGTGCCATAACATACGAAAGTAAAATATTTTAAAAAAATAAATAGTTTGTCTAGCTAGAGAAATCTCACCTAAATGGTTTCAATGATGTTTGTTTGATCTCAATTGGACCTCACTTAGAATTATGATGAATTACACATAAAATATGAATAAATAAATTTTTAAATATTTAGAAAGTATATTTTAAACCTGAAATAATTTAAATTAAAACAACGTAATATAACTAAACAAAAGAATGTAACCATGAGTTTAGATAAGATTTTTAGTTACTTAGCAATTAACCATTTAAGCTAAAAATAGTGGAAGAAATAAGAAATTTTTTTATGAGAAAGTTGTATTCGAAGATTTAAAGGTGATAAAGCATGCCACCTTTGATGATGAAATTATGAATGAGTTAGGATGTCTTGTAAAAAATTCTTAATTCCTAAAAAGTTTTTAAAAAAAATAGAAAATGAATATATAATTAGATAGAGCTTATTGAGATGAGTCCAATGACATTTTTTCCATCTCAATTAGACCAAGTAAAAGCAATGAAAAGGTTTCACGAGAAGAGAATTGAGTTTCATAGTCATAATACAAATCTATTAAGAAACCTTGAGAAAAGGTAATAAATTTTGTGAGAATGTTGTATACCATGGTGCTAAGGGCATAAAGTGTAACATTCTCTATTGTCAGATAAGGTATAAATGAAAATATCTCAAAAATCAAAATAAAAACCTATTACTATAAATACATAATACAACAAAATGATTAAGTAGTTTGACAAAGCTAGCTGAGACTAGTATAATGACGTCTTGTTCATCTTGATTGAACCTCATTTTGTAGTACTAAAAAACAACAAAGTATAGAAAAATAAATAATAATAAATTTTTTAAATAATATTAAGTAAATATAAATTAAAGATTAAATAATATAAATTTAAGTAATTTAATATAACCAAATCTAAGAAATTTAAATGTCATAAGAAATGAGAATTAGCTTTTCATATTAATTTAACAAAATGAAAGAAAAACCTTACAAAACATGAAGTAGATTGTATGATAAAGCTTCATTACTAGATAATAATGAGGTCGAGTGCAGTATTCTCAATTTTTTAAATTAGGTATTAATTCAAATGCCTTATGAAGAGTGTAGCAACTCTTCAAGTAAAATATTTTAAAATAATAAAATAAACATCTAGTGGTATAGAACTCACCAAGCCAAGGTAAACAAGACAAAGTAATAATAAATTTTTATTTTTATCATTACGTAAATAGATACTAATGCTTGAATGAGATAACTCGAAGCAATGTAATATTGCCAAGTCAAAAGTAATATAAATGTCACACAAGTGGAGTTTTGGATCTTCAAAGTAATATATTCAAATTAAATTTTAAACACAAAAATAAATACTTAATTGGATACACCTCATCGAAGGATGTCCAACAATCTTTCTTTCATTTTGATTATACTTCAATAAGAATCTCTTTGAATTACCTCTAAAAATAATCATAAATACTAAGAAATTATTATTTAAATATTTAAAAAATATATATTAAGGGTAATATGAGATAAATTTAGTTATTTTATTATAATAAAGTTAAAGAAAAGTAATGCCCACATGAGAAAAGATATAGAATTAAATATTAATACAACCATATCAAAGAAAAAGATTAGAAATGAGATAAATAATTTAAGAAAATTCAATTCCAGTATACTAAGAAACTTAAATGAAATAACCTTGATAGTCAAATGTGGTATGGACTAAAATTTCTTTAAAACTTTCCTAAATAAATAAATTAAAATTTGTAAAGTATAAAAAGTTATTTCTTAATTGGATGGAGTTTATTTAAATGAGTTTGTCTAATGATATTTGTTTCATCCTAATAAGTCACATCATTTAAAATTACTACAAATTACAAAGAAAAGATGTAGAATTTTTTTCAAATTCATTAAATATATATTGATATTGAAGTTAAATAAATTTAAACAATGTAATATAAAGAATTATTAGAAATGTAATAATGACTTTAGACAATATTTAGAGGTACTTATTAAAAGAACCAATTTAAAGAAAATAATTTGAGGAAATTATATAAGGTGATAATGCATTCCTTTCTTGATATTTAAAAATATAGTAGATAAATATTTAAGTAGATAGAGCTCAACAAGTAAAGTCCACTAACATTTTTTTGATCGATTCTTACTTAGAATTTTTAGAACTTATGAATATAAATAAGAAAACAAAACAATAAATTACTAAAATATTATTTAGTAATAATATGTTAAATTTAAAATTGGGTAAATTGACATAATGTAATACATCCAATTTAAAAAAAATTTAAAGTTACCTAATAAAAGATTTAGATTTACATACTATTATAAGAAAAACTAAAAACAATTATGAAGAAATGTCATAAACTACACTAAAATGATTTTAGATCCTATTTCGAATCACAATGAATTAAAAAATTAAATAAGAATAATTAATAGTAAAATATTATTTTAATAATAATAAAAATCATAATAATGTTGAAATGAGATAAATTGAGTAATCAAATAAAAAACATCAAAGTGATGACCATGGTGACAAAGGAGAAGATTTTGATTTTTGTAGTAAATAGTCAAATAGAAGCTAAAAATTTTAATTAATGACATAAGGTGTACAAAAAAGGTTCATTCTAAGATTCTAAAAGGTTCAATTGTAAAAACCATGATCATCAAATCAAGTGCAAATTGAAATAGTTCATAAAGTAAGTCAAACCATAGGAGAAAAATTACTTAATATATATGAACTATATTTTAAGTTATAGAGAGTTCAATATGATGATTTATCAACATTTGTCTCATTTCCCTCAAACTTTGCTTGGAACTATTATGAATTATAAAATAAATAAGCATAAATATTAAAAAATTTGTTTTTTTGGTATTACTTAAATATATATTAAAAAAATTGATAAATTGAATATGAAATTATCCAAATCTAAGCAATACAAACACAAAGGTCATAATAAAGTGGATCTTTATTTATAATTTGTTAAGACTAAAATACTTGAGAAAGTAAAATATTTAAAAGTATAAAATATGATACTTTATTAAAAAGAGAATATTGTGTTGAGTCTAACAATGTTTGATTCATCCTAGAAGAACCTTGTTTGAATTTTGTTTAGTAAAAAATATAAATAAGAACATATAATAAGTTTTTTTATTTTTAAGAAAATATAAATTAATGCTAAAATAAGATAAGTTGAACCATTATTATATACTCAAGTTAAAGCAATGTAAAGCACACACATTAAATTTTATGGATAGATAGTAATATAAACAAGTCAAATATAAACATTTGAACAATGGCATAATCTATGTGAAAAACTTTATCTCTAAGGTACTATGGAGATTGAGCGTAATATCATTGATTAACAAATTGGGTAAAAATTAAAATGTCTAATCAAACTTACTACAATCCTAGGAAATAAAATATTTAAAAATTTCAAAGTGAATACTTATTTCGACACTACTCTCAAGGTGTGTCGAACAACTATTGTTTCATCTAGATTAGAATTCATTGAGATTTTTTATGAATTCCTAAAGTAAATAAGCAAAACTTATGATAAATTATTATTTTCATATTAAGTAAATATATATCAAAGCTAATATAATATTAATTAAAAATGTAACATAACAAAACTTAAGATTGTTATGGTCACATTAAAGAACGTTTTTAGTTACATATTAATATAATGAAATTAATGAAAAAAATTTTAAATGAGATAAATCGTACATGAAAGTTACACTCAAAGAGACTAAGAAATTTGAACATAAAATCTTTCATTGTCAAGTGAGGTACAAATTGAACCGTCTTTAAAACCAAGCATAGAAAGAAAACAAAAGTTTTTAAAATACCAAAAAGATTTTTTAATTTGATTGAGATTGCTGAAACGAGTTCAAAACCTTTGGCTTCATCTAGATTGAACCTTATCCAAAATTACAATAAATTTTAGAGAAAACAATCATAAATAAGGAAACATATTTTTTAAAAAAATGTGATAAATTGAAAATATGTATTATAATGAATGAAAAGAAATGTGTTTGTTACATTAAAAATGATTTCTACTTTCATAATAATAAAAAATAATAAATAAAAAAATTCAAAGTTATGATAAAATTAGGTTGGAGACTTGCATTCCAAGATATGATAGAAATCAAGCATAACATCCTCGATCATCAAATTAGGAACAAATTTATGTCTTATATAATGTGCCTAAGTCTAACGAAAGTTTTTTGAAAATATATAACTAAGTATATAATTGGATAGAGGTCATCAAGTCGTGTCCAATGACATATTTCATCTTGATGAAACAATAGTTTTAGGTCTTGAAAATAACTTAAAGTAAATAGGCATAAAAAATAACAAATTTTAACATTAATATTAAGAAAATGCATATCAAAGTTGAAAGGACAAAAATTGAAGTATTGTAATATAACCAAATAATAGTGATGAAAAGGTCACATAGGAGAAGATTTAGACTTTCATAATAATACTACCAAATCAAAGAAAATATTTAAAAAAATTGGATAAGCTATATGATAAAGTTGCATTCTATGGTATTAAGGAGATCAACTATGATATAATAATACCATAAAAAATTTCTCAAAAAGAATGATAAAACATTAAAAATTATATATAATAGTGCAAAATGGTTATCTATATTGATTGTGCCTGATGACATTATCAAATGACATTTCTTCATCTCTATCAAACCTCTTTTGGAATTTCTAAAAATTGCCAATGTAAATAACGTTAAGTAGAAATAAATTATTTTTAATATTTGGCAAATATATGCAAATGATATGATAAGATAAATTTACATAATTAAAACTATCCAAATCAAAGAAAATAAGTGTCATAGGAGAAGATAGTTGGATTTTCATATTAATAAAAATTTTATAGGTATGTCGCAATCAATATTACAATCGAGATCAAGTGTAAAATTCTCTTTTATGAAATCTTGTATGAATTGAAATGCCTTGTAAAGAGTATCACAACCCAAGAATAGAAAATATTTAAAAATAACAAAAGAATATGTTATAGAGTAGAGCTTGCGATGATGATTACAGGGACATATGTTTCATCTTGATCGGATATCATTTAGAATTGCTACAAATTATAAAATATATAAGCAATTAATAATAAATTATAATTTTAATGTTAAGTAAACAGATATTAATGTTAGAAAAAAGGGAATTGATGAAATATTATATTACCAAATCAAGCTGATATAATGGTCACAAGAGAGAACATTTCTTGTTAAATAGCAACATAATCAAATCAAGGTGAATCATTTAATCAAATGTGATTAATTATACAAAAAATTTTATTTCCAAAATGTTAATTAGATCAAGTGTAAAATCATCATTCATAAATTTTGGCACGAATCTAAATGCTCCATAAACTTTAACAAATTTCAAAAATATAAAAATAACTACAAATTTAGAATAAATTTATAACTAGAATGTAGCTTATCAAGATGAGTAGAATGATGTTTGGTTTTTCTCAATTGGACTAGTCTATATTTGATAAGAATTATTTAGGAAAATAAGAAAAAAATAATTAAGCATTGTTATTTTAGTTTTAATTAAATAGATTCCCAAACTAAATTGAGATAACTTGAACCAACGTAATACAAAAAAAAATCAAAGGTGATATAAAAGTCTCACAAATTGAGATTTATATTTTAAAAAGTGAGAAAATTCGTTTTTGAATGTTGTGTTCCAAGTCACTTAAGAGATTGAGCATGACATCTTTGATAATCAAAGCATGTACGAATCAAAATGCATTGAATACCAAAAGATAATAATAAGAATAAAATATTTTAAAAAATAACAAAGGAATATTTAATTATACATAGCTTGTTAAGACAAGTCTGGCAACTTTTGATTCACTTTGTTTGATCCCCCATTGGAAGTATTGTGATTTATTAAGTTAAATAAGCAAAAATAATAAAAAATTATTATTTTATTATTAACTAAATATATGTTAAAGTTGAGACAAGAATAGTTTGAGTAACAAAAAATAAAAAAATTAAAGATATTTAAATGTTACATAATAAAAGATTTAGCATTATATAGTAATAAAACAAAATCAAAACAAAAAATTTGAGCAATTGAGATAAATTATTCTTAAAACTTGCATTCAATTATTCTTAGAAAATTTATCATAATAATCTTGATTGTCAAATCTAGAAAGAATCAAAATGTCTTGTAAAATTTAACAAAACCCTAAGAAAATAAAATTTTAGAAAGAACTTTTGTGCGAATAAATTAATAGCTTATTGAGACTCCAAATAAGTGTGGTTCCTATCCTTCAGATCTTGTATGAAATTGTTGTTAACGTACATAAAAATAGTTTTCCATAGTTAGAAATAGTTATTTTAAATTTAAGTAAATTTAAAATAAAGGAAGATTGAGATAAAATGATGCAATGAGATATAATAAAATCAAACCATCAAAAAATCACACTCGAGAACAATTAGGTTGTTATAGTCAACAAACTGAACAAAAAGAAATACAATTTGAATTAATGATATAAATTGTATAGAAAAGTTGGATTTTAAGATACTAACGAGATCAAAAGTAATAGCCTCAATCACCAAATTCGATATGAATTAAAAAAGATCATCAAGGGAGCAAAACAATAGGAAGTAAAATATTTTAAAATTATAAAACTTATAATTTAATTGTATAATATTTGTTGGGGCCATTCAATCGATGTTTTCTTCATCTACATTGGGCATTTTTGAGAATTAATGCAAATTTACAAGAAAATAAGCATAAATATTAAATATCATTTAATCTAGCCTTACGTAATTAGATATTAATGGTAAAATTAAACAAATTAAAGCAATGTAATATCTTCAAATCAATGTGAACTGAACGTCACAAGAAAGGGGAATTTTATGTTACATTGTAACCTAACAAAAAAAGGAAAACCTTTAATTAACGATATAAATTCCACAAAGAATTTACATTCCAAGACAAAAAAGTGATCGAGTAGAAAACAATGCATTCTAAGAGAATAAAAAGGTTGGACTTTGTTCTAAATTAATAAAACTTATAAAGAAAATAAACATTTATAAAAAGTATATACAAAAGTTGAAATAAGATAAATTAAAGTAATATAATATATCAAAATAAATGAAATTTAATACACATATAGGAGAAGAGTTTGGGCTTCATAATAAGAAAACAAATTTAAAAAATAAAAAAATAATATAAATTGTACAAGAAATATACATTCCAAGATATTAAGGAGTTTGAGCATTAGATCCTTCAACATGAAATCAAGAACAACAAAAAATGTCTCCAAAATTTTTTTTAAGCCACAAAAAAATGTTTTTAAAAATATTAAAATCAATAAATAAAATGATAGTTCTCATTGAGATAAGTTTAATGATGATTATTTTATCTTGATCGAACCAAGTTTGGAGTTATTATGAGTTACCCAAATAAAAATGTGTTAAAAATAAAGCATATTATCTTATAATTATGTAAAAAAACTTTAAAAATTGAAAAAGACAAGTTGAAGTAGTGTAATTTAACTACATAAAAGAGTGGTAAAGCTTACTTAAGAGGAAAATGAGAGTTTCATAGTAGTACAACCAAATTAAATTACAAAATTTGAATAGATCAACTAAGTTGTATGAGGAAGTTACGTGCAAGGTACATAGGAGATCAAGGATAACTTTTTCAATGTCAAAAAAGTTACAAATTAAAATATCTCAAAATGCATGAAAAATTGAAAGAAAAAAAAATTAAATGATACAAAATGAATATATAGTTTGATAAAGTTCATCCAAACAAGTCCAACAACATTTGCTTCATCTACATCAAACATTTGGAATAATTTTGAATTAAAAAATTAAATAAGGATAAATAATAACTAATTATTATTTCAATATTAATGAAATATATATGAAAGCTAAAATTAGATAAATTTAAGTCATACAATATAACCAAATCAATGAAACATAAATGTCATAGGAGAGGAAAAGTTTTTTCTCATATTAATATAACCAAATTAAAGGAAAAAATTTGAAAAAATGATATATATTGTATGGGACAATTACTTTTCAAGATAATAAGAAGATTGAGTATAACAATATTGATTGTTAAATCTAGTATTAATTGAAATGTCTCATAAAGAGTGCAGTAACCATAGAAAGTAAAATATTTCAAAATACTAAAATTGATAGAGCTCACTAAGATGAGTCCAATGATCTCTGTGTCATCTCAACATACGTCACTCTAAATATTTATAAAATATCAAAATAAGAATTATTAATAAATTATTATTTCAATATTAAGTAAAAATATATTAGCGTTGAAATGATAAAAATTTAGATATGTTATTTAAACAATTCAAGGTTATATATTAGTCAATGCCAGAAGATATAAAATTATATAAGAAGATAAACAAATCAAAGAAAAATATTTAGTGAAATGAGACTGATTCTATGAAAAAGTTGCCTTCCAAAATATTGTGGACATTTAGTGTAAAGTCAACACCTAATTATGTACAATTCGAAATGCTTCATAAATCTCATAAAAATGTTTGAAATCAAATTTTTTAAAAAAGTAATATATATATATAATTAAATTTTATTGAGATAAGTTGAACAACATTTATTTTATGTCAATCAATATTAAAAAAATATTCTCTTATTATTTAAAAAATAGATGCAAAAGCTAATATGGGATAACTTGAAGTAATGTATCAAAGAAAAAATAAAAGCAATATAAAAGTTACACAAGTGTAGATTTAAATTTTCAATGCATATAAAAAAATTGAATCAATGCAATATAAAGTTAAAATGAGTTAAATTGAATCAATGCATATAAAAAAATTGATGACATGTAATGGTCATACGATGGAACATTTACAGTTACATATTTATATAATAAAATCAACGAAATTTATTTATGAAATAAGATAAATGTTATCATAGGTTGGATTCAATCTTCAATGCTAAAATTGGATACAAATTCAATTATTCTATAAAGATTTCCAAAATTTTGCCAAATAAAATTTAACAAACATATAAAAATGAATATTTAGTAGAATAGAGCTTATTGAATGAATTTGAACAATATTTATTTTCTCTTAACCAAACTTCATTTGGAATAACTATGAATTACCAAATTAAATAGACATAAATAAGAATAAATAGTTAGTATAATATAAAGTTAATAAAGATGAAATTTGAAATGAGATAAATTTAGAAAATGTAATATAAATAATTAAAGAAATCTGATGGTAACACTAGAGGAAACTTAGAATTTCATTATAACAATAGATAATCAAAGTGAAAAATTTGAGGAAAATATAATTTATATAACAAATATACATTCCAAATAAATAATAGAATTATGTGCCATATCATTAATCACAAAGTCATATGAGGATCGAAATATCTCAAATGACATAAAAAAATTTAAAAAAATAGAATTTTTTAATTTGAATAATCTTGTTGGGATATTTTTAGGGACATTTGTCTCTTATTAATCAGACCTCATTTGGAATTTTTATAAATTTCTATACTAACTAATTATAAATAATTATAAATGACTACTTTAATATTATGAAAATCTATTGTCAAAGTTAGATTTACTAAATTTAAGACATTTATATAACAAAATCAAATTGATGAAAACATCACAAGAGGCATGATTTAATAATATATAGTAATAAAGAAAAAATAAATTAAAAAAATTTAAATAAATGAAATGCATTATAATAGGAATTTTCATTCAAAGATACTAAAGAGATCAAGTGTGGCATCATTAATCATCAAATCACACACAAAAACAAATCTTTCATAAAGTGTGAGAAAACTTAAGTAAATAAAAGATTTAAAATTATAAGAATGAATATTTAATTTGATTGAGCTTAATGAGATGCATCAGAAAACATTTATGTGTCATTGCTCAGGTGTTGTTTGAAATAACTATGAATTTCAAGACTAAATAAGGAAAAATAATAAATTATAATTTTTATATTAAATAAATGCCTAGTAAAGCTAAAATGAGAAAAATTAAATAGGAATGTTCCATTTTAATATACTATGGAAAACAACTATAACATCTTCCATCAAGAAATATTATCTAAATATAGACATCTCATTATGCATAAAAAATACTAAAAATAAATATTTAAAAAATAATAAAATTACATATTTAAATTTAGAGAGCTCATTGTGATGATTTAAATAATGTTTGTTTTCCCTCCATTAGACCCCATTTAAGATTACTTTAAATTATGTAAAGAATTAAACATTAACAATAATAAATTATTATTTTAATATTATGCAATTATATAATTAAACTATAATATAATAAAACAGTTCGAAAATAATGTAATCAAATCAAAGTGTTGCAAATACAAAATAAGGTTAGAAAAAGAATTTCATAGTAATATATAAAAATTAAAAAAAAGAGTTTAAGGAAATTAGATAAATTATATTAGAATGTTGCATTCCAATCTATTACGAAGTTAACTCGCAATTTCATAATTATGAAAATAAGTTTGAATAAAATATCTCATGAAATGAGCAAACATCACAGAAAACAAATCTTTAAAACGAGTATATTAAAATAAATATTTAATTATTAGAGCTTATTGATTGAATGTAATATAACCAAATTAAATAAAGTTAAATGATTCATGAGAGGAGAATTATATTTTCATAGAAATACTGCCAAATTTAAACGAGAACTTTGATGAAATGAGTTTAATTGTGTGCTAATGTTGAATTCCAAGATATTAAATAACTAGAATTGATCTTCAAATAAGGTACAACTTGGTATGTATTTTAAAGCACACTAAAAAACATGGAAATAAAATATTAATAGAAAAAAATTGAATATTTAGTTGATAAACTTTATCAAATTGTGTAAAACTTTTTGAGTTTCTTCTCCATCGATAATAGTTTTGTAATTAATATGAGAAAAAATAATAAAAAAAATCAATATTTTAATGTTAACTAAATATATATCAAACTTGTAATGAGATAAATTGAAATATTATTATATAATTGAATCAAAATGATATAAAAAATTGAAGAAAAAAATTTGAAAAAAAACATAAAATCTGTACGAAAGTTACCTTTTTACATATTAAGAAGATCGAGTGTAACATCGTAGATTGTTAAATCAAGTACGAATCAAAACATTTTTCAAAATAGGATTATAAGAAATCAAATTTCTAATAATAATAAAATAAATATTTAAATTCATAGAGCTCAAAACGTCGAGTCCAGTGACATTTATTTTTTTTTTATGAGACATCATCAGAATTATGTTTTATTTACAAAATTAAAAGCATATCAAATATTAAATTATTATTTAAAAATTAAGTAGATATATATATATTAAAACTTAAATGAGATAAATTGAAGAAATATAAAGCTCACAAGTGTGAAGATTTAGTGTTAAATAGTAATATTAAGAGATCAAAGCAAAAGATATCAAGAAATTAGATAAATTATAAGGGAATTTTTTATTCCAAGATATATAAGAGATCAAGCATAGCATTCTTTAATGGCAAATATAGTATAAATCAAAATAACTTATAAATCTTATAAAATCTATAGAAAAATAAAATTTTTAATAGTGTAAAATATGAAAGTGTAGAAATAAATAGAGATCATCAAAGTGAGCTTAGCAACATTTATTTAGCTTCATTAAAAAATATTTTGGATTATTGTGAATTACTAAATTAATTAAACATAAATAAGGATAAATTATTAATTTAAAAAATTTTCAATCATTCGAAGAGGTGGTGTCGAGTTGAAACAAATGTCATTGCACATATCAACAAGCTTAATCTAATTCAATATTCATTTTTTTTATTTTCAATAATTATCGCACTTTATTTGCACATTTTAATTTGTACATTATTTCATGATTCAAGATGTTATACTTGATCTCTTTATAATCATGGAATGAAATATTTTGACCCCTTTTTTATAAGTTTTGTAAATGTTTTGCTTATATTTGATTATATTACATTCAAAATAAAATTATACTCTCGTGACCCTTACATCATTGATATTTGGTTATATTATATTGCCATAGCTTCTTGTTTTCAACTTTAAGATATATTTATTTCATATTGAAATAATAATTTGTTGTTATTTATTCTTATTTAATTTAGTAAGTTATAGTAATTCAAAATGAGTTGATGTTAAGACGAAACAAACATTTTAGACTACTATTGATGAGCCCAATCCACAAAATGTTTATTTCTATATTTTTAAATATTTTGATTTTTTTTTATTTAAGCATGCTTTGCATGCAATTTCAACTTTTATGAAATTTTATGATCATGGATTTTATGGTTGATCTCTTTAGTATGTTGGAATACAACTTTCATGTATTTATTTAACTTTTATTTTTTTATTGTTTTAGCATGCTTTTTGAGACACTCTGATTTATGGCTAATTTTGTGAATGAGGAAGTTATACATGATCCCTTTAGTCTCTTGGAATGGAACTTTCTTGTAACATTTTTGTCATTCTTTAATTTGGTTATATAATTATGAAATCCAAATTCTCCACTCATATGGCCTTTCAAAATGTTTTATTTTTTATATTACTTATTTCATCTGATCAATTTTTTTAAAATATATTTACTTAATATTATAATAATGATTTGCTATTATTTATGTTTATTTATTTTGTTAATTATTAATAATTTTAAAAGATTTTTTATTAAGATGAAAGAAATATTGTTGCACTTCCACTTATGAGCCTTATATTAAATAATCATTTATTATAGCATTAAATATTTATTCTATGATTTTGTCATGACTTTTTTATTCATAAATTATTTGATGAATGATGATGTATGATTAATCACCACTCCATCATGGAATATAAGTTTCTTATATCATTTATCTCATTTCTTCAAATGTTTTTCTTTCTTCTGATTATTTTCCTGGCAACTCTAAATCACATCTTATATGTCATTTACATAATTTTTTTGGATATGTTACATTAAGTAAATTTATCACATTTTGTACTTTATTATAATTTTTCTTATCATTAAAACAATTATTTTTTATTATGTATGCTTATTTAATTTTTTAATTTGGACTTACTATAGAAGAGGTCTAATAAAGATAAGAATAATTGTTTAGGCATGAGTCAATGAGTTATTTCCTACTTAATATCATTTTTTATGTTTAAAAAAATATACTTTTTAAATATTTTGACACATTTTATGTGATATTTTAAATCATAACTGATTTGGTGACTGAGTATGTTAAACTAAATCTCATTAGTATCTTAGAGTGCAAATTCCTTATACACTTTATCTCATTTCTTCAAAGGTTTTACCTTGATTTTCTTATATTACTTTAAAACACCAATTCACCACTCATGTAATCTTTACATCACTTTGATCTGATTGTACTACATTGATTTAATTTATCTTTTTTTAACTTTAATATGTATTTACGTACTATTCAAGTTATTATTTATTATTAATTAATATTTTCACTGTTGATTTTTATGAATTATATATAATGTCTAATTATGATTAAGCAAACAAAATCAAAACAATTTTCATGGGTTCTATCAAATAAAATATTTATTTTATAAATTTAAATAATTTATTTTCTATTATTTTCTCTGTCTATATGTGATATTTTTTGGTAAAAATTAAATTTGAAATATTTTCTTATTATCATGATAATTATTTTTTATTATTTATGGTTTCTTCCTTTGATAATTCATAGTATTTTTAAAAGAGGTCTGATTAAGACAAAAAAAAGTCATTTTACTTGGCTCAATAAGCTATATTTTATTTAATATTCATTTATATATTTTTTTTAAATACATTTTACTTTCCATGGTTTTTAAACATTTTGTGATATATTATTATTCAAACTTATTTTGACTATTGAGATTGTTATGCTAGATCTCATTAATTTCATGAAATGGAATTGTCTCATATCATTCTCATTTCTTAAAATTTTGTTATTTGATATGGTTATATTACAATGCAACTCAAAATGTTCTGAACTCTCATGTTCATTTCATTTTGATTTGGTTATATTATATTGCTTCAATTTATCTATTATTAAAATAATAAATTATTTTTATTCTTACCTTTTTGTATTATTATTTAATAGTAATTCTAAATATGATTTAATTTAGATGAACCAAATATTCATAGTCCTGTCTAGATGAGCTTTATTGAATTAAATATATTTTTATATTATTTTAAATATTATTATTTATAATAATATCATGGATTATATGGCATTTATATTTATACTTCATTTGGCAATTCAAAATATTACACATGACCTTGTTATAATCCTAGAATGCAATTTTCTCCTAAAATTTATCTCATTTCTTCAAACTTTTCACTTTCATTTAGTCATAATTATGTGAACTTCAAATCTTCTCCATTTTATCTTTACATCAGTTTCACTTGGATATGATACATTGCTTCCATTTATATCATTTTAAATTTATTATATATTTACATAATATTAAATTGGCAGTGCATTTTTATTTATGATTATTTAATTTTGCAATTTGTAGGAACTCCTTATGAGGTTTAATCATTATGAAATAGACATCGTCAAGCTCTATTCAAACAAAATTTAATGATCAAGGATATTAACTAGATCTCATATATATCTTCTATGTTTTTTTATTATTGTTCTTTTTTAATGAAAGTTTTCACTTTAATTTGGTTATATTACTATAAAATTATCATTGTCATCTAGTGTGACTTTGATATTCAATGGAATTGGCTAAAATATATTATTTGTTTGATCTTATTTCAATTTTAGCATATGTTTCTTTAACCTTAGAATAATAATTCATTATTTTTAGTTCATAAAGCTTTTTAATTAATAATAATTTTAAACAAAGTTTGATAAAGATGAAAATTATGTCATTAGAGTCATTCTAAAAAGCTCTATATAAGTTTCTAGTACTATTACACACTCTATAAGAAAATTCGATTCATGCTTGACTTGACTATCAAGAATTTTTTGCTCAATCACCTTAGTTTCTTGTAATGCAACTTTTCAATATAATTCATCTCATTTCATCAAATAGTTTGGCTTTTATTTTATTATATTATAACACTTTAGAGTTGGTTATATTACAATATTTGAATTCACATGTTTTTAAAAATAATAAACAATTTTAATATTTAAATAATAATTTATTATTATTTATTCATATTTACATTTGTGTTTCAAAGTTATTCTAAATAAGATCTGATTAAGACAAAATAAATATCATTAAACTTATCTCCATAAGCTCTAAAATTTTTTTATTAATTTAATTTTTTTATTTTTTTGGGTTTTGTCATCCTTTACAAGTAATTTAGATTCATGCATGATTTAATGGTTGATGATGTTCCACTCAAATTCATTTGTGTCTTGGAATTCAACCATATTATATAGTTTCTCTAATTTCATAAAAGTTTTACTTTAATTTTGATATTTTATAATATAACTCTAAATCTCCTACAATGTCACTTTTCATCACTTTGATTTGGTTGTATTATTATATTGAATCAATTTATCTCATTTTTTTTCTTTAATATATATATTTATTAAAAATTAAAATAATTATTTATTATTGTTTGTAAAAAGTTTCTTTGATAACTTATTGTTATGATTACAAAGATCTAATTTAGATGAAATAGACATTGTTGCCCTTGTCTTGAATAGCTTTATCAATTTAAAAATTCAATTTTTTTTATTTATAAAATTTTTTTCCTTATTATTTTCATTCTACTAATGAGATATTTTGATTCATACCTAATATGATGATTAAGGATATTACACTTGACCTCTTTAATATCTTGTGATACAAGTTTATTATAAAATTTATTTGGTTTCATAAAATATTTTGTGTTAATTTTGTTATATTATTACTAAGAAACAATAATTCATCACTATTATAACCATAACATTGCTTTGACTTGATCGAATTACAAAATTATTTTTATTATTTAATTTTAAAATAATAGTTTATTATTATTTGTGGTTTTTTAACTTAGGAATTTATAGAAATTCTGAAGGAGGTCTGGTCGAGATGAAACAAACATATAGGACTTCTTTCATCAAACCTTGTGCAAATATTAATTCACTTTTGTATTTTTATTTGTTTTATTTTTTAGGGTTTTTGTGTATTTTACAAGACATTTCTATTCATGCATTAGTTGTTGATTACACATGTTGTACTTGTTCTCTTTAGTGTCTTGGAATTTGGCATTATGTTATAATTTATCTTGTCTTAAAAGGTTTTCCTTTGAATTAATTATATTTGTAAGTCTAAATCTCCTCTTGAGTAAGCTTTGCATGCCTTTGATTCTTTCATATTATACTGCCTTAATTTACATTATTTTTGCTTTAATATATATTTACTTAGTATTAAACTATTTATTTATTGTTTTTCTTTATAAGTTTATTGCAATTCCAAGGGACATCTAGTCATGATGTAACAAAAAGTCATTGAACTCACTCGATGACTAGCAACTAAATAGTTAATTTAATATTTTTAAAAATTTTTATTTTTGACTTTTTGGTTTTTTTTTAATCATTTTTATTTATACCTCATTTGATAATCTAGGATATCAAACTCAATCCCATTAGTTTCTTAGAATGCAACTTTTGTCTTATAATTTATCTCATTTTTTTCTAATTTTTCTCTTCCACTTAGTTCTATTATTATGAAACTCTAAATATCCTCTTGTGTGATATTTGCATATCTTTGATTTAGATTTATTATATTGTTTTAACATATCTCAGGCTAGCTTTATAAAAGCTTTACTTAAAATTAAAATAATATTTTGTTTATTTTTTAATGCTTATTTTCTTTGTTAATTCATTATAATTTCAAATGATGCCTAATTAACATAAGATAAACTTCTTAAGACTCACTCAGCAAAATGTGACCATTTAAAAATTCATTTTTGTAAATTTTAGTTAAGTTCCCATTCATAAGTAGTTTTAAACTATTACTAAGCTGAAGCGATACTATATTAGAAACTAAAAGCAAGTACTATTTGAATGAAGGAAGGCGACTCAAATTAAAAAACTTTTCACTCATCAATATTTTCGAATAGTGTGAAGCTTACTATTAACAAATTTCAAAACAAGGATGAAAATTGGATTAATGATAAGGATTAGATAGCTAGAGAGGCCATTTAAAGCTTTCAAAATCCATGATCAACCTTAAGAAGATACTATAACTACAAAGCTATTGAAAGGTTCCAACACTACATACCATACCTTATTAAAAGAGAACCAAATGAATCATTTACCCAATTACCAAGGGAGACCCAAGAGTACAAAGGAAGGACTTACTTTTTAGGATACTATGGGCTTAAGTGGATTCATTGGTCTATTCCACAAAAAATGTTGGGACATTATCATGCCAAATCTTCAACTTGACACATAATAATTTTTTAATGGAAGCTCAATTACTCTCTATAGCGAGAATAAGTACCATCCAAATTCAGAAATCATAAACTATATGATCATTTAACAACTTTAAGTTAATTAATTTCTACAAATTAGTTAGTGAGATCTTCTCCAAAAATCCTTACTAATAGAATTACGAAAATAATACAAAAGATAATCTCCCCTGAATATTTTACATTTATGAAAAGGAGGCACATTGTTAACAAATTTAATGTATTGGAGGTTTGAATCAACGATGAATTGTGGCATATTAATGATCTCAAATGTGAATTTTTATTCGATGTATTAGAACCATTCAGATTCCATAATAAATTCATACATCTAGTTAAAAACTACCCTCATTTTAGTAGATACTCTATCATTATTAATGGATGCTCATGTGTATTTTTCAAAAATACATGTGTGAAAGAGAATCCATTTCACTTGCTTTATTAATGTTGTTGCTGAGGCCTTATGTCATGGAATATGGATCATACATTCTAGTGGTAAAATAGACAACTTATCAACTCCAAGATGTTGTGCACATACTATTTATCCCTCTTTTCAAGGTGACATCACCATCTTCATAGTAGTTTGGAAATTATATTTGAAATAGATTTTTATACTTCATTCTATAAATGTAAGGTCAGAGAATTATTCTACAAAAAGGTAGATGATTATGTTAAATAAAGCCCAATAGTAGAAGGTAAACTTAATTAAGTCAAAGAAAGGCTTTGTGAAATGATCTTCATCTTTGAATGATCTTAGAATCAAGGTCTTTAATAAGAGAAATAAAGCATCAACATAGTAATACATCATCAAAAATATATAAAACATATTTGATTTGATGGAATAACTAATGACTATAAAAAGTGTATTAAATTGGACACCCACTTATCTCTTAATGGTGTTGGTTCCACAAAAATCTATTATAAAATGAGTCAAAATGATAATGGTAAAATTCTTTTAGAAAATGCTAAACAACCATAATGGTTTCCATTGGAATTTTGGGATGGAGGTATCTTACACATTAAAGCAAAATATGTTTAGTGTTAAAAATATTACCACTAAAATCAAGGTGTTCTCTTATAGACTTTGTGATTATTCATCAATTCTAAATGATTTTAGGAAATGTTTGTGAACGTAAGGTATAAACACACCATCCAAAGTTGGCAAATTAAAATAAGAAGACCTACTATAAGTTTTTTTCTTTGTGTACAACACAAAGAATGTTCAAGTTATGGACCATCCTATCTAAAACAAGACTATCATTATAAGAAATAAAATTAAAGTAAACTAGAACATTACAATGTAGATTATTCCACAAAGCTCAAGCTATGTTAGAAAAGTATTATTTAAAGTAGAAACTTGATTATGATAATGCTAACTTTAATCTATGTAAAGAGGTTATTGAATTTAGTAATGGAATAGTGATTTATTGAGAAAAAAAGTGGTGTTCAGTATTGAAATCTGAATAAAAAAGTCATAGTTTGATGTGTATCGAACTTCAACCATGATAAGAATGATTCACTACGACTTTAGGGTAAGATATATAGATTTCAAATGTCCCTTAAAACATGCAAAAATATTGCAAAATAAATTTTTAAAAATTATGGAAACGAATATTTAATATTACAGACCTCATTATGATGAGTCTAGTCGTATTTATTTTATCTCAAATAGACCTTGTTCAGAATTACAGTGAATTGCCAAAGCAAAAAATTGTGAAAAAAAATTAATTTTTATTTAAAGTTTTAGTAAATATATATTAGATTTGAAATGAGATAAATTGAAGGAATTTAACATAACCAAATCAAAGCAATGTAAAGTTAAAATGGTAGAAAGAAATTGTGTGCAACATCCTTTACTATTAAATCAGGCACAAACAAAAATATCTGATAAAACATGCCAAAGACATACTATAAAAAGTTTTTAAAAATGCAAAAATGAAAATTTAAATGGATAGGGAACACTGAGATGATATCCAGTATATTTGTTTTGTCTCTATTAAACCTAGTTTTGAATAAGTTAGAATCACCAAAGAATATATGAGTATAAATGATAAGAAATGATTATTTTAAATGATGTAAAAATATTGTAAACATCAAATGACATAACTTTGAGAAATATAAAACAAGAAAATTAAAAGAGATGTATAAATCACACTAGTGAAGATTTAGAATTACAAAATAATATATCTAAAATAAGGGAAAATATTTTGTTTACTAAAGTATGATAAAATTAAAGGAACATAACATTTCCAAATTAAAGAGATCAAAAGGCCACATGAGTGGAGAATAAGAGTTATATAGTATTATGACCAAATTAAAAGAAAAAATCAGATAAAGTATCTAGAAAAGCTTCATTCAAAGCTACAAAAGTGATCGAGTGTATGATTGTCAATTATCAGAATCAATTATGAATTTAAATGACTCTAAAGAATTCAAAAATATGAGAATTAAAAAAAATAATAAAAAAATCAATATTTAATTCAATAAAACTCTTCAACACGATTCCAACAATGTTTGTTTATTTTGACCAGATGTTGATTTGGAATAATACAAATTACCAAAATAAAAATATAAATAATTATTAATTATTTTTTAAATATTAAGAAAATAAATATTAAAACTAAAATAAGATAAATATTGGTAATACAGTATAATGAAATCCAAGACATGTAAGGGTTGCACAAGAGGAGATTTAGAGCTAGTAATATAGCAAACGTAAAGAAAAAACATTGAATTGATGAGATAAATTATATAAGATAGTTGCACTCTATGATATTGAAGTGATGGAATATAACAACTATTGTCAAATAAGGTACAAATATAAATATTTTTTAAAACATACAAAAAAGTTCGAAAATAGGGTATTTAAAATATAAAAATAAATGTTTAATTAGATAGAGATCATACATATGAGTCCAAAACATTTTCTTTTGTCTTAATCAAGCCACTTTTTGAATTAGTTAAAATTAAAAAATTAACTAATCATAAATAATAGGACATTTATCTCAAAATTAAAATGAGATAAATTGAAGAAATTTAATATAACTAAATCAATGTCACGTTGAAATAGTTAGAGAGTACATTTAGTGTTATATAATATTCTAAAAACTTAAAGTGAAAGATTGAATTATTTAAAAAAATGTTTAGGAAAGTTGTATTCTAAGACATTAAGGAGATAAAAAATCTATCAAATGTCTCGTAAAATATGCTAAAACCTTGAAAATCAATTTTTAGGATATAAGTATGAAAATTTAATTGATGAAGCAAATGATGACAAGTCTGACAATTTTTGCTTGTCTCCATTAACATCTCATACTATTAATGTGAATTCTCAAATTAAATAAGTATAAATAATAATAAATTATTATCTTAAATTCAATAAATATATATAAAAGTTCAAATAAATTTAATTAAAGTAATGTAATACAAGAAATTTAGAGTGATGTAAAGATTGTGTGAGAAGAGATTTTGTGTTACAAAGTACTATAATCAAATTAAAGGAAAAAATTTAGAAATATAAGAAACAATTATAGGAAAGTTTAATTCAATACAACAAGAAGATATAATGTAACATGCATTATTATGAAATTTAACATGAATAAGCATTTCTCATAAAGCATACTATAATCATTAAAAAATAAAATATTTAAAAATATAAAAATGGATACTTAATTTAAATTTTGGATTACTATAATTAACAAGGTAAATAAGCATAAATAATAATAAATTATAATTATAATTTTAAATAAATAAATATTAAGGTTGAAATGAGAAAATTTCAACCAATGTAATAAAACTAAGTGATGTAAAGGTTAAAAGAGGGTAAATTTAGAGTTTTGTACTAATATAAACAATTCATAGCAAAGAATTAAAAAAATGAGACAAATTGTATAGGAAAGTTGAAATCCAAATACTTAGGAGATTAAGTGTAATATCCTCGATCATAAAATCCAAAATGGATCAAAATATCTTATAATGTATGTAAAAAAACTAGTGAAATAAAGTCTTAAAAAATATAAAAATGTCTATTTAAGTAGATAGAGCTATTTGAGATGAGTCAAATAACATTTGTTTTATTTTGAAAATAGATTGTTTGGAACTACTTTAAACAACCAAGTTGATAAACATAAAAAACAATAAATTAGTGTCTTAATATTAAGTAAATTTGTAGTATTATTAAGCTTAGATTAATCGAAGAAATGTAGTACAAAAAAATTAAAGTCATCTAAATTTCACACTAAAGGAGATTTAAAATTGTAGAATAATTTCACCAAAACTAATAAAACAATTTAGTAAAATGAGAAAATTATATAAAAAATTTAATTCCATGGTAATAAGGACATCATATGAGCATTCTCGATCATTAAATTAAATACAAATTGAAATGTTTTCAAAAGTATGTAAAATGGAAGAAAATAAATTATTTAAAATTAGTAAAAATGAATATTTAATTAAATAATGCTCATTAAGGTGAGTGCAATAATGTTTGTTTTGTATGCATAAGACATCATTTAGAATTATTATGACTTAACACAGTAATTTTAAAAAAAAATAAATTATTTTTTAATATTAAGTAAATATATATTAAGTCTAAAATGAGATAAATTGAAATAATACAATCTAACCAAATCAAAGCAATAAAAATGTAACACAAGAGGAGATTCAGTAATTTAACCAAATCGTTATGACTAAATTAAAGTTAAAAGAAATTTGAAACAATTAGATAAATTATATGAAACCATGTTTTTTCAACGATAATAAGGAGATAGAGAAAAATATCTTTTTTAAAAGACATACAAATAAAAATGTCGCTTGAAGAATGAAAAAAATAAAAAAAATAGTTAAAAATTTCAAAATGATTATTTAACTAGATAAATCTTGTTGAGACTAGTCTAATAATTTTTGTCTTAATCAAATGTTGTTTCAAATTACTACTCTTTACAAAAGATAATAAATATTTATAGTTATAAATTATTACTATAAAATTAAGTAAACATATATTAAAATTGAAATAAGATAATTTCAAAAATTATAATAAGAAAAAATATAAAATATATAAATAAGTCAAATGAGATAAGATTTAGGATTAATTAATAATATAACCAGATCAACACAAAAAATTTGCAAAAATGAGATAAATTGTATGAGAAAGTTGCATTTCATGATACTAAGAAGATCAAGTGTAACAACTTCATTCATCAAATTAGTTAAAAATCAAAATATCTCATAAAGCATGCATAAAATCTATGAATTTAAATTTTTAAAATTATGCAAATGAATACTTAATTGGATAGAGCATATTGTGACAACTTGAATGATTTTGTTCTGGCTCCACTAAATCTCGTTTGGAATTACTTTGAATTAAAAAAATAATAAAAAAATGAAAATTTATTTTTTAATATTAACTAAAAATAAATTAAAATTGAAATTAGATAAGTTGAAGCAATGTAATATAACTTAAACAAAACTATGTAAAGGTCATACAAGAGGAGAATTATAGGTTTAATTATAATATAAAAAAATAAAAGTTAAAAATTGGAAGAAATAAGATAAATTGTGTGAAAAAGTAAAATTCAAAGATATAAAAGGAGTTCAAGTATGATATCATCAATCATCAAAATATGTATGAAACAAAAAGTCTCTCAAATGGGTCCAAAGCAAATGTCAAAAAAAAAATAAAACATAAAATATTATTTAAATTTACAATAATTTACAAAATTAAGTTATATTAAATAATAATAAAACTTTTTTGACATTAACAAAATAAATATTAAAGTTGAAATAAGAAAAATTAACCTAATGTAATATAACCAAATCGAAAACATCTCATGAGCAAAGAATAGAAGATTTAGAATTATATAGTGATATAACCAAGTTAAAGGGAAATATTTAAAGAAATGAGATAAATTATGTAAGCAAGTTATATTCTAAGATATTGAGAAGATTGAGTATAACATCCATGATCATCAAGTCTTGTATGAATCAAAATATCTCATAAAACATTATAAAGAGCTAGAAAATTAAAAATTGAAAAATATAAAACTAAATATTTAATTGAATAGAGCTTGTCGACGTTGATCCATCAACATTTATTTCAAGTTAGTTGGACCTCATTATGAAATACTGTGTCATCATAGCAAATAAGAAATAATAATAATAAATTATTATTTTAAAGCTAAGTAAACATTTATTGAAGCTGAAATAAGTTAAGTTGAATCAATGTAATTTCACCAAATCAATGACAAATAAAGGTCAAACATGAAGAGATTTCAGCTACATTATAAGATAAAATATCAAAGAAAAAAAATTGAATGAATGAGGAAAGTAGAAAGGGAAAGTTGCCATCTACGATACTAAGGAGATAGGATGTAAAGATACATAGTTAAATAACCAATTGAAAGTGAAAATATTTGGAAAAATGAGTTAAATTGTGCATGAATTTTGCAATACATATTGTTATGGAGATCAAGAGTAAAAATCTCAATCATCAAATAAATTATAAATTGAAATGTTTTAAAAATCAAGCTAAAATCTTATAAAAGAAAGCAATTAAAAATATAAGATAAACTTCCAAATGGATAAAGCTCATCAAAATGAGCCCATCGATGTCTATTTTATCTAAATTGGTCCTCATTTTGATATGTTATGTATTACCAAAATAACCAAATATATATAACAAAAAATTATTGTTTTAAAATGGAACAAGTATTTTTTATTACTAAAATAAGATAAATTGAAACAAAATAACAAAGAAATCGAAGAGAAAGCGTTGAAGAAAAGTTATCAATTATGTGAGAAAATTCACATTCCAAGATACTAAGGAGATCTTATGCAACATCCATGACCATTGAATCAGATACGAATTAAAATTCTTCATAGGCCATACCAAAAACATTAAAAATAAAATATTAAATTAAATATTTTGGAAAAGATCTCCTTGAAATAAATTGAAGAATGTTTTTTCTCTTAATTGATCCTTTTTTGGAATTACTATGATTTACCAAACAAAAAAAGCATAAATCATAAAAGAAAATTTATCATAAGTAAATATATATTAAATTTTAAGATAGATTAATTCAGGCAATTTAATATAACTAAATAGAAGACATGTAAAGTTGAAATGAGATTATTTTTAGCATTAAATGGCAATATAACAAAATAAAAAAAAATATTAAAAAAAATGAGATAAATTGTATAGGAATATAAAATTTCAAGACACTAAGGATACTAAGTGTAACATCTTCGATAATAAAAAACATCCAAATTAAAATTTTTTATAAAGTGTGTCAAGAATTTAGAAAAAAATATTTAAATATATATAAATAAATGCTTTATTAGAGATATCTCGATGAGATGAGTTTAACAAAATTTTTTATCTCGATTAGAATTTGTTTTGAATTACTAAAAATTATCGAACTAAACAATAATAAAAATAATATATTTTTATTTTGCTACTAAATAAATAAAAATTAAAGTTGAAATTTGAGAAATTAAATAAATTAGGTATAACTAAATGAAAGTTAAATAATGGTCACACATGCAATGAATTAGAATTTCATAGTCATATAATAAAATCAAAAGTGATGTGTAGAAATGAGACAAACTATCATGAAATTTACATTACATGATACTAAGGTGATGAAGTGTGAGATTCTTGATTGTTTAACCATGTGCAGATAAAAAAAGTCATATATCATTCCAAAACTATAATAAAATATTTAAAAATATAAAAATAAATTTGATGTGGAAGGAACTAATTTAGATGAGTCAAACAACGTTTCCTTCATTGTGACCAGACCTCATTTAAAATTAATATGATTTACCAAGATAAAAAAACATAAATAATAATAAATTAACATTTTAATATTAAGTGATAATATATTAAATTAAAAATGATATAAATTGAATTAATATAATAAAAAAAATTCAACTTGATGTAAAGGTCATGCTAGAGGAGATTTGGAGTTAAAATGTAATATAACAAATTAAAACTGAATTTTTTTAAGAAATGAGATAAATTATAAGATAAAGTTGCATTCCAAGATATGAAGGTGATTGAGATAATACCTTTAGACATCAAATTAGGTATGAATGAAACTATCTCATAAAATATATAAAAACTTTAGAAAATAAAATATTTTAGAATATGAAAATGAAAATTTAATTTGATAGATTCCACTTAGATGAGCTCAACTACATTAGTTTTGTCTCGATGTTATCGTATTGTTGACCCTTATCTATGGTGCTTAGTTGATGATAACAAACCCTAAGTATTTCTAATGAATTTGTTTGAAGAAATTTTTAGATTTAGGGTACTGAATGTGTATGTTTGTAGGAGAACTTAAATTAGAAGATGAGAAAATATGAAATCACATAAAAGTCATATTGGTTTCAGTCAAAAAACTCTAAGAGATATATTTTAAATTTAATTTTAGATATTTCAATTTAAACTTGATTAAAATGTTATGTTTAATATACTATTTATTACAAGACATAAAAAGTAATTTTTATCTAAATTAATCATCTTAGAAAAGTTTAGGTTCCAAAAAATTAGTCCGTCCTCCATGACAAACTTGAGAATAATTCTTTTTCATATTGTATTGTTGTCTTAATAACTTTTACCATAAGTACATTATAATTGTAATAATTAATTAAAAAAATAACACTAATTAAAATAATAATTAAAGAAGAATTAACTTCTTAGGAACTAGCACCAAATCCATCAAAAGAACCTCAAACACTCATGACAATTAACTACTTAGGAACACTAGTCCGTAAACAAGATGACCAATTCGAGTAAGCCCAAATATTATTTAATAGGTTGTCAGATGAAGTTAATACTTCTATTTTCAGTATATCAAGTGTTTAAAGTTATAACATCATTGATCATCAAACCAGATACGAATCAAAATGTGTCCTAAAGTGTTCCAAATCTTTATAAAGTAAAATTTTTTAAAATTCATAAATTAATATTTAAGAAAAAGCGTATCAAGAAGAGTCTAAGAACATTTATTTCTTCACGATCAACATCATCTGAAATTTTTTCAAATTACTGTAATAAATAATCATAAATAATAATAAATTATTATTTAAATATTAAGTAAATACACATTAAAGCTTAAATGGCATATAATGAATCAATATAATATAAATGTAAGAAGAGATTTAAAGTTATAATGTAAAGTATTAAAATAAAAAAATTAATGGAAATGAGATAAATTGTACAAGAAAGTTGCATTAAAAGATACTCAGGTGACATCCTTACTCATCAAATCAAGTGTGAATCAAAGTGTCTCCTAGAGCATGCCAAATCATTAGAAAAAATATTTTAAAATATAGAAATAAATAATTAATTGCATATAACTCATGAAGATGGGTTTAACAACGTTTATTTTGTCATCATCTTGTCGTGTTGGATTACAACAAATTATAATTGAATGTAGTCATAAATAATAATAAAGTATTCTTTTAACATTAAGCAAATATATCATAAAGTCAAAATTAGTTAAATTGACTCAAAGTAATATATAACACAATAAGAATGATATAAAAGTCAAATGACAAGGATTTAGAGTTACATAAAAATCAAACTAAATTAGTCAAACAAATATATGAAGGAATAAAAATTTTACAAGCAAGTTTCTATTCAAGATACTAAAGAAAATGAGTGCCATATCCTTGATTATAGAACAATGTACTAATCAAAATATCTAAAAAAAGTGTGTTAAAACCATCAAAAAAATTAAAAATATAAAACTTTTTTAATTGGATAGAGTTGATCTAGTTAAGCTTAACATAAATTTAAATGAGAATTTTTCTTAATATTAGAAAATATATAATAAAATTTTAATGAAATAAATTAACATATGTAACATAACCAAATGAACTTCATGTACCGATGACATCATAGGAGATGCCGAGTTTCAAAGTAAAATATCTAATTCAAAAAAAAAATTTGATAAAGGAGATAAATTTTATGGAAATCTTGTATTCCAGGATACTTAGGATATAAAAATTAACATTCTTGGTCATCAAATAATATACAAATCTAAATGTCTTAGAAAATAAGGCAAAACCTAAGAAAATTAAATCTTTATAGATATAGAAATAAATATTTATTTTGATATAACTCATCAAGACAAGTCTAATGGCATTTTTTTTGCCTCCATCAGACCTCATTTGGATTTACTATAAAATAACATATTAAATAAACATAAATAGTAATAATTAATTATTTTAATATTTAGTAAATATATATTAGAGCTAAAATTAGAAAAATTGAAACAATATAACATAACTAAATCAATGTGATGGAAATGTCACATGAGAAGAGATTTAGTGTTACAATTTGAAAAAAAATATCACAGAGAAAAAATGGTAAAAATGAGATGAATTTTACAAGAAAGATGCTTTTTAACATAGGAGGGATATCGAGTTTAATAATCTCGATATTCCAATCAAGCACGAAT
Source organism: Vanilla planifolia (assembly GCA_023846275.1). NCBI lineage: Eukaryota > Viridiplantae > Streptophyta > Magnoliopsida > Asparagales > Orchidaceae > Vanilla > Vanilla planifolia. The sequence continues at coordinate 200,552 of JAIUJO010000937.1, forward strand.
AAAAATGTTTGTAAAATTTACTAAAATACATAAATAATAAAAATTTTAAAAATCTACAAATGAATATTTAATAGAATAACACTCATCAAAATGTGTCCAACAACATTTTTTTCATTTTAACTAGACCTTGTTTGCAAATATTGAAAAATGTAAATGTGAATAAGCATAATCGATAAAAAATAATTATTTTGATATTAAGTAAATTTATATTAAAGCTTAAATAATACTGAGTACAAAGTTAGATTATAAATTAAAAAAAATTTAAAGATATCATAAGAGGAGTTTGATTTTTATAATGATATAACCAAATCAAAGCAAAAAATTTAAAAAATTGGATGAGTGTGCTTAAAAGTATCATTCTAAGATATAAAGGAAATCAAGTGTAATATTATCAATCAAGAAATTTGATGCAAATTAAAGTGCCACGTAAAGCAAGACAAAAACTTAAAAAAATTAAAAATGTAGAAATGAATATTTATGCTGATAGTGCTTTTGTGATAAGTCCTACAACATTTGTTTCATATTTATTCAAGCCAAATTAAAGGAATTTAATGGTTACAAGAGAAGAAATATATAATTATATAATATGATATCCAAATAAATGTGAAATATTTTATAAAAATTGAAAAGTATGCATGAAAGTTGCATTCCATGATGCTATGGTGATCGAGTGTAACGTCCTCAATCATTAAGTCATATAGGGATTGTAAAGTCTTTTAAAGAACAAAAGATTCATAAAAAATAAAAAATAATTTTAGTATTACAAAAATTATTTTAAATGGATTGAATTCATCTTGTTAAAAAATCATTTGGAATTACTTAGAAATCCCAAAGTAAATAAGCATAAATGAAAATAGATAATTATTTTAATATTCTATAAATATTTATTAAAGCTTAAATAAGATAAATTGATGAATTGCAGTATAAAAAATGAAAGTAATGTAAAGGTTACACGAAAGGAAATTTAAATGTACATAGTAATGACATATTCAAAACAAAAACTTCGAAAAAAATAAACTAATTATATGGGAAAGTTTTATTCCAAGATACTTAGTAGATCAGGTACAATAGCTTCAACCATAAAATATAATATGATACATAATATTACTTAAAGGATTTTAACACTTATGAATAAAATATTTAAAATAAAAAACAAATATTTAATTAGAGAGAGCTCAACAAGATAAGTCTAATAATATTTAATTATTTTTTAAAATAAGTAATAATTATAGAAAATCAATTTTTAAGTTAAAGAAATATATATTAAACTTCAATTAGATAAATTAATGTAAGAAATTTGAATAAGTATGATAAACTATAAGAGAAAATTGCATTCCAAGATGCTAAAGAGTTCGAGAGAAACATCCTTGTTTTTCAAATAAGATATGAATTCAAAAGTCTCAAAATATGTACCAAACCCATAAAAAATTATTTAAAGTATGATAATGAATATTTTTTTTGGATATCTTGTCGAGATGAGTTCACCGACATTTGCTTCATCTTGATCGAGCCATGTTTGGAATTACTATGAATTCATAAATTTAAAACAAAAAAATAACAACAAACTATTATTTTAATATTAAATAATTATATATTAAAACTAAAATTAGATAATTTGAAGAAATGTAATATAAAAAAATTAGAGTGAGGCTTTAAACACATAATAATATATTAAGAAGTACTTAAAAAAATAACCACATAAAAGAAAAAAAATTGAAATGAGATGAATTATAGGAAAGTTGCACTATATATGCTTAAAAAGACCAAGGGTGCTATCCTCTATCATTAAATTAGATATTAATAAAAAAATCTCAAAGACTATACAAAAACCTTAGAAAATGAAATTTTGAAAATATAAGAAAAATAATTGGATAGAGGTAGTGGAGAAAAGTTTGACATTATTTCTTTGTTCTCCATTAAATCTTGTTTGAAGTTATTATGGATTAACAATTTAAATAAACGTAAAAATTAATAAATTATTTTTTATTATTAAGTAAAAATATATTATAAACCAAATATGATAAATTTATGAAAGGTAATAAAATTAATTCAAAGAATTACAAGTCACACAATAGATGTTTTAGAGTTACATAGAAATATAACTAAATTAAAAAAATTTCAAGAAGATAAACTATACCTAATATTTACATTCCAAAATATAGAATTAATTAAGTGTAACATTCTTAAAAATAAAATTAAAAACAAAAAAAACTCCGTGCCTAAAATATATAAAATAAAATATTTAGTTATCTACAAAATTAATATTTAATTAGATAAAAGTCATCGACCAAGGTCATAGTACATTAATTTCATCTCGATTAAGCCTCATTTTAAATTACAATGAGTTATGAAGTAAGCACAAATAAAAAGTTTTGTAATATTAAGTTGATTTATTTCAAAGCTAAAATGAGATAAATTGAAGCAATGTATTATAATAAAATAATGGCCATGTAATCATCGCATGAGATGAGATGTAGTGTACATAATAATGTAACAAATGGAATGCACAAAAAATAATTAATCAAATGAGATAAATAATGTGGAAAACTTGCACTCAAAGATGCTAAGAAGATCACACATAACATTTTCAATAGTGAAATTGTGTACAATTAAAAATATCTCATACAGAATATAAAAACACAAGAAATAAAGAAATGAATTCTTAATTGGTGAAAAGTTTTCCATAATGAGTCCAATGATATTTATTTCATACTAATTAGACATCATTTAAATTTATTAAAAAATAAAAGTTAATTAACTTTTTAATTTTACTTCTATATATATATATGTATAATTTGAAATGAGATAAATTAAAGCAAAATAATCTAACCAAATTAAAGTGTTGTAAATGTACCACTAAAAGATATTTATTGTAATTTAACCAAATTAAATTAAAATGTTTGAAGAAATTAGATAAATTGTGTAGGAAAGTTATATTTCAAGAAACTGAGGAAGAACAACTGTAATAAGCTTGATCGTCAAATACGGCATTAATTAAATTATTATGTAAAGCATGTCAAATCCTTTGGAAATAAAATAAATAAAATTATGAAAATGAATATTTAACTTGATAGAACTAATTAAGATTAGTCTACTATTGTTTATTTTCCTTTCAATGGTCCCCATTTGAAATTACTATAAATAACCATATTAAAGAATCATAAATAATAGTAAACAATTATTTTAATATTTAAAAAATATATATGAAAAATAAATATAGATTATGCCAATAAAATATTGAAAAATCGAATTGATGCAAAGATCACATACATGGGCAATTTGATTTTCATAGTAATGTAATAAAATGAAAGAAAAAAATTGAATACATTAGATATCCTAAATGAGAAATTATTATTCCTAGAAACTATAAAGATCGAGTATGACATCCTTAATGATCAAGCCACTTATGTGTCAAAGTTTCTTATGAAGCATGCCAAAACACTTTTAAATAATTATCCAAAAATATGAAAACTTATTTAATTGGATAGACCTTAATGGCATAGGTTAATGACATCTATAATTATTATTAATTACCAAAAAATAAGAATAACTATTGATAAATTATTTTTTAAATATTTAATAAATACTTAAAAAAAAAACAAATGTGACACTTAAACCAACATTATTAAAAAAATCAATGTAAAACATTTGATTAAATGAGATAAAATGTAAGAGAAAGTTATAATCCAAAATACTAAGGAAATGAAGGGAATAAACCATAATAAAAAAATAAGATATTAATCAAAATATATCATTAAATAAGACAACACAAGAGAAAAGAGAGTTCATTTAGATGAGTCATACTACACTTATTTCATATTGATTAGATCTCAATTGGAATTACAAAGAATTAAATAAAAACATGAGCATAAATAAAAAAATTATCATTTTCTTATTATGTAAAAGCACATTAATCAATAAGTGAGATAAATTAAGATAACATAATATAACAAAAAATATCGATGTAAAATCACACTAGAGTAATTTAGAAATATTTTATAAAACTGGAAAAAAAGTTAAAAAATAAAATATTTAAAACATAAAAAGGAATACTTAATTAGTTAGAACTTACTAAGAAGATTGTAGCAACATTCGTTTCCTCTTGATCACACTTCGTTTGGAATTAGTATGAATTACAAATACGAATAAAAATAAATAATAATAGATTATTACTTCAATATTAAGTCAACATTATTAAGTTAGAATGAGACAAATTGAAGTAATATATTATAGAATAATGAAAGTGGTGTAAGCATCTCATGAGTGGAGTATAAGAATTTCATTGTAATAAAACAAAATAAAATCAAAAGTTTTGAAGAGATGACAAAAATTGTATGGAAAAAGTAAACTCCAAGATACTAAACAGATCGATTGTGTTGAACTTGATTAGCAAATTTGGTACAAATAAAAATGACTAATAAAACATGTTGAAATCATAAAAAATAAATTATTTAAAAGTACAAAAATTTAAATGGATAGATCTCAATAAAACAAGTTTAAAAACATTTTCTTTCATCCTCATTAGATATGATTTTAAATTATTGATAATTGTACAATAAAATAAGAAAAAAATCATTATAAAATATTGTTTTGTTATAAAATAAATATATTAGTGGTGAAATGACATAAATTGAAGCAATGCAGTTTGTCCAAATTAAAATGATTAAAATTTTGATTAATTGAGGTAAATTTTAAGAGAAACTTGTATTCAAAGAAAGTAAGGAGAACGAGTTTAACATCCTCAATCATCAAATTTTGCTAAAAAATTAAAAATAGCTCATAAAACATATCAAGTCCCAAAGAAAATAAAAGGCATTAAAATATAAAAAAATATATTTAATTTGAAAATACTCTTCCTAATGAAGAATTGTATTTTTTTTGTCTAAGTCTGACCATGTTTAGAATTTTAACAAATTTTTACAATAAATAAACAATAATAATAATAATAAATTATTTTAATATTAAGTAATCATATAGTAAAATGTAAATGAGATAAATGAAATCTATTCAACAAAACAAAATTATAGTGATGTGGAGGTCACATCAAAGGTGAATAAGTTTTTCAAAGTAATATAACTAAAGAAAAAGAAAAACTTAAGAGGTAATAAATAAATTGTACAAGAAATTTGCATTCTAGGATATTCAAGAGATTGAGTATATAGCATCCTTGATCGTTAAATTAGGTAGAAATCAAAATATCTCATAAGTTGTGTAACAAATAGTAGAAAATGAAATATTTTAAAAAATGAATGTTTAATTATATAGAAAACATCATGACTTGGGTTAGAATTATTTTGAACAACTAAAGAAAAAATTAAATAAGATAAATTTTTTATTTTAATAATAATTGAACATTTATTAAAATTAAATGTTAAAAAGTCAAGTAAAATAATATAACATAAAAAAGTAAAATTTGAAGATGTGAGATATATTTTGTTAGAAAATTGCATTCCAAGAGAATGAAAACATTGAGTATAACAATGTTGTTATCAAATAAAGCAAGAATTGAAAGGTCTCATAAAGTGAGCCTAAAATTTAGAAAATAAAATATTTAAAAAATATAGAAAATAAGTATATTAAATTGGATAGTGCTTATTAAAACTAGTCGAATGGCCATTGTTTTATCTCAATTTCACCTCATTTTTAATTAATCCTAATTGCCAAAGTAAATAGACATAAACACAACATGTGATTTTTATAATATTAAGTAAACATATATTAACACTAAAATGGGAAAAATTTATGCAATGTAATATAATTAAGTCAATTTGATGTAAATATAACATGAGATGAGATTTGAGTAACATAGTAATATTTCAAAATAATACAAAAAATTTGAAGAGATAAATTATATGAGAAAGTTGTATTCTAATATATAATGGAGATTAATTGTAGTAACCTTATTCATTAAACTTAAACAAAGATGAAACAACTCATAAAGCATTCAAAACCATATGAAAAAAATATATCATAAAAATATAAAAATGAACATTTAATTACATATAGCTCAGTTAGACAATTTCAAAAATGTTTTGTTTTGTCTAGATCAAGCAACATTTGGGGTTCTAAAAAATTACTAAAGTAGACAAGAAATTAAATAAAATATTACTATTTTAATATCAAACAACAATATATTAAAACTAACATAAAATAATATAAGGTAATGGAATATAATTAAATCAAAGTAATATAAAAGTCACACAATTGTAGAATTAGAGTTTCATAATAATATGATAAAATCAATGAGAAATTTTAAGAAAACATGATTAATTATAATAGAAAGTTGTATTCCAAGATAGTAAGGACATTAAGTGTAGTATCCTTGACTATCAAATTAGGTAGGAATCAAATTATCTCATGAACAAAGCAAAAAAGCTTATAAATTAAAAATTTTGAAAATGTAAAAATTAATACTTAGTTGGATGGAGCTTGTGGAGGCGTGTCCAATAATGTTTGTTTTGTCATTATAGGACATCATTTAGATTTACTATTAATTACAAAATTAAATAAAACTTAATAATATCAAATTATTGTTTTATTACTTAGCAAATATATATAAAAGTTCACATAGAGTAAATTGAAGTAATATTTTATAACAAAAAGAAAGCAAATTATTTGAACAAATAAGACAAAAGTTTTCAAAAAGTTGCATTCTAATTTACTAAGGAGATCAAGTGTAACATCCTAGATAAGAAAATCATATACATGTATTAAAGTCTCATCAAGAAAACAAAAACTTTAGTAAATGAAATAACTAAAAATATAATAATTATTATTTAATTGAATAGAGCTCATATAGAGAAGTCTAATGAAATTTGTTTAATCTCAAATAGACAAAATTTTGAAATAAGCAAGAATTGTCTAAACAAATAATAATTAATAATAATAAATTATTATTTTAATTGTAGGGAATTTTTTTTAAATAATTAAAAAGAAAATTAAAGCAATGTATTACTACAAAATAAAAGCAATGTGAAACATAGAAAGGAGATTAAGAGTCACATAAAAATATAAAGAAATAACACACAAAAAAACATTAAAATATTAGATAAACTATATGCGAAAGTTGTATTCCAAGATACAAAAGAGATCAAGTGTAACATGCTCAATCATTAAATAATATACGAATAAAAATGTTTCATAAAATATGTAAACTCCTTAATATTTAAAATATTTTAATGTATAAATATGAATATTTAAATTTAAAAGATCTTCACTAGTTAAGTTTAACAAAAATTATTTCGACTTCATCGAACCTCCTTTGGAATACTGTGAATTATTATAGAAAATACCTATTAATAAAAAAAGTAATATTTTAATATCTGGTAAACATATAATAAAGGCTAAATAAGATAAAATGAAGTCATGTCAGATAACTAAATAAAAATGAGATAATAGTCACACAGGAGGAGATTCATAATAACATAGTAACACAATAGAATAAAAATAAAAAATTTGAAGAATTGAGATAAAGTCTAAGAAACTTGCATTCCATGATATAAAGGAGATCAAGTGCAGCATATTTAATCATAAAATTAAAAACAATTTGTAATATCTTTTTGGGAGTGTTAGGATACTAGGAACTAATATAATTAAGAAAAATATAAAAAATTAGATTTTAATTAGATCAAGCTCATTTAGTATTGCATCAATTATACCTCGTCAACAAATACTTTGAATTAACAAAAAAAAACTAAGCACAAATTATAATAAAATATTATTTTAATATTAAGAAAATATGAATTAAAACTAAATAAGATAAATTTAAGAAATATAATACAACTAAATCAAAGTGATATGAAGGTGACAAGTGAAAACATAGAGTTTGATATTAACATAACTAAATGAAAAGAAAAAAAATTGAAGAAATGAGATAAATTATAAAGGAAAATTGCGCTACACATTCCTTTAAATTTTTATATGTATAATCAATAGTTGTTAAATTAGATATTAATTAAAAAGTCGTATAAAGGGCTTATAATTCTAAAAAATAAACTTTTTAGGAATATAAAAAATATTTAATTAGATAGAGGTCATCAATATGAGTCCATCGACATTAGTTTCTTCTCAATTGGTTCTTTTTTGGAAATTAATAAATTACAAAACTAAATAATCATAAATTGATGAAATGTAATAGAAATGATTCAAAGTAATAAAAAAGTCACATGATAAGAGATTTAGAATTACATTAAAACATAACCAAATGACAAAAAATTTCAACAAATGAGGTAAATTATATTGGAAAGTTGTATTGTAATATACAAAAGATTTCAACTATAACATTCTTTGTTGTAAAATCCAAAATGATAAAAATATCACCTTAAACATGGTAAATATTAGAAAATAAAATATTTAAATATTTAATTTGGTGAAGCTCATCAATCTAAGTTGAACGACTCTAGCTTCATCTAACTAGACCATGTTATAATTGAAACCAATTTACCAAATGAGCAAAAGTAATAGTTAATTTTTTCAATATTAAATAAACATATATTAATGTTACAATGAGTTAAATTGAAGAAATACATTTTAATCAAATGAAGGTGAATAAAACATCACATGAGATGAGATGTATAGTAACATATAATTATAACCAAATCAATGCAAAACTTTTGAAAAATTATGATAAATTCTATGAGAAAATTACATTCCAACACACCAAGGAGATGGAATTTAACATCCGTATCCACCAAATTTGGTACAAATAAAATATCTAAAAAAAACATGCCAAAACATTAAAAATATTAAAATGAAATTTTAATTGGATAAAACCTATTAAAATGAGTCAAATCAAACTTCAATTGGAAAGACCAGATCTAGATGAGAATTATTGTGAATTAGCAAATTATATAATAAAAAATAATAACAAATTAATATTTTATAATTATATAAATATATATTAATTATAAAAAGAGATAAATTTTGAAGAATTATAATACAACAAAGCCAATGCTATTAAAATTTCACACGATAGGAGATTTAGAGTTAGAAAGTAATATAACAAAATTAAAGTGAAAAGCCTGAAAAATAAGATAAATTAAAGTTCGCACGAGAAGAGATTTAGAGTTACACACTCATAAAACTTAATTAAAGTAATAAATTGTAGTATGAGAAATTGTATGAGAATGCTATAATACAAGATGCTAAATAGATTGAACACAACATTCTTCCTCATAAAAAAAGTACAATAAAAATATTTCATAAAGAATTCTAAAATAAAAGAAAATAAAAATTTTTTAAAACATAAAAAATGATTATCTTATTGGATAGATCCTGTCAACACATGTCTAATGACATTTGTTTAGTTTTTATCAACCATATTTAGAATTACTAAACCATATTAAAGTAAACAATATTATGTTATTTTTTTGAGATTAAGTAAAAATATTTTAAGGCTAAAAAGTGATAAATTAAAGCAATGTAATATAACCAAATCAATACAATCTAAAAGACACATGGTATGAGATTTTGTGTTAAATAAAAATTTGATCAAATCAATTAAAAACCTTTTAGTAAATGAGATAAAATATATGAGAAATTTGGACTCCAAGTTAAAAAGGAGATTGAGTGTAATATCCTTGATCATCAATTAAAAAGGAGATTGAGTGTAATATCCTTGATCATCAATTCAAGTATGAAAAAATATCCCCCAAAGCTCGCAAAAAACTATATAAAATAAAGTGTTTAAAAATATAAATAAAAAAAAATTTCATTGGGTAGAGCTCATTGAGGTATGGCAAACAATGTTCGTATCTTTTGGATCAAACCTATTTTGGAATTACTATAAATTATCAACATAAATAAACATGAATAATAATAAATTATAATTATCAAATTAATTAAATATATATATATATATTAATCTTAAATGTGGTAAATATAAGCATTAAAATATTTCCAAATCAAGGCAAAATAATTTGAAGAAATGTTATCAATAAAATGAGACAATTACATTCCAAGATACTAAGTAGATCAATTGTAACATGTACTACCATCAAATAAGTTTTGAATCAAAATATCTTGTGAGGCATGCTAAAGCATTGAAAATAAAAGATTTAACACTATTAAAATAAATATTGATATTGATAGAACTTGTCTAGACAAGTCCAACAATAGTTTCTTTTTGTCTTGAATGGATTTTATTTGAAATTATTATAATTTTGCATAATAAATAAGATTAAAAATAATAAATTACAAATTTAATATTAAGACAGCATATATTAAAGTTAAAATAAGATAAATTGAATGAATGAAATAAAGTGTACATGGAAGATTCATTATAAGTTGCTAAGGTGATTGAGTGTAACAACCTCAATTGTTAAATTAGGTATGAGTACAAATGTCTCTAAAGGCATGCAAAGACCATAAAAAAGAACATATTTAAAAATATAAACATAAATATTTGATAGAATATTAGTCATTGAGGTAAGTCTAATTCTTTTTTTATTTCAAGCAGATCACATTTAGAATTATAATGAATTACTAAATTAAAAAAGAATAAATAATAAAAATAATAATTTTTTAATTTTTTGTAAATACAATTCATAGCTAAAATAAAATACATTTTAATAATCTAATATAACAAAATCAAATTGATGTGAAGGACACATGTAAGGATGTTCATATTTTTTTAGAGATAAGATAAATTGTAGGAAAAAGTTGTATTTGAAACAAGTAAGTTGAAGAGTAACGTCCTCAATCATTAACTTTCTATGAATTAAAATATCTCATAAAACCTATCTAAACTTTATAAATTAAATAATTTGAAGATATAAAAAAGAATACCCAAATGGATAAAGCTCTTTGACTCAAGTCTAACAAGGTTTTTTTCATCAAGATTAGATTCATTTGCAATTAGAATGAAATAAAAAAATAAATAATGACAAATATTAATAAAGAATAACTCATTATTAAGTAAACATATATTTAACTCAAAATTAGATTAATTGAATGAATGTAATATAAAAAAATCAAAGCGATGTAAAGGTCAAACAAGAAAAGATTTAGAGTTGCGTAGCAATATAAAAAATTCAACATGAAAATTTGAAGAAATGTGATAAAATGTAAAGGAATATTACATTATAGGATATTAAGTAAATTGTGTGTACTATCCTTGACCATTAAATCAATTAGGAATTGAAATGCCTCGCAAAGGTTACAAAAACCTACAAAATAAAATATTTAAACATAAAAAAATGAATATTTAATTTGATGGAGCTTGTTAACTCAAGGCTAGTGATAATTGATATGTCACAATCAGTTGTCATTTGTAGTTATTATGAATTATCAAAATAAGCACAAAAATATGAAAAAATTATTTTAATTAAATATTATTTAGTTAATAGTTATTATAGCTAAAATAAGATAAATTAAAGATATTGTAAAGCTCGCATGAGAGGAGACGTAAAGTAACATAGCATAGTAACCAAATAAAATACAAAAAGCCTTAGAAATTAGAAAAATTTTATGTGTAAGCTTATAATAAAATATTAAGGTTATCAAGTGGAAAATTCTCGACTATAAAACGAGGTGTGAGACACAAAATCTTCTAAGACATGCCAAAATTCTAAAATTAAAAAAAATTAAAATTTTATAAATAAATATTTAAAGCTATAGAACTCATCAAGATGAGTCTAATGAGTTTGTTTTGTCTCAAATGGGCCTTATTTAAAATTATAGTGAATTACCATGGCAAATGATCATAAATGATTATAAATTAGTTTTTTAATATTAAGAAAAATTTTAAATAAATAAAATAAATTATATTGGTATGGTGTGTATTCCAATATACTAAAGAATCAGTCATGCTTCATTGTTAAACAAGGCATTAATTGAAATATGTTTGAAATCATGCTAAACCTAAAGAGAATAATACATCTAAGGATATAGTAAAGAATATCTAATTGGATGTTGCTCATTAAGCAAGTCAAATGAGTTACCAAATTAAATAAAAAATAATAATAAAATATTATTTTTAATATCTAGTAACATTTATTAATGCTAAAAAATTAGATAAATTGAAGCATTGTAATAAAACCAAATCAATGCGAGGTTTTGTTCACAGAACAAAATAAAAATGAAAAGTTTGAAATAATGAGATAAATTATACATGAAAGTTGCATTCCAATGTTCTATAGAGATCGAGTGTAACATTCATGATTATCAAATAAAATACAAATTAAGATGTTTCATAATGCACATCAAAATGTAAGAAAATAAAATATTTATAAATTTGAAAAAATAATTAATTTGATGGAGCTCATAGTGGAGAGAACAATGACATTTGTCACAACTTTAGCACTCCTCATTTAGATTTACTATGAATTACCAAAGTAAATAACACAAAATAATAGTACATTATTTTTTTAATATTAAAAAAGTATATATTAAAGATGAAATAATATAAATTAAATAAATGAAATAAAACCAAATAAAAATGATGTGAAGGTCACAAAAGAAAAGATTTTGATTTACATAATAAATAATAAAATAATTGCAAAACATTTAAAGAAATAAGATAATTTTTATGGGAAAATTGTATTCCAAGATGCTCAAGAGATTGGGTTCAACATTATCAATCATTCAATTAAGTACCACTCAAAATCCTAAAATTTGTTGAAATCATAAAAATAAATTATTTGAAAAAAAATAAAAAACAAATATTTAATGAATAAAGCTAACTGAAGAGAGTCCATTAATATTTGTTTCATCTTGATTATACTTCATTTAAGATTATGGAAATTTTCCAAAGTAAATAAACATAAGTAATAATAAATTTTTTATTTTAATATTAAGTAAATATTTTTTGAAGTTTAAGTGTGCTAATTGAAGCAATGTAATATGACTGAATCAGAGTGATGTAAAAACCTACAAGAGTTCAGATTTAGAGTAAATCAAATCAAGGCAAATAATTTAAGAAATTGAGATAATTTGTATAGAAAAGTTGCATCATAAGATACTAAGGAGAGCAAGTATAGCTTCATTGATCAACCTAGGCACAAATTAAAATATCTCATAAAACATACCAAAACTATAAAAGAATAAAATATTTTAAAAAATAAAAATTAATATTTAATTGGATATAGCATACTGAGATGGGTTTAATGATATTTGCTTTGTCATGATCAGACTAAGTTTAGAATTACTATGAAATACCAAAGTAAATAACCAAAAGGAATAATAAATTATTATTTTACTATTAAGTGAATATATGTCAAGGATAAAATTAATGTAATGTAGCCAATGTGAAGCGATGTGATGGTCATATTAGAAAATATTTGAGTTACCTTGTAATATAACAAAATCTAAGAAAACTTTAAAAAAATAGGAGATTTATAAGAAATTTACATTCCAAAATATTAATAAGTTTGAGCAAAAAATCCTCTCTTATCAACTTGGAATGACTCCAACGTTTCAGAAACTATGCCAAAATCACAAAAAAGAAAGTACTTAAAAATATAAAATTGAATATTTTACTTGATAGAACTCATCAAAGGTGAGTCCAACAATTTTTGTTTCATCTTGATTAGACCTCATGTAGATTTATTGTAAATTACAAAAGTAAATATGCATAATTACTAAAAAATAAACTTTAAATTTCAAATAAGTAAATAGTAAAGCTTAAATTTTATAAATTGAAGAAATGTGACCTAATTAAATCAAAACAATGTTAAGGTTTGTCGAAAAAATATTTAGAGGTGCATATTAATATTTCAAAATCGAAGAGAACAATTTGTAGAAAAGAGATAAATGATACAAGAATATTACATTCAAACACACTAGCATGGTCAAGTGTAACATCCCAAATAGTCAAATTAGTTGCTAATTAAAAATTCTTGTAAACCATACCAAACCTTTGAAAGAAAAGCATTAAAATTACTGAAATGAATGTTTTGCTGGATAAAGCTTCTCGATTTGAGTCCAATGAAGTTTTCTTTTTCTTGTTCATACCATATTTAGAATTACCAAATAAAATATGCAAAAGGAAGAATAAACTTTAAATGATATTTCAAGTAAATATATATTAAAGATGAATGAAATCAATTGAAACAATGTAACATAACTAAATTAAAGCAATAAAAGGTAACATAAGAGAAGATTTATAATTACATAATAATATAACAAAAGAACATTGATAAAATAACATTAATTATATAAGAAAGTTGCATTGCAAGATACCAAGGAGCTTGAATGAATTATTGTCAATTTTTAAAACATTAGAAAATAAAATTTTAAAAAATATTGAAATGAATATTTAACTTGATAGATCTTATTACATTATTCTAGTACCAGTAATTTCTTATCAATAAGACCTCATTTAAAATTACTACAAATTACCAAAGTAAATCAGATAAAATGAATCAATATAATAAAATTAATTCAAGGTGATATAAAGGTCACATAATAAAAGATATATGTTAAATGGAAATAAATAAAATCAATGCAAAAGTATTTGACAAATTAGATAAATTACATGGGAGTGTTGCATTGCAAGATAGTTAAGAGATTAAGTATAATATCCTCAATAATCAAGTCAAGTAGTACTCAAATTATATTATACAATGTGACAAAACAATGAAAAGTAAAAAATTTAAAAATAAAGAAACAATTGTTTTATTAGATAGGGCGTAATGAGACTAGACCAACTAGAAAAATGAATAGGCATAAATATTAATAATTTTCTTTTATGTTATGTAAATAAAGATTCGAGCTAAATTCATATTAATTGAAATAATATAATATAACAAAATAATGGCAATCTAAAGAACACAAGAGAGAAGAAGTACAGTTACATAGTTAAATAAAAAATTCAAGGAAATAACATTTGGAAAAAAATGATTTAAATCATACAGAAATGTTGCATTACAAGATAATATGTAGATCGAGGGTGATAGCCTCATTCATAAAATAAGAAATGAATTAAGATATCTCATAAAGAGTGCAAAGAATCTATAAAAGAAAAAATTTTCAAATATATAAAATAATATTTAATTGGACAAAGCTTGTTTAAATAAGTCCAAAACATCATTTAGAATTACATAAATTACCTACAAAAACAAGCACATAAAATGATAAATTACTATTTTAGTATTAAGAAAGTATTTATTAATGCTAAAATGAGATAAATTAAAAAAAATAATAAAACCATATCATCGAGAAGAGTTTAAAGGATTGATAGTAAATATATGAGAAAATCTATATTCCAAGATATTGAAGAGTTTTTGTGTAGTATGTATGATTGTCAACTTAGGTATTAATTAAAATATCTCATAAATCACACACAAAATATTAAAAGTAAAATATTTAAAAATATAAAATTGAATATTCAATTTGATAGAGCTGCATGAGATAAGGTCGATGACATTTATTTCCTCTCAATTTGACTTCATTTGTAATTACTGTGGTTTGCCAAAGTAAATAATTATAAATCATAAAAAAATTTATATTAAGTAAATATACATTAAATCAAAAGATAGATGAACTAATGTAATGTAATATAACTTAATCAAAGCCATGTAAAGATGACACGAGAGGTGATTTATTATTAAAAAGTGATATAACAATATCAAAGAAAAACAATTTGAGAAAATAAGATAAATAGTATGGGAAAGTAAAATTTCAAAAAAAACAGTTTGAGTACAAATCTTTGATTGTCAAATATGCTACAAATTGAAATTTCATATAAAGTTTGTCAAGGCTTTGCAAAATAAAACATTTAGGAATACAAAAATAATTTTTTAATCAAACAAAGCTCCTCAAGACAAGTCAAATGACATTTTTTCATCTCGATCAAAACTTGTTTAGAATTATTACAAATTGTCAAACTAAACAAACATAAATAATAAAACAATTATTTTAGATTTAAAAAAAAGAATACTAAGGTAGAAATAAGATGAATAAAATAATAAGGTGCATCCAAATAAAAATTATATAAAGGCAACACAAAATGGGAAATAAAGTTTCATAGTCATATATTAAAAGCAACACAAGTCTTTTGAAAAGGTGAGATAAGGTGTACATAAAATTTGCGTTACTTGATATTAACAAGATTATGTTTAATATTCCTAGTCATCTAATTATGCATAAAAACAAATGACTTATAATGCATGCTAAAGCTATAAAACAAAATGTTTTAAAATATAAGAATAAATATTAGTGCTCATTAAGATGAGTCCAACAACATGAGCCTCTTCTCCATCAGTTCTCTTTTTAAATTATTATGATTTACCAAATTAAATAAGCATAAATAGTAATAAATTATTATTTTAATGTTAAGTAAAAATATATTACAATTGAAATTATATAAAGTGAAGTAATATAATAAAACTAATTAAAAATTATGTAAAGGACACATGAGAGGAGTTCTAGAGTTTCATAGAAATATAACCAAATCAAAGTGAACTTTTTAGAGAAATTAGATAAAATTTAAGGGAAAGTTGGATTATATATATGAAAGTAATCAAGTGTAGTATCATTGATCATAAAATAAGATACAAATAAAAGTATCTCATAAAACATAAAAAAATTTAGAATAGAAAATACTTAGAAAAGTAAAAATGAATACTTAATTACATAAAGTTCATCATGATGACTCCAAAGGCACTTGTTTTGTCTTGACCACATTGTATAGTTGACCTCTAACCACAGTGCTTTGTTTTGTGATAATAAATCCTATGTATTTCTAATTAATTTGTTTGAACAAATTTTTAGATTTGATGTAGTCGATCCTCGTGTTGATGGGTGAATATAAAAAATAAGATGAGTAAATGTCAAATCTCATAAAGATTACAATGTGTTGAATGCAAGACCTAGTGATATATTTTGTATTTAAGTTTTACTATTTTATTACATGTCAAAAAATAAATTTCATTTAAGTTAATAATCCAATAAAAATATTAAGGTTTTTGAAAACTTAATCCAACTACGTTGGCCATCATAAGAATTTTTTTAATCAAATCTTTGTATTATCTTAATAACTTTTTAAAAAGGGATGTTTTAATTACAATAATTAATTAGTAAAAATAACACTAATTAAAATAATGATTAAATATGGCTTAATTATCTTGAAACTCCTCAAACACCTAGGATGTTAATAACGAGTTGGGAATGCTAGTCTCCAAACAAGTTGATCAGTCCTGGTGACACAAAGCTTTCTTTGATAGGTTGTTAGATTAGATTATTACTCTTATATCTACATATGAACTATTTTGAAAATGTAACACCATCAAGTGCAACAACTTCAATTATCAAATAAAGTACAAATCAAAATATCTCCTAAAGTGTGAATATTTAAAAATATATAAATAAATATTTAAGATGATGGAATTTTTTGAGATGAGACAAACAACATTTGTTTATTCTTGATTGGATCTAGTTTGAAATTTTTACAAACTAGTGTAGTAAATAAGTACAAAAAAATTGTTATTTAAAAATTAAGTAAATATTTATTAAAGAATAAGTGAGATAAATTCAATCAATATAATATAACTAGATTAAAGCGATGCAAAAATCACATTTAAAGAAATTAAGATTTATGTATTAATATATCCAAATCAATGAAAAATATAAAAGAAATAAGATAAATTATATGAGAAAGTTGCATTCAAAGGTACTAAGATAAATGAGTGTAACATCCACAATCATGAAATTAGGTATGAATCAAAATATTTTTTTAGAGCATGCCAAACCCTTAGAATATAATATTTAAAATTATAAAAAATAATATTTAGATTGATAAAGCTCATGGAGATGAGTCCAACCAAATTTGTTTCGTCTTCAACCTCTTGTTTAATTAAGAGTGAAGTAAAGATTATGTGAGAAGAGATTTTGTGTTACGTAGTACTATAATCAAATTAAAGAAAAATATAAAAAGATGAGAAACACTGTATGGGAAAATTGAATACAATGATAGTAAGCATATATAATGTAACATGCATGATCGTGAAATCTAACATGAACGTACATTTCTCATAAAGCATACTATAACATTAATTTTTTTTTTAAAAATACAAAAAAATGAATATTTAATTTAAATTTGGAATTACTATGAATTATGAAGGTAAATAAGATTAAATAATAATAAATTATAATTTTAATATTAAGTAAATAAACATCATGGATGAAATGAGAAAAATTGAACCTAGGTAATGAAGCTAGGTGATGTAAAGGTTAAAAGAGGGTAAATTTAGAGTTATGTACTAATACTAACAATTCATAGTAAAGAATTAAAAAAATGAGAAACTGTATGGGATAGTTGAAATCCAAATACTTAGGAGATCAAGTGCAACATCCTCGATCATAAAATCAAGAATTGATCAAAATATCTTATAATGTATGCCAAAAATCAGTGAAATTAAGTCTTAAAAATGTAAAAATTATTATTTAATTAGATAGAGTTATTTGAGATGAGTAGAATAACATTTTTTTTATCTTAAAAATAGATTGTTTGGAATTACATTAAATTAACTAAAGTAGATAAACATAAAATATTGTAAATTATTATTTTAATATTAAATAACTTTATAGTTTTGCTAAGCTAAGATTAATTGAGGAAATGCAGTATAAACAAATTAATGTGAGGTAAATGTTACACTAGTGGAGACTCAAAATTGTAGAATAATTTGCCCAAAACAAAGAAAACAATTTGGAAAAATAAGATAAATTATATAGAAAGTTTAATTCCATGACAGTAAGGACATCGTGTGATGCATTCTCAATCATCAAATCAAATACAAATTGAAATATTTTAAAAATATGTAAAACCCTAGAAAATAAATTATTTAAAATTATTAAAAATGAATATTTAATTTTATACTGCTCATCTAGGTGAGTGTAATGATGTTTGTTTTGTATACATAGAGCATCATTTAGAATTATTAAGACTTAACAAAGTAATTTAAAAAATAATAAATTATTTTTTAATATTAAGTAAATATATATTAAGTCTAAAATGAGATAAATTGAAACAAAGTAATGTAACAAAATCAAAGCGATAAAAATCTCACAAAAGAGGAGATTTAGTAATTTAACCAAATCCTGATGACCAAATTAATGTTAAAAATTTGAAACAATTAGATAAATTATATGAAACCATTTTTTTAAATAATAAGGAGATAGAGTAAAACATCTTTTTTAAAATAGGTACAAACCAAAAAGTCTCTTGAAGCATAAAAAAAAATTGAAACAATATTTAAAAATTTCAGAATGATTATTTAACAAGATAAATCTTGTTTAGATTAGTTTAATGACTTTTTGTGTCAATCAAATGTTGTTTTAAATTACTGTTATTTACAAAAGTAAATAAAAATTTATAGTAATAAATTATTACTTTAAAATTTGGTAAATATATATATTAAAATTGAGATAAGGTAATTTCAAAAAATATAATAAGAAAAAAAATAAAACATATAAATAAGTCAAATGAGATAAGATTTAAAATTAAATAATAATATAACTAGATCAATACAAAAAATTTCCAAAAATAAGATAACTTTTACAAGAAAGTTGTTTTTCATGATACTAAGAAGATTGAGTGTAACAACTCCATTCATCAAATTAGTTACAAATCAAAAATATCTTATAAAACATGCATAAAATCTATCAATTTAAATTTTTAAAATTATACAAATGAACACTTAATTGGATAGAGCATATTGTGACAACTTCAACGATTTTTGTTATTGCTCCAATAAATCTCATTTGGAATTACTTTGAATTAAAAAAAATGATAAAAAAATGACATTATCATTTTAATGTTAACTAAAAGTATATTAAAATTAAATTTAGATAAGCCAATGTAATGTAATATAACTAAATCAAAACTATGCAAAGGTGATACTGGAGGAGAATTAGAAGTATAATTATAATATAACAAAATAAAAAATAAAACATTTCAAGAAATAAGATAAATTGTATGAAAAAGTTACATTCAAAGATATAAAAGGAGATCAAGTATAACATTGTCAGTCATCAAAATATGTACAAAACAACATGTATCTCAAAGGGGTCCAAAGCAAATGTTAGAAAAATGAAAAATAAAAATTCATTTATATTTACAATAATTTGCAAAATTAAGTTAGAATAAATAATAATAAAACTTTTTTATATTAAGAAGATAAATATTAAAGTTAAAATAAGAAAATTTATTGCAATGTAATATAACCAAATCAAAAACATCTCATGAGCAAAAAGTAGTAGATTTAGAATTATATAGTGATATAACCAAATTGAAGAGAGATATTTAAAGAGATGAGATAAATTATTTAAGCAAGTTACATTCTAAGATATTAAGAAGATTGAGTACAACATCCATGATTATCAAGTCAGGTATGAATCAAAATATCTTATAAATCATTATAAAGAACTAAAAAATCAAAAAGTATAAAACTAAATATTTAATTGAATAGAGCTAGTTGAGGTTGATCCATAGACATTTGTTTCATGTTAGTTGGACCTCATTATGAAATATTGTGAATCGTCATATTAAATAAGCAATAGTAATAATAATAAATTATTGATTTAAATCTAAGTAAACAATTATTAAAGCTGAAATAAGTTAAGTTGAATCAATGTAATACCACAAAATCAATGACAAGTAAAGGTCAAACATTAAGAGATTTCAAGTAACATTATAATATAAAATATCAAAGAAAAAATTTAATGAATGATGAAAATAGAAAGGGAATGTTGTACTATATGGTACTGAGGAGACGGGATGTAGAGATACATTGTTAAATAACAAATTCAAAGTGAAACTATGTGGAAAAATGAGTTAAATTGGGCATGAATTTTGCATAGCATATTGTTAACAAGATCGTGAGTAATAATCTCAATCATCAAACAAATTATAAACTGAAATGTTTTAGAAATCAAGCTAAAAAATTATAAAAAAAAGCATTTAAAAATATAGGATGAACTTCCAAATGGATAAAGCTCATCAAAATAAGCCCAACGATATCTATTTCATCTCAATTGGTCCTCATTTTGATATGTTATGTTTTACCAAAATAATCAAACACATATAAAAATAAAATATTGTTTTAAAATTGAAGAAGTATTTATTATTACTAAAATAAGATAAATTGATACAAAATAGCAAAAAAAAATGATGAGAAAGTGTCGAAGAAAAGTTATCAATTATGTGAGAAAATTCACATTCCAAGATACTGAGGAGATCTTATGTAACAACCATGACCACTGAATTAGATACGAATTAATATGCTTCATAGACCATACTAAAAACTTTAAAAATAAAATATTTAAAAATATTAAATTAAATAATTTGGGATAGATCTTCTTGAAATAAATTGAAGAATGTTTTTTGTCTTAATTGATCCATTGATTGGAATTACTATGATTTACCGAAGTAAATAAGCATATATCATAAAAGAAAATTTATAATAAGTAAATATATGTTAAATTTTAAAATAGATAAATTAGGGCAATTTAATATAACTAAATAAAAGACATGTAAAGGTGAAATGCGATGTTTTTGTAGTGTTAAATGGCAATATAGCAAAATCAAAATAAAATATTTTAAAAAATGAGATAAATTATATAGGAATATAAAATTTCAAAACACTAAGGATATTGAGTGCAATATCTTCGAAAATAAAAAGCATACCAAATGAAATTTTTTATAAAGTGTGCCAAGATTCTGGAAAATAAAGTATTTAAAAATATAGAAATAAATACTTAATTAGATATAGCTCGAGAGTTTACTCTAACTAAATTTTTTATCTCGATTAGAATTTGTTTGGAATATTAAGAATTATCGAAGTAAACAAGAATACAACAAATATATATTTATTTTTCTATTAAATAAAAGAACATTAAAGTTGACATGTCGTAAATTAAATAAATTAGGTATAACTAAATGAAACTTAAAAAATGGTCACATATGCAAAGAATTAGAATATCCTAGTCTTATAATAAAATAAAAAGTGTTGTATAGAAATGAGACAAACTATACATGAAATTTACATTACATGATACTAAGGTGATGAAGTGTGACATTCTTGATCATTTAACCATATGTAGATAAAAAAAAAGTCATAAAGCATTCCAAAATTATAATAAAATATTTAAAAATATAAAAATGAATTTTATGTGGAAAGAGCTTATTTAGATGAGTCTAATAATGTTTCCTTCATCTTGACCAGACCTCATTTAAAATTACTATGATTTACCAAGATAAAAAAGTATAAATAACAATAACTTAATATTGTAGTATTAAGTGATAATATATTAAAGTTGAATTGATATAAATTGAAGCAATATAATAAAACCAACTCAATATGATGTAAACGTCATGCTAGAAGAGATTTAGAGTTACATCATAATATAACAAATTTAAAGTGAAATGCTTTAAGAAATGAGATAAATTATAAGATAAAGTTGCATTCCAAGATATGATGGAGATTAAGGTAATATCTTTAGACATTCAATTATTTAGTTAAATAAATAAAAAATATAGAAAATTAAATATTTTAAAACATAAAAATGAAAATTTAATTTGATAGAGTTCACTAAGATGAGCTCAACCACATTTGTTTTGTCTTGATCATGTTGTATTGTTGACCCCTATCTGTGGTGCTTAATTGATGATAACAAATCCTAAGTATTTCTAAAGAATTTATTTGAAGAAATTTTTAGATTTAGGGTAGTGAATGTGCATGTTTGTAGGAGAACATAAACAAGAAAATGAGAAAATGTCAAATCACATAAAAGTCATTGGTTTCAATGGAAAACTCTAGGAAATATATTTTAAATTTAATTTTAGATATTTTAATTTCAACTTGATTAAAATTTTATGTTTTATATACTATTTATTCCAAGACACAAAAGTATTTTTTATTTAAATTAATCTGGTTAAAAAATATTAGGTTCCAAAAAATTAGAAAATTAAAATAATTTTGTGTTTTATCATATGGTATTGCTATCTTACTAACTTTTAACAAAAATACATTATAATTGTAACAATTAATTAATAAAAATAACACTAATTAAAATAATAATTAAAGAAGAATTAACTTATAAGGTACTCACAACAAAACCATCAAAAGCATCTAAAACACTCCTGACAATTAACTACTTAGAAACAATAGTCTGCAAACAAGTTGACCAGTTTGAGTAAGTCCCAAAATCATTTAATTTGTTATATGTAGTTATTACTTCTGTTTTTGATATATCAAATGTTTAAAGTTATAACATCATCGATCATCAAACCGGATATGAATCAAAATATGTCCTAAAGTGTTTGAGATTCTTATAAAATAAAAATTTTAAAATTCATAAATTAATATTGAAGAAAAAGCTTATTAAGAAGAGTCCAAGAACATTTATTTCTTCTCGATCAATATTTTTTGAAATTTTTTCAAATTACGATAATAAATAATCGTAAATAATAATAAATTATTATTTAAATATTAAGTAAATATATAATAAAGCTTAAATGTGATATATTGAATCAATATAATATAACTTGACTAAAATGTTATGATAGTCATATAAGAAGAGATTTAAACTTATATTGTAAAATATTGAAATAAAAAAATTAAAAGAAATGAGATAAATTGCACAATAAAGTTGCATTAAAAGATACCCAAATGACATCCTTAATCATCAAATCAATTGTGAATCAAAATGTTTCCTAGAGCCTGCCAAATCATTAGAAAAAAATATTTTAAAATATAGAAATAAATATTTAAATAGATATAACTAATGGAGATGAGTCTAACCATGTTTATTTTATCTTCATCTTCTCATTTTGGATCACAACAAATTATTATTGTATGTAATCATAAATAACAATAAAATATTCTTATAACTTTAAGTAAATATATAATAAAGTCAAAATTAGTTAAATTGACTCAATGTAATGTATAACAAAATAAAAATGATATAAAAGTCAAATAAGAAGGATTTAGAATTTCATAGAAATCAAACAAATTCAATGAAAAGAATATGAAGAAATATAAATTTTAGAAGGAAGTTTCTATTCAAGATATTAAGGAAAATGAGTGCCATAATCTTGATTATGAAACTATATAGCAATCAAAATAACTAAAAAACTATATTAAAATGATGAAAAAAATTTAAAATATAAAACTTGTTTTTTAAATGGATAGAGCTAGTTTAGTTAAGTCTAACAGCATTTGTTCCATCTAGATTAGACATCATTTGGAATTTTTTTCAATTATAATAATAATACTAAAAATATAAATAATAACAAATTATTATTTTTTTTTTCTAAGAAGGGATAAATATTTAATTGGATATAACACATGGACATGAGACTAACCATGTTGATTTTGTCTCCATCTTCTCATTTTGGATTACAACAAATTATTATTGTATGTGATCATTAAAAACAATAAAGTATTCTTTTAACATTCTGTAAATATATGATAAAGTCAAAATTAGTTAAATTGACTCAATGTAATATATAAATAAATAAAAATGATATAAAATTCAAATAAGAATGATTTAGAATTACATAGAAATCAAAAAAATCAATGAAAAAAATATGAAGAAATATAAATTTTACAAGGAAGTTTATATTCAAGATACTAAAGAAAAGGAGTGCCATATCCTTGATTATGAAACTATATAGCAATGAAAATATCTAAAAAAGTGTATTAAAACCATGAATAAAATTTAAAATATAAAACTTGTTTTTTAAATGGATAGAGCTTGTTTAGTTATGCCTAACATCATTTGTTCCTTTTGGATTAGGCATCATTTTGAATTATTTTCAATTATAATAATTAAAAATAATAATAAATAATAACATATTATTATTTTAATATTAAGAAATATTAAGAACTTTAAATGGGATAAATTAACAAATGCAACACACCCAAATGAACTTTAGGTAATGGTGACATGATAGGAGATGTAGTGTTTCAAAGTAAAATAACTAATTTAAAACAAAAGTTTTGAAAAAAGAGATAAATTTTATGGAAAAGTTGTATTCAATGATACATAGGATACAAAGAATAACATCCTTGATCATAAAATAATATACAAATCTAAAAGTATTAGAAAAAGAGCAAAAACTTTATAAAATTAAATCTTTAAAAATATACAAATAAATATTTATTTTGATATAACTCAATAAGAAAAGTCTAATGGCATTTATTTTGTCTCAATAAAACCTCAATTGGAATTACTATAAAAGAACATATTAAATAAACATAAATAATAATAATAAATTATTTTAATATTAATTGAACAAATATTAGAGCTAAAATTTGAAAACTTGAAGCAATATAACAAACTATATGAACAAGATGAAAATGTCACATGGGAAGAGATTTAGAGCTACAATCTATAAAACAAAATTATTAGAAAAAATATTTTAAAATATAGAAATAAATATTTAATTGGATATAACTCATGGAGATGAGTCTAACCATGTTTATTTTATGTTCATCTTCTTATTTTGGATTACAACAAATTGTTATTGTATGTAATCAAAATAACAATAAAGTATTCTTTTAACATTAAGTAAATATATAATAAAGTAAAAATTAGTTAAATTGACTCAATGTAATAGATAACAAAATAAAATTGATATAAAAGTAAAATAAGAAGAATTTGGGATTACACAGAAATAAAACAAAATCAATCAAAAAAATATGAAGAAATATAAATCTTAAGATGTAGTTTCTATTAAAGATACTAAAGAAAATGTGTGTCATATCCTTGATAATGAAACTATATAGCAATCAAAATATCTAAAAAAGTGTATTAAAACAATGAAAAAAATTTAAAATACAAAACTTGTTTTTTAAATGGATAGAGCTAATTTAGTTACGTCTATAACATCATTTGTTCCATCTGGATTAGACATCATTTGGAAATTTTTGCAATAATAATCATAATAATATAAATAATAAAAAATTACTATTTTAATATTTAAAAATATATACATAATTTAAATGAGATAAATTAACATATGTAACACAACCAAATGAGCTTTATGTAATGGTGACATGATAGGAGATGTATAGTTTCAAAGTTAAATATGTAATTTAAAACAAAAATTTTGAGAAAGGAGATAAATTTTATGGAAAAGTTGTATTCAAGGACACAAAGGATACAAAGAATAACATCCTTGATCATAAAATAATATACAAACCCAAATGTTATAGAAAATGAGCCAAAAATTTAGAAAATTAATTTTTTAAAAATATAGAAATAAATATTTATTTGGATATAACTCATCAAGACAAGTCTAGTGAAATTTATTTTGTCTCAATCAGAGCTCATTTGGAATTACTATAAAATAACACATTAAATAAACATAAATAATAATAATTAAATATTTTAATATTAATTAAATACAAATTACAGCTAAAATTTTAAAACTTGAAGCAATATGGCATAACTAAATCCACATGATGAAAATGTCACATGACAAGAGATTTAGACCTACAATTTGTAAAACCAAATCAAAGAGAAAAAATATTTTAAAATATTGAAATAAATATTTAATTGGATGTAACTCATGGAGTAAGTCTAACCATGTTTATTTTATTTTATCTTCATATTCTCATTTTGGATTACTACAAATTATTATTGTATGTAATCATAAATAATAATAAAGTATTCTTTTAACATTAAGAAAATGTATAATAAAGTCAAACTTAGTTAAAATGACTCAATGTAATACATAACAAAATAAAAGATTTATAAAAGTCAAATAAGAAGGATTTAGAATTACATAGAAATCAAACAAAATCAATGAAAAAATGAAGAAATATAAATTTTACAAGGAAGTTTCTAGTCAAGATACCAAAGAAAATGAGTGCCATATCCTTGATTATGAAACTATATAGCAATAAAAATATCTAAAAAACTATATTAAAACCATGAAAAGAATTTAAAATGTAAAACTCGTTTTTTAAATGGATAGAGCTAGTTTAGTAAGGCCTAACATCATTTGTTCCATCTGCATTAGGCATCATTCAGAATTAATTTCAATTATAATACTAAAAAAATAATAAATAATAACAAATTATTATTTTATTATTAAGAAATATATAAAAAAATTAAATGGGATAAATTAACATTTGTAACACAACCAAATGAACTTTATGTAATGGTGGCATGATAGGAGATGGAGATTTTCAAAGTGAAATATCTCATTTAAAACAAAAATTTTTAAAAAGGATAAAAATTTTATGGAAAAGTTGTATTCGAGGATACGTAGGGTACAAAGAATAACATCCATGATCATAAAATAATATACAAATCTAAATGTCGTAGAAAATGAGCCAAAACTTTATAAAATTAAATCTTTAAA
Source organism: Vanilla planifolia (assembly GCA_023846275.1). Lineage (NCBI taxonomy): Eukaryota > Viridiplantae > Streptophyta > Magnoliopsida > Asparagales > Orchidaceae > Vanilla > Vanilla planifolia. The sequence continues at coordinate 227,862 of JAIUJO010000937.1, forward strand.
AATATAGAAATAAATATTTATTTTGATATAACTCAATAAGACAAGTCTAATGGCATTTATTTTGTCTCAATCAGACCTCATTTGGAATTATTATAAGATAACATATTAAATAAACATAAATAACAATAATTAATTATTTTAATATTAAGTAAACATATATTAGAACTAAAATTTGAAAACTTGAAGCAAATTAACATAACTAAATCAACGTGATAAAAATGTCACATGAGAAGAGATTTACAGCTACATTTTGCAAAACCAAATCAAAGAGAAAAAGGGTAAAAATGAGATGAATTTTACAAAAAGATGCTTTCTAAGATAAGAGGGACAACGAGTTTAATAATCTCGATATTTAAATCAAGAACAAATAAAAATGTTTTTAAAAATTACTAAAATATATAAACAATAAATATTTTAAAAATATATAAATGAATATTTAATAGGATAGCACTCGTCTAAATGTGTCCAACAACATTTTTTCATTTTCACTAGACCTCGTTTGCAAATATTGAAATATGCAAATGTGAATAAGTTTAATTAATAAAAAAAATATTATTTTAATACTAAGTTTATTTTAACTAAAGATAAAATAATACTAAGTACAAAGTTATAAAATAAATTAGAAATAATTTAAAGGAATATAAAGGTTACATGAGAAGACATATAATTATATAATATGATATCCAAATCAATGTGAAATATTTTATAAAAATTGAAAAGTATGCATGAAAGTTTCATGATGCTATGTAGACGGACTGTAACGTCCCCAGTCATTAAATCATATAAGAATTGGAAAGTCTTTTAAAGAACAAAATATATATAAAAAATAAAAATAATTTTAATATTACGAAATGAATTTTAAATGGATAGAATTCATCTTGTTCAAAACTCATTTGAAATTACTTAGAAATCCCAAAGTAAATAGACATAAATAATAATAGATTATTATTTTAATATTATATAAATATATATTAGAGCTTAAATAAGATAAATTGATTAATTATAGTATACAAAATGAAAGCGATGTAAAGGTCACATGAAAGGAGATTTATATGCACACAGTATAATAACGTATTCTAAAAAAATTTAAAAAAGTAAACTAATTGTACGGGAAAGTTGTATTCCAAGATAATTAGTAGATCAGGTGCAATAGCTTCATCCATAAAATCTCATAGGATACACAATATTACTTAGAGAATTTTAACTCCTTATGAATAAAATATTTAAAATAAAAAAAGAAATATGTAATGACGTAGAGCTCATCAAGATGAGTCTAATGATATTTCTTTCATCTTGATTGAACATCATTTAGAATTATTGTTAATTACCAAATTAAATTAGTAAAAATAATAGAAAATCAATTTTTAAAATTAAGTAAATATAATATTAAACTTTAATTGGATAAATTAATGTAAGAAATTTGAATAAGTATGAGAAACTACAACAGAAAATTGCATTCCAAGACACTAAGGAGATCGAGAGAAACATCCTCATTCATAAAAAAAGATATGAATTCAAAAGTCTCAAAATATGTAACAAACCCATAAAAAAATATTCCAAGTATGATAATGAATATTTTGCTGGATGTCTTATTGAGATGAGTTCACAGACATTTGCTTCATTTTGATTGAACCTCGTTTGGACTTACAATGAATTTATAAAGTTAAAACAAGAAATAATAACAAAGCATTATTTTAATATTAAATAAATATACGTTAAAGCTAAAATTAGTTAATTTGGAGAAATATAATATTAAAAAATTTATAGTGAGTCTTTTGACACATAATAATAGATTTAGAAGTACTTAACAAAATAACCACATAAAAGCAAAAAAATTGAAATGAGATAAATATAGGAAAGTTGCACTACATGATGCTAAAAAGACCAAGGGTGTTATCCTCTATCAAAAACTATACAAAAACCTTAGAAAACGAAATTTTCGAAATATAAAAAAAGTTTAATTGGATAGAGGTAGTTGAGAAAAGTTTGACAATATTTCTTTCTTCTCAATTGAATCTTGTTTGGATTTATTATGGATTAACAAATTAAATAAACATAATGATTAATAAATTATCATTTTATTTTTAAGTAAATATATATTAAAGACCAAATATTATAAGTTGATGAAAGGTAATAAAATTACTTCAAAGAATTATAATAGTCACTCAATAGAAGATTTATAATTACATAGAAATATAACCATATTAAAACAAAAAATTTCAAGAAGATAAATTGTATAATATATTTGCATTCCAAAATACAAAATTATTCAGGTGTAACATTCTCAATAATAAAATTTAAAAAAAATAAAAAAATCTAATAAAATGTGCCTAAAGCATATAAAATAAAATATTTAAGTATCTACAAAATTAATATTTAATTAAACAAAGCTAATCGACCCAAGTCATACTGCATTAATTTCACCTTGATTAGGTCTCATTTTAAATTACAGTGAATTATGAAATAAGCACAAATAATATTTTTTTTAATATTAAGTTAATTTATTTTAAAGCTAAAACTAGATAATTGAATCAACATATTATAATAAAATCATGGGTATGTAAGCATGGCATGAGGTGAGATGTATAGTACATAATAATGTAACCAATGGAATGCAAAAAAATTCATAACCAAATGAGATAAATTATGTGGAAAACTTTCACTCTAAGATGCTAAGAAGATCACACATAACATTCTCATTAGTGAAATTGTGTACGACTAAAAATACCTCGTGTAGAATATCAAAACACTAGAAATATAGAAATGAATTCTTGATGGGCAAAAAGTGGGTCACAATGAGTCCAATAACATTTATTTCATACTGATTAGATGTCATTTAAATTTACTACAAAATAAAAGTAAATTAACATTTTAATTTTTGGTCTATATATATATATATATATATATATATGAAATTTGAAATGAGATAAATTGAAGCAAAATAATCTAACCAAATTAAGGTGCTATAAATGTACCACTAAAAGAGATTTATTACAATTTAACAAAATTAAAATAAAATGTTTGAAGAAATTTAATAAATTGCATAGGAAAGTTATATTTCAAGATACTAAGGAGATCGATTGTAATATCCTCGATCATCAAATACGACACAAATGAAATTATAATGTGAAGCATGTCAAAACCTTTGGAAATAAAATAATTAAAAATATGAAAATGAATATTTAACTTGATAGAACTGATTAAGATTAATCTACTACTGTTTATTTTTCTTTCAATGGTCCCCATTTGAAATTACTATAAATAACCATAGTAAATAATCATGAATAATTCTAAACTATTATTTTAATATTTTACAAATATATATTAAAAAATAATAGAAATTATGTCAATGTAATATAACAAAATCATAGTGATGCAAAGATCACATGCAAGTGGAATTTGATTTTCATAGTAATGTAATAAAACTAAAGAAAAAGTTGAATAAATTGGATAACCTATATGAGAAATTATTATTCCAAGAAACTAAGGAGATCGAGTTTAACATCCTTGATCATCAAGTCGCTTATGAGTCAAAGTCTCTTATAAAGCATGCCAAAGCATTTTTAAAGAACTATCAAAAAATATGAAAACTTATTTAATTGAATAGAGCTTAATGGCATAGGTCTAATTACATCTAGAATTATTATTAATTACCAAAAAAATCATAAGAATAACTAATAATAAAATATTTTTTAAATAGTTACTAAAGACTTAAAAATAATAAAATATGACAACTTAAACGAACATAATAAAAAATAAATGCAAAACATTTGATTAAATGAGATAAAATGTCAGTGAATGATGTTACAATAAAAAATATTGAGTTGAAGTGAAACAACCACAATCAAAAAATAAGATATTAATCAAAATATTTCATTAAATAAGTCAACACTAAAGAAAATAAAATATTTTCATTTATTAAAAATAATATTTCAATGAAGAGATCTTTTTTAGATGAGTCATACAACATTTATTTCATATTGATTAGATCTCAATTGGAACTACAAAGAATTAAACAATAAAATAAGCATAAATTAAAAAGTTATCATTTTCATATTCAGTAAGTGCACATTAATAATGAAATGAGAAAAATTAAGATAATGTAACATAAAAAAAATATTGATGTAAAGTCACACTAGAGGAGAATTAGAAATATTTTATAAAACAAGCCAAGATGTTAAAAAATAAAATATTTAAAACTTAAAAATGAATATTTAATTTGTTGGAACTTGCTAGGAAGGTTGTAACAGCATTCATTTCCTCTCGATGACACCTCATTTGGAATTAGTATCAATTACAAATATAAATAAACATAAATAACAATAGATTATTTCTTTAATATTAAGTCAACATTATTAACTTAGAATGAGACAAATTCATGTAATATAATATAGCATAATGAAAGTGGTGTAGACATCTCATGGGTAGAGTATAAGAATTTTATTGTAATAAAGCAAAATAAAATCAAAAGTTTTGAATAGATGAAAAAAATTGTAAGGAAAAAAAACTCCAAGATACTAAGTAGATCATGTGCAACAACCTTGATTTGCAAATCTGGTATAATTAAAAATGACTCATAAAGCATGTTGAAACCATAAAAAATAAATTATTTAAAAGTATTAAAAAACTTAATTGGATATTTCTAAATAAGAAAAGTTTAACAACATTTTCTTTCATTCTCATCAGATATTATTTTGAATTATTACTAATTATAAAATAAAATAAAAAATTTATAATAAAATATAATTTTAATGTAATTAAATATATTAAAGGTGAAATGAAATAAATTGAAGCAATGCAGTGTGTCCAAATTAAAATGATTAAAATTTTTACTAAATAAGGAAAATTATAAGAGAAACATGTACTCAAAGAAAATAAGGAGAACTAGCATAACATCCTCAATCATCAAATTTGCTACAAAATTAAAAATAACTCATAAAACCTACCAAGTCCCCAAGAAAATAAAATAAGTAAAAATATAAAAAATAAATATTTAATTTGATAATGCTCTTCCTAATGAATTGAATGATATTTTTAATCTAGATATGACCATGTTTCGAATTTCAACAAATTTCCAAAATAAAAAAGCAATAACAATAAATAATAATAATAAATTAATATTTTAATATTAAGTAATCATATAGTAAATTGTAAATGAGATAAATAAAATCTATGCAACAAAACAAAATTATAGTGATGTAGAGGTCACATAAAAGGTGAATAAGTGTTTCAAAGTAATATAACTAAACAAAAGGAAAAACTTAGAGGTAATAAGATAAATTGTACAAGAAATTTGCATTCTAGGATATTCAAGAATTGAGTATAACATCCTTGATCATTGAATTAGGTAGAAATCAAAATATCTCATAACATGTGCAATTAATAGTAGAAAATAAAATATTTAAAAAAATTAAATATTTAATTACTTAGAAAACATCATGACTTGTGTTATAATTATTTTAAATTACTAAAGAAAAAATTAAATTAGAAAAAATTGTTATTTTAATATTAAGTGATCATTTATTAAAATTAAATGTGAAAAACTCAAGCAAGATAATTTAACAAAAATAGAAAAAAATTGAAGTGAGATATATCTTGTTTAGATAATCTCTTTCCTAAGGAAGGAGAATATCGAGTATAATAATGTTGTTGCCAAATAAAGTAAGAATTGAAAGGCCTCATAATGTGACCCTAAAATTTAGAAAATAAAATATTTAAAAATATAGAAAATAAGTATATTAAATTTGATAGTGCTTATTAATATTAGTCGAATGACCTTTGTTTTATCTCAATTATACCTCATTTCTAATTAATCCTCATTGCCAAAGAAAATACATATAAATATAACACATGATTTTTATAATATTAAGTAAATATATATTAACCCTAAAATGAGAAAAATTGATATAGTGTAATATAATTAAATCAATTTGATGTAAATATAACATGAAAAGAGATTTAGAGTTACATAGTAATATTCCAAAACAATGCAAAAAATTTGAAGAGATAAATTGTACGAGAAAGTTGTATTCCAATATACAATGGAGATTGATTGTAGCAACCTTATTCATTAAATTTAAAAGGAGTTGACACAACTCAAAACATTCAAAAAATTATGAAAATAATATATCATAAAAATATAAAAATGAATATTTAATTACATATAGCTCATCTAGACAATTCAAAAAATGTTTCTTTTGTCTAGATCGAGCCTAATTTGGGGTTATAACAAATAACTAATGTAGACAAGAAAAATAATAAAATATTAGTTCTTTAATATCAAACAAGAATTTATTAAAACTATCATAACAAAAATTAACGTTATGGAATATAATTAAATCAGCGTAACGTAAAAGTCACATAATAGTAGAATAAGAGTTTCATAAAAATATAATAAAACCATTGAGAAATATTAAAAAAACATGATTAATTATATTAGAAAGTTGTATTACACAATAGTCAAGACATTAAATGTTCTATCCTTGAAAATAAAATTAGGTAGGAATCAAATTATCTCATGAACAAAGCAAAAAAACTTACAAATTAAGAATTTTAAAAATGTCAAAATTAATACTTAGTCTTGCGGAGGTGAGTCCAAAAATGTTTGTTTTGTCATGATAAGACATCATTTGGAATTAGTATTAATTACAAATTTAAATAAAACTTAATAATGGTAAATTATTATTTTATTACTTAGCAAATATACATTAAAGATAACATAGAGTAAATTGAAGTAATATTATATAACAAAATGAAAGCAAATAATTTCAACAAACAAGATAAAACATTCCAAAAAGTTGCATTCTAATTTACTTAAGAGATCAAGTGTAATATCCTTGATGAGAAAATCATATATAAATAAAAAGTCCCATCAAGAAAAAAACTTTAGTAAATGAAATAATTAAAAATATAATAATAAGTATTCAATTAAATAGAGTTCATGGAGAGAAGTCCAATGAATTTTGTTTCATCTCAAATGGACTTCTCTTAAAATAACAAAGAATTATCTTATTAAATAAGAATTAATAATAATAAATTACTATTTTAATTGTAGGTAAATATTTTTTAAATATTAAATAAGGTAAATTAAAGCAATGTATTGCTACAAAATAAAAGAAATGTGAAACATAGAAAGGAGATTAAGAGTCACATAGAAATATAAAAAAATAACACCAAAAAATCTTTAAAATATGAGAAACTATATGGAAAAGTTGTATTCCATGATACAAAGGAGATCAAATGTAACATCCTCGATTATTAAATAATATATGAATCAAAATGTTTCATAAAATATGCAAAATCCTTATAAATATAATACAACCAAATCAAAGTGATGTAAAGGTGACATAAGAGAAAACATTGAGTTTGATGTTAATATAACTAAATAAAAGAAAAAAAATTTGAGAAAATGAGCTAAATTATAAAGGAAAGTTGCACTACACATTCCTTTAAACTTTTATGTGTAACATCAATAGTCATTAAATTTGATATTTATAAAAAATTCTTATAAAGGGTGTGTAAATTCTAAAAAAACTTTTTAAGAATATAAAAAATATTTAATTAGATAGAGGTCATCGATATGAGTCCATCGACATTAGTTTGTTCTCCATTGGACCTTATTTGGAAATTAGTAAATTACAAAAGTAAATAATCCTAAATAATAATAAATTATTATTTTCATATTAAGTAAATATGTATTGGAGATAAAATAAGATAAATAGATGAAATGTAATAGAAATGATTCAAAGCAATAAAAAGTCATATGATAAGAGATTTAGAGTTACATTAAAACATAACCAAATAAAAAAAATATTACAAAAAATGAGGTAAATAATATTAGAAATTTGTATTGTAATACACAAAAGAGTTCAATTGTAACATTCTTAAGAAAGACCAAATAAAAATGAGAATTTTTGTTAATTAGAAAATTTTATAATAAAAAATAATAACAAATTATTACTTTATAATTATATAAATATATATGAAATATAAAAAGAGATAAATTGAAGAATTATAATACAACAAAGTTAATGCTATTAAAATATCACTCAATAGGAGATTTAGACATAAAAGTAAAGTAACAAAATTAAAGTAAAAAGCCTAAAAAATCACATAAATTGAATGAGAAGCTTCAATTCAAAATATACTAATAAAATAGTGTGTAAAAACCTTATTTGTCAAATCTGGTATAAATTAAAATATCTCATAAATTATGTCATAATCTAAGAGAATAAAATATTAAAAAAATTAAAAAAAGAATTTTTAATTTTATAGTTGTTTAAACCATGCCAAAAATAATAGAAAAGGTATTTTTAAAATTTAGAAATGAATACTTCATTAAATAAAGCTTATAGAGAGGAGTGCAACAATTATTTGTTCATCTCTATTGAACCTCATTTGTAATAATTGCTAATTTCTATAATAAATGAGGAAAAAAATAATAAATTTTTATTTTAATATCTAATTGATACATATTAAAAATGAAAAGTGATAAGTTTAAAAAATGTAAAATATTCAAATCAAGGTAATATAAATGTCACGTGAAACAAAATGTAGAGTTATGTAGTAAAATAATCAAATCAAAGTAAAAAAACTTGAATAAATGATATAAATTGCATAGGAAAGTTACATTCCAAGATGTTAGGAAGATTGAGTGTAACATCTTCTAAGGTAAAACTAAGTAGGAAATAAACTATATTGTAAATCAAAAAATAAAAAAAAGAAAAAAAATTAAAAAATGTGAAGTGATTATTTAATTAGTTTGAGCTTGTCAAGATGAGAATAATGACATTTCTTTTGAGTAGAATAGAATTTAATAGGAAGATTTGAGAAATTACCAAAGTATATAAGCACAAATAATAATAATAATATATTATTTCAATGTTTTAAAAATATATATTAAAACTTAAATGGGATAAATTTAATCAATATAACATAAGAAAATTAAAGTTATGTAAAGGTCACATGAGAAGAGATTTAGAGTTACACACTCATAAAACCTAATCAAAGTAAAAATTTGTGGTAATGAGAAATTATGTAAAAATGTTATAATACATGATACTAAATAGATTGAGTGTAACATTCTTCCCCATCAAATAAAGTACAATAAAAATATTTCATAGAGCATTCTAAAATAAAAGAAAATAAAACATTTTAAAAATATAAAAAAATGAATATCTAATTGGATAGAGCATGTCAAGACATGTCTAACGACTTTTGTTTAGTCTTGATCAACCATATTTAGAAATACTAAAAATTATTAATGTAAAAAATATTATATTATTTTTTTGAGATTAAGTAAAGATATTTTAAATCAAAAAAGTAATAAATTAAAGTAATGTAGTATAACCAAATAAAAGCAATTTGAAGGTTACAAGATATGAGATTTTATGCTACATAAAAATTTGAACAAATCAATGAAAAACATTTGAGTAAATGAGATAAATTATATAAGAAAGTTTGATTCAAAGTTAAAAAGAAGATCGACTGTAATATCCTTGATCATCAATTCAAGTATGAAAAAAATATTCCTCAAAGCTTGTTAAAAACAATAGAAAATAATATTTTTAAAAATATAAATTTAAAATATTTCATTGGATAGAGTTAATTGAGATGTGCTAAACAATGTTTGTATCTTTTGGATCAAAACTATTTTGGAATTACTAGAAATTATGAACATAAATAAACATGAATAATAATAAATTATTTTTTTAAAATTAATTAAATATATATATTAAATCTTAAATTACGTAAATGTAAGCATTGAAATATTTCCAAATCGAGGCAAAAAAATCTGAAGAAATGTGATCAATAAAATGAGACAATTGCATTCCAAGATACTGAGGAGATCGATTGTAACATGTACGACCATCAAATAAGTTTTCAATTGAAATATCTTGTGACACATGCTAAAGCACTTGAAAATAATAGATTTAACACTATTAAAATAAATATTGAAATAGATAGAACTCGTCGAGACAAGTCAAACATTTTTTTGTTGTTGATAAGATTTTATTTCTAATTATTACAATTTTTCATAATAAATAAGAATAAAAATAATTAATTAAAATTTTAATATTAAAAAAACACATATTAAAGTTAAAATAAGATAAATTGAATAAATGAGATAACGTATACATGAAAGATTCATTATAAGTTACTAAGGAGATCAAGTGTAACAACCTCAATTGTTAAATTAGGTATGAGTACAAATGTTTCTAAAGGTATAAAAAATAAATATTTAATAGAAATTACTCGTTGAGGTAAGTCTAATTTTGTTTAGTTTATTTCAAGCAGATCATGTTTAGAATTATAGTGAATTACTAAATTAAAACAGAATAAATATTTAAGAATATTATTTTTAATTTTAAGTAAACACAATTTAAAGTTAAAATAAAATACATTTTAATAATCTAATATAACAAAATCAAATTGATTTCATGGACACATGTAAGGAGATTTATATTTTTAGAGAGATAAGATAAATTATAAGAAAAAGTTTTATTCCATACTAGTAAGATGAAGAGTAACTTCCTTGATCATTTACCTTATATGAATTAAAAAAATCTCATAAAACTTATCTAAACTTTACAAATTAAATAATTTTAAGATAAAAAAATGAATACCCAAAAGGATAGAGCTCTTTGACTTGAGTCTAACAAAGTTTTTTTCATCACGATCAGATTCATTTGCAATTAGTATGAAATAAAAAAGTAAATAATTATAAATATTAATAAAGTCTCATTTTATTATTAAGTAAATATATATTTTCATTCAAAATGAGATTAATTGAATCAATATAATATAAGAAAATCGAAGCAATGTAAAGGTCAAACAAGAAGAGATTTAGAGTTGCATAGCTATATAAATAATTCAACATGAAACATTTGAAGAAATGTGATATAATGTAAAGCAATGTTGTATTATAAAATATTAAGTAGATTGTGTGTATCATCCTTGATCATTAAATAAATTAGGAATTGAAATGCCTTGCAAAGGTTACAAAAACCCTACAAAATAAAATATTTAAATATAAAAAAATTGAATATTTAATTTAATGGAGCTTGTTGACTCAAGGCTAGTGATAGTTTATATATCTCAATCAGTCCTCATTTGTAGTTATTATCAATTATGAAAATAAGAAAAAAAATAATAAAAAAAAAATTTTAATAAAATATTTGGCAAATAGTTATTATAGTTAAAATATGATAAATTAAAGTAATTAAATATTAATAAAGTAAGCCATTGTAAAGCTCACATGGGAGAAGATATAAAGTAACATAGCATAGTAAACAAATCAAAGACAAAAAACCTTAAAAATGAGAAACATTTTATGTGTAAGCTTATAATAAAATAGTAAGGTTATCAAGTGGAACATTCTCGACTATAAAACTAGGTGTGAGACATAAAATCTTGTAAGACATTCCAAAATTCTAAAATTAAAAAATTTAAAATTTTTGAAAATAAATATTTAAATCTATATAACTCATCGAGATGAGTCCAATAATGTTTGTTTTGTCCCAAATAAGCCTAATTCAAAATTATAGTTAATTACTAAGGCAAATGATCATAAATGATTATAAATTAGTTTGTAATACTAAGAAAGAATTTTAAATAAATAAAATAAATTTTATTGGTATGGTGTGTTCCAATATAATAAAGAAATTTATCATGCTTGATTGTTAAATAAAGCATGAATTGAAATATGTTTGAAATCATGTCAAACCTAAAGAAGATAATACATCTAAAAATGTAGTAAAGAATATCTATTGGATGTGGCTCTTTAAGACAAGTAAAATGAGTTACCAAAGTAAATAACAAAAATAATAATAATATTATATTTTTAATATCTAGTAAATATTTGTTAATACTGAAAATAAGAAAAATTGAAGCATTGTAATATAACTAAATCAAAGTGAGGTTTTGGTCACAAAATAAGAAATTTAGAGTAGCATAGTGAGATAATAAAATAAAAAAGCAAAGTTTGAAATAATGAGACAAATTGTACATGAAAGTTGCATTCCAATATTCCAAGTAGATCAAGTGTGACATTCATTATTATCAAATAAGGTACAAATGTAGATGTTTCATAACGCACATCAAAATGTAAGAAAATAAAATATTTATAAATTTTAAAAGAATAATTAATTGGATGGAGCTCATAAAGGAGAACCCATTGACATTTGTCACATCTTGAGTGCTCCTCATTTAGATTTATTATGAATTACCAAAGTAAATAACACAAAATAATAATACATTATTTTGTTTAATATTAAAAAAGTGCATATTAAAGCTGAAATAAGATAGATTAAATAAATATAATGAAACCAAATAAAAATGATGTGAAGGTCACAAAAGAAAAAATTTTGAGTTACATAATGAATAATAAAATAATTACAAAACATTTAAAATAAATGAAATAATTTTAATGGGAAAATTGTATTCCTAAAACTTGTTGAAATTATAAAAAGAAATTATTTGAAAAGATTAAAAATAAATATTTAATGAATAAAGCTCACTGAAGAGAGTCCATTAATAATTTTTTTCATCTTGAGTATACTTCATCTAAGATTACGAAAAATTTCCAAAATAAACATAAGTAAATAATAAATTTTTATTTTAATATTAAGTAAATATTTTTTTGAACTTTAAGTGTGTTAATTGAAGCAATGTAATATGATAAAATCAGAGTGATGTAAAACCTACAAGAGTTGAGATTTAGAGTTAATCAAATCAAGGCCAATAATTTAAGAAATTAGGATAATTTTTATAGAAAAGTTGCATCATGAGATACTAAGGTGATCAAGTACAGCTTCATTGATCATCAACTTAGCCACAAATTAAAATATCTCATAAAATATACCAAAACTATAAAAGAATAAAATATTTTAAATGATATAAATTAATATTTAATAGGATATAGCCTATTAAGATGAGTTTGATGATATTTCCTTTGTCATTATCAGACTAAGTTTAGAATTACTATGAAATACTAAAGTAAATAAACAAAAAGAATAATAAATTATTATTTTAGCATTAAGTGAATATATGTCAAGGATAAAATTAATTAACGTGGTCAATGTGAAGCATTGTAATGGTCACATTAGAAAATATTTTGAGTTACCGAGTAATATAACCTAATCTAAGAAAAACTTTGAAGAAATGGGAGATTTACAAGAAATTTACATTCCAAAATATTAAGAAGTTTGAGCAAAAAAATCCTCTCTTATCAATTAGGAATGACTCCATTGTTTCATAAAATGTGCTAAAATCTCAAAAAAGCAAGCACTTAAAAATATAAAATTGAATATTTTACTTGATAGAACTCATTGAAGGTGAGTCCAACAAATTTTGTTTCATCTTGATCAGACCTCATGTAGATTTATTGTAAATTACAAAACTAAATATGTATAAATACTAACAAAATATAGTTTTAATTTTAAATAAGTATAAATTAAAGCCTAAATTTGATAAATTGAAGAAATGTGACTAATTAAATCAAAATAATGTTAAGGTTTGTTGAAAAAATATTTTGAGTTGCATAATAACATTTCAAAATTAAAGAGAACAATTTGTAGAAAAGAGATAAATTATACAAGAAAATTGCATTCCAACACACTACATGGTCAAGTGTAACATCCTCAATAGTAAAATTAGAGGCAAATTAATCTTATAAACAATACCAAACCCTTGAAAGAAAAGTTTTAAAATTACTAAAATGAATGTTTTGTTGGACAAAGCTCATCGCGACGAGTCCAGTAAAGTTTTCTTTGTCTTTGTCAGACCAAATTTAGAATTACATTGAATTACCAAAATAAATATGCAAAAATAATAATAAACTTTAAATTTTATTTTAAGTAAATATATATTAAAGATGAATGAAATCAAAATAGGCAATGTAAAATGACTAAATTAAAGTAATAAAGAGTCACACAAGAGAAGATTTATAATTACATAATAATATGATGTAACAAAAAAACATTGATGAAATTACATTAATTGTATAAGAAAGTTGCTTTGCAAGATACCAAGGAGCTTGAATGAAATATTGTTAATTGTTAAAACATTAGAAAATAAAATTTTAAAAAATATTGAAATGAATATTTAATTTGATAGATCTTATATACATTATTCCAGTGCCAATTGTTTCTTATCAATAGGACCTCATTTCAAATTGCTACAAATTACCAAATTAAATTCATAAAAAAATAAAATAATAAAATATTTTTTAACATTAATTAAATATATATCAAAACTACAATAAGATAAATTGAATCAATGTAGTAAAATTATTTCAAGATGATATAAAGGTAACATGTTAAAAGATTTATATTACATGGAAATAAATAAAATCAAAGCAAAAATGTTTAAAAAATGAGATAAATTACATGGGACTGTTGCATTGCAAGATAGTTAAGAGATCAAGTGTAACATCCCCAACAATCAAGTCAAGTAGTAATCAAATTATATCATATAATGTGATAAAACAATGAAAAATAAAACATTTAAAAAATAAAGAAATTATTTTTTGTTAGATAGGGCTTAATGAGACTAGACCAACTAGAAAAATGAATAGGAATAAATATTAATAATTTTCTTTTATGTTATGTAAATAAATATTCGAGCTAAATTAAGATTAATTGAAACAGTATAATATAACAAAATTATGGCAATCTAAAGGGCACAAGAGATAAGAACTAGAGTTACATAATTAAATAACAAATTCAAAGAAAAAATATTTGAAAAGATGATTTAAATCATACAGGAATGTTGCATTGCAAGATAATATGGAGATCGAGGGTGATAATCTTGATCATCAAATAAGAAATGAATTGAAATATCTCATAAAGAGTGTAAAGTCCCTTTAAAAGAAAAAAAAATTTCAAATATAGAAAATAATATCTAATTGGATGAAGCTTGTTGAAACAAGTCCAACAATGTCGATTAGAATTACTATAAATTACCAACATAAAAAAACAATTATAATAATAAATTACTATTTTAGTATTAAGAAATCATTTATTAATGTTAAAATGGGATAAATTAAAACAAAATAATAAAGCCATATCAATGAGTAGAGTTTGAAGAATTGATATTAATTATGTGAGAAAATCTACATTCCAAGATATTAAAGACTTTTTATGTAGTATCTATTACAGTGAACTTAGATATTAATTAAAATATATCATAAATCACACCAAAAATATTAAAAATAAAATATTTAAAAATATAAAATTGAATTTTCATTTTCATAGAGCTCCCCGAGATATGTTTGACGACATTTGTTTCCTCTCAATTAGACCTCATTTGTAATTATTGTGATTTACCAAAGTAAATAATTATAAATCATTAAAAACTTTATGTAAAGTAAATGTACATTAAATGAAAAGATAGATAAACTAATGTAATATAATATAACTCAATCAAAGCCATGTAAAGGTGACACGAGAGGTGATTTATTATTAAAAAATGATATAACAATATTAAAGCACAAAAATGAGAAAATGCGATAAATATTTCGAAAAAATAAAATTACAAGATAAAAAAGAGTTTGAGTGCAAATCTTTGATTATTAAATATGCTACAAATTGAAATTTCATATAAAGTGTGCGAAGGCTTTGCAAAATAAAACATTTAGAAATACAAAAAAAATTAGTTAAAGAAAGCTCCTCGAGACAAGTCAAATGACATTTTTTCATCTTGATCAAAACTTGTTTAGAATTATTACAAATTACCAAACTAAACGAACATAAACAATAAAAAAATTATTTTTCATTTTAAAAAAAGAATATTAAGGTAGAAATAAGATGAATAAAAAAAAATAAGATATAACCAAATAAAAATTATATAAAGGCCACACAAGATGGGAAATAAAGTTTCATGGTCATATATTAAAAGCAAAAGGAGTCATTTGAAAAAGTAAGATAAAGTGTACCTATAATTTGCATTACTTGATATTAACACGATCATGTGTGGCGTTCCTCGACATATAGTTATGCATAAAAACAGATGACTTATAAAGCTTGCTAAAGCTATAAAACAAAATGTTTTCAAATATAAGAAAAAATATTAGTTGGAATGTGGTCATTAAGATGAGTCCAACAACATGAGCCTCTTCTCCATTGGATCTCATTTGAAATTACTATAATTTACCAAATTAAATAAGAATAATAATAATAAATTATTATTTTAAGGTTAAGTAAAAATATATTAAAATTGAAATAATATAAAGTGAAGTAATAGAATAAAACTAATTCAAAGCAATGTAAAGGACACTATGAGAGGAGTTCTAGTGTTTCATAGTAATATAACTAAATCAAAGTAATTTTTTTAAAGAAATGAGATAAAGTTTAAGGGAAAGTTGGATTGCAATTCATGAAAGAGATCAAGAGTAGCATCATCAATCATCAAAGAAGGAATGAACAAAAATATATCATAAAATATAAAAAATTTAGAATAGAAAAGGTTTAGAAAAATAAAAATGAATCCTTAATTAGATAAAGTTCATCATGATGACTTCAAAGACACTTGTTTTGTCCTGACCATGTTGTATAGTTGACCTCTAACCATAGTGCTTTGTTTTGTGATAATAAATCCTAAGCATTTCTAATTAATTTGTTTGAACAAATTTTTAGATTTGATGTAGTCGACCCTCACATTCATGGGAGAATATAAAGAATAAGATGAGCAATTGTCAAATCTCATGAAGATTACCTTGGGTTGTATGTAAAACCACCAAGAGATATATTTTTTATTTATGTTTTCCTATTTTAGTTTTACTTTGATTTGAATATTAAGCATAACATAATTATTTTCTACAAGTCAAAAAATAAATTTCATTTAAGTTAATAATCCAATAAAAAATTAAGGTTTTTGAAAACTTAATCGAACTACCTTGACCATCATAAGAAAATTTTTTAATCAAATCTTAGTATTGCCTTAATAACTTTTAAAAAAGGATGTTGTACTTATAATAATTAATTAGTAAAAATAATACTAATTAAAATAATAATTAAAAATTTCTTAGTTTATTACAAATAGGAATCAAATGTACTGACAATGCCTCAAACACCTTGGTGTCATTAACGAGTTGGGAATGCTAGTCCCCAAACAAGTTGATCTCTTCTAGTGACACAAAACTTTCTTTGATATGTTGTTAGATTAGGTTATTACTCTTATATCTACATATGAACTATTTTGAAAATGTAACACCATCAAGTGTAACAATATTGATCATCAAATAAAGTATGAATCAAAATATTTTCTAAAGTGTGAATATTTCAAATATAGAAATAAATATTTAAGATTATTGAGATTTTTGACATGAGAACAACAACATTTGTTTATTATTGATTGGACCTTGTTTGAAATTTTTTAAAATTACTATAGTAAATAAGTACAAAAAGATTGTTATTTAAAAATTAAGTGAATATTTATTAAACCATAAGTGAGACAAATTCAGTCAATGAAATATAACTAGATTAAAGCAATGCAAAAATCACTTACAAAGCAGTTAATATTTATATAGTAATATATCCAAATCAATGAAAAAGTAAAACAAATAAGATAAATTTTATGAGAAAGCAATATTCAAAGGTACAAAGATAAATAAGTGTAACATCACGAATCATGAAATTAGCTATGAATCAAAATATTTTTGAGAGCATGCGAAACCCTTAGAATATAATATTTAAAATTATAAAAAATAATATTTTGATTGATAAAGCTCAGGGAGATGAGTCCAACCACATTTGTTTCATCCCTATCCTTGTTTCAAATTACAGCACATTACCAACATATATAATCACAAATAATAATGAAGTATTCTTCTAATATTAAGTAAATATATAATAAAGTTAAAAGAGTTAAATTGAATCAATGTATATAACCAAATCAAAATTATGTAAAGTCCCATGAGAAGAAATTTAGAGTTACGTAGTGATCAAACAAAATTGATGAAAACCATTTGAAAAAAATGAGATAAATGGTACATGAAAGTTACTCTCCAAGATATTAAGGAGATCAAATGTAACATTCTTGATCATGAAATCATGTAACAAATAAAATGACTTGTAAGGTTTATTAAAAAAATAAAAATATTTTATGATATAAAAATTATTTTCTAAATAGATAGAGTAGGTGGAGCATCTAGATCAGACGTCATTGGGAATTACTTTAAATTAACATAATAAATAAGCATTAATACAAATAAATTACAATTTTAATATTAAGAAATATATATTAAAGAAGCAATTGGATAAATTGATGCAATTTAATTTACCAAATTGAAGCAAAAAATGTGAAAAAATGTGATGAATATTACAAGACATTTACATTATAAGTTACTAAATAGTTAAAAAATAAAATACTCAAACTTGAAATTAGGTGAGAATAAAATGTCTAAAAAATTAGGGCAAAACCTAAAAATATTTAAAATTATTAAAATAAAAATTTAATAGAATAAAGTACATCATTATGAGTTAGAGCAGTTTGTTTCTTCATGATTGGACCTCATTTTGAATTATAGTGAATTATAAGAAACAAAAAAATATATTGTAACTATAATATTAACTATATACATATATATTATAGATGTAATAAGATAAATTGAGGCAATGTAATCATGCCAAATTAAAATGTTGTCAAGGTTATAAGAGAGGTGATTTAATGTCAAATGTTTATATAACTAAATTTTATGAGAAAAATTTGAAGAAATAAGATAAATCATCTAAGAAAGAAAAAAATTCCAATATTTTAAGTAGATAAACATTTCAAAAATATAAAAATTAATTATTTATTTAGCAAGAGCTTATCTATATTAGTCCAACAACTATTGTTTCATGTCAAACGAATATATTATAGAATTATAGTGAATTAACAATATATACAAGCATAAATAATAAAAAAATATTATTTTATAACTAAGTAAAAATATCTTAAATCTAAAAATAAGAAAAATTAAAATAGTATAACACAACCATTTAAAGACATTATAATGGTCACACGAGATGGGAGTTAGAGCTTCACAGTAATATAACAAAATCAAAATAAAAAATTTTAAAAAATGAGATAAAGTCTACAAGAAAGTTGTATTACATGATAGTGAAGAGGTCAAGCTCAAAATCATTAATAGGCAAATCACGCATGAATTAAAACATCTCACAAAGAGTACCGAAACTACAAAAATTAAAATATTTAAAGATATATTTTTTTGTTAAATTGAGCTAACCGACATGAGCTCAATGACATTTGTTTCATCATGGGTAGGTCTCACTTGAAATTACTATGAATATATATTAATTCTAATATATGAAAATTGAAATAATATAATATAACTAAATTAAGATGACGTGAAGGTCATACAAGGGAAGATTAAGAGTTAAAAATTAATACAAACAAATCAAAGTAAAAAATGTAAAGAAATGACAAAAATTAATTATTGAACTCTCGAAAATATGCTATACTTAAATGTTGAACTTTTATATCAATAATGTTTTACTTAATTTCGATAATGATTACTTATAGTAATTCTAAATGATGTCTGATTGAGAAAAAAACATTATTTAGACTCACTTCAATAAACTCTACACTATATAGTACTTATTTTTTCTTATGAAAGTAGCATTCTAAGATACTAAAGAGATCCAGTATAACATTATTGATCTTTAAGTTAGGTATGAATCAAAATATATCATAAAGCATGCAAAATTCATAAAAAAATTAAATATTTAAATTATAAAAATGAATATTGAATTAGATAGCTCAACTAGATGAGTTTAATGACATTTCTTTCCTCTCAATTGAGCTTTCTTTTGCAATGCTACAAATTACCAAAATAAATAAGCATAAGTAATAAGAAACTATTTTTATAATACTAAGGAAACATATGTTTAAGCTGAAGTCTAATAAATTAAATTAAAGATAACCAAATCAAGACGATATAATGGTCACATGATAACAGATTTTGAGTTACATAATAATATAAGCAATCCAAAGAAAAAACTTATAAAATTATATAAATTATAGGTGAATATTGTATTCAAATATATTTAGGAGGTTGAGTACAATATCTTTGATCACCAAATTAGGTAAGAACAAAAATGCTTAGTAAAGTATGTCAAAGCCATAAAAAATTTTAAAATATAAAAATTATTTCATTAGATAAAACTCATCAAGACGAATCAAATGACGATTGTTTCATCACCATTATGTCTCATTTGGATATATGACAATTTAAAAAAAAGTAAATAATTATAAAAAAGTGAAAATTGTTATTTAATGTCAAGTAAAAATATATTAAATATAAAATAAGATAAATTAAAGCAATGTATTACAGCCAAATTAAAGCAGTGTAATTATCACATGAGAGGAGAATTCGAGTTTCATAGAAATAAAGAAATTAAGTAATTAAGCAATTAAGTAATAATTTAAAATTACATATTTTATAAAGTATTTGGTTTTATAGCTAATTTGATAATCATGGATGTCACACTTGACCTTCTTTATAACTTTAATTGTAACTTTCTTATAAAATTTATCTCATCTCTTTAAATTTTACAGTTTTAAGTGGTTTCATATTTTTGAAACTCGAATTCTAGTCTTTCGTGACCTTTATGATATTTTGATTTTGTTATATTAAAATACTTTAATTTATCTAATCTTACAAATAATTTTTAATTTTTAACTTTAAAATAATAACTTATTGTTATTTATTTTTAAATACTTCGATAATTTATGGTAATTTCAAATTAGCTAAAAACTAAACATCATTAGATGTTTCTTGACAAGCTCTACAAAATTAAATATTAAATTTTTTATTTCCTTAAATATTTTAGCTTTAAGAGTTTACAAATGCCTCAAAAATTTGATTCTTTCTTGATTTTTTTTTATTGATGTTTTTATGCTCGATCTCTTACGTATCTTTGAATGCAACTTTGTAATATAATTTATCTAATGTGAACTTTTGCTTTGAATTAGTTATAGTACAACGTAACTCTAAATATTCTCTCATTTTGCCTTTACATCACATTGATTTTGTATTATTACATTTCTTTAGCTTATGTCATTTCTATTCTAATATATATTTAAATAACATATGTAATAATTTCAAACTAAGCCTGATTGACATAAAATAAATATCATTGGACTCATCTTGACAAGATTTATCCATTTAAATGTTTCACTTCGTATTTTTAAATATTATAATTTCAACATTTAGGAATTTTATATGACTCATTTCAATTCACATTTGATTTCACAATCGAGTATGCTGCACTTGATTTTCTTAGTATCTTTGGAGGAAAATTTGCAATAAAACATTATGTAACTTCTTGAAATGCTTTTTTATGATTTAGTTATATTACTATGAAAATCTAATTCCTCACTTCTATGGCCCTTAAAAACCTATGAATTTTATTTATTAGATTGGTTCAACTTATGTTATTTCAACATTATTATGGATTTACTATATATAAAATGTTAAACTTATTATTATTCTTACTCATTTTCTTTGGCAATTCAATGTTATTCAAGACTAGAGCACATCGATATCAAATGGACTCTGTTAGACTCATCATAATGAGCATTAATAAATTCATTTTTTTAATTTTTTAAAATATTTTATTTTTTTATGTTTCAGCAAACATTTCATGGCATTTTGATTCATTTTTAATCTTATTGTGAAGGATGTCACACTCGATCTCCTAGGTATCTTTGAATAAAACTTTCCTATAAAATTTATCTCGTCACTTAATAATTTTTACTTCAATTATGTTATATTACTATGTAACTCTATATCTTGTCTCATGTGACCATTACGTCATTTTCATTTTTTTTTAATTATATTTCATCAATTTATGTTATTTTGGATTTAAAATATATATGTACTAAATATTAAAAATAATAATATGTTACTATTTATGTTTCTTTACTTTTATATTTAAAATTAGTTCTATATGTGGTATGATCATGATGAAATTAAGTCATTAAACTTGTCTGGAGGAGCTTTCTCGAACTACAGAGTCATTTTATATTTTTAAAATTTTATTTTCTATCTTTTTACATGCTTTATTAAGCATTTTTTATACTTAATTTGATGATCAAGAATATTATGCTCATTCTCCTTAGTAACTTAGAATTAGGTTTTCTTTTATATTTATCTCATTTTTTAAATTATTTTCTTTGGTTATGTTATATTACTATGTAACTCTAAACCTCCTCTCCTATGACCTTTACATTACTTCGATTTAGTTCCATTTTATTTCATCATTTAATTGATTTCATAGTTAATATATATCTTCTTCATATTAAATTATAATATGTTATTATTTATGCTTTTCTAAATCTAACAATAATTTTACAAAGTGGCATGATCGAGTTGAAACAAAAGTCATTGGACGATTCCCTAAAAGCTCTATCTAATTAAATTTTAAATTTTTATTTTTTAAAATATTTTTGTTTCAATTATTTTTAAAAATCTTACAAGATGTTATATTTTGTACTTAATTTGAAGATTGAGTTTGTTACATTAGAAGTGCTTAGTTTCATGGAATAAAACTTTCCCATATAATTTTTCTAATTTTTTTTAAAAGTTTCCCTTTGGTTAGGTTATTTTACTATGAAATATTGATTCTTATCATTTTTTAGTATTACAGGTCTTTCATTCTATTATATTATAGTTATTCAGTTTATTTCTTTACATCATTAATATAGACTTACTTAATATTCAAATAATAAATTATTTTTAATACATTTATTTAGTATTATAATTTCTAGTAATATTTTTATTCAATTTATGTAATTTTTTAAAATTATTACCTTTAATTTGGTTATATTACTATGTAAATATAAATATCAACACACATGACCTTTTACATAACATTATTTTGGTTATATTGCACCCCTCAAATTATTTCATATTAAGTTTAATATATCTTTGTGCCATGTTATAATAATAATTTATTATTACTTTTACCAATTTATATTGGAAGTTCATAGTAATTCAAAACAAGCTTCGATCAAAATAAAAGAAATGTCGTTTATTTCAGCTCATATTTATTCAATTGAATCTTCAAATTTATAATTTTAGATATTATATTATCTATGGTTTGAGCATGTCTTATGAGACATTTCACTATGTATCTAATTTATTGATCAAGGATGTTACCATCGATCTTCTAATTATCTTGGAATACAAAATTCTCTTGCAAATTTATGTTATTTCTTCTAATATTTTACTTTTATTTTGCTATATTAGCATGGTACTAAAAAGCTCCTCTTGTGTGATAATTATAATGTTTTGATTTAGCTATATTATATCACCATAGTTTATCTCTTTCTAGATTTAATATTTATTTTCTTACCATTAAAAGAATAATTATTTATTATTTAAGATTATTTTTTTTGAAATTTATATCAATTCCAAATGAGGACATATCAAGATGAAATAAACATCATCCAACCTATCTTGATAAGCTATATCTAATTAAATATTCTTTTTTTGGATTGGACTCATCTTATTGAGCTCTATGTAACTAAATATTCTTTTTTATTTACTTAGATATTTTGTTTTCTAGGGTTTTAACATGCTTTACTAGACATTTTTATTCATAGCCAATTAAATGGTCAAGGAAGACAACCATGATCTCCTTGGTATTATAGACTGTTATTTTCACATGTCTCATTTTTTAAAATTTTTCTTTTATTTGGTTATATTACTATGGAACTCTAATTCTTCTCTCGTTTGACCTTTACATTATTTTCATTTGGAATTATTATATTGCATCAATTTATCTCGTTTTAGCTTAATTATTCACTTAGCATTAAAAATCATTTGTTATTGTTTATTCTTATTTATATTAGTATTCCAAATAAGTTCTAATAGGGAAGAAACACATGTCAATGGACTTGTCTCAATGAGAATTATTTAATTAAATATTATTTTTTATGTTTGTGAAAATTTTATTTTCTAAGATTTTTGTATACTTTAAGTGATATTTTTTTGTACATAATTTGATTATCAAAGATGTTACACTCGACCTATTTAGTGTTAAAGAAAATAACTTACCAATACAATTTAACTTATTTTTTAAAATATTTAACTTTAATTTTGTTATTTTACAATGTTACTCAAAATCTCCTCTCATGTGACCCTTATGTCACTTTCATTTAGTTGAATTATATTTCATCAATTTATCTTATTTTAAAATTTAATAAATACACTAAAAATAAAAATAATTAAATGTTATTTTTTGTGTTTATTTAGTTTTATAATTCAAAGTAGTTTTAGAAGATATATCATCATGATGAAAATAAGTTGTTAAGCAGGTCTAAGGAGCTTTATCAAACTAAATAGTCATTTTATATTTTTAAATATTTATTTTATATCTTATTTACATACTTTACAAAGCATTTCATTTTATGCTTGATTTGATGATCATGGATGTTACACTCAATCTCCCTAATACTTTCGAATTGAGCTTTCTTTTATAATTTATCTCATTTATTAAAATTATTTTCTTTGATTATGTGATATTTGTATTAAACTCTAAATCTTCTCTCCTATGATTTTTACATTACCTTGATTTAGTTCTATTATATTTCATCATTAATCTCATGTCACACTTAATATATAACTTCTTCTTTTAAATTATAATATGCTATTATTTATGTTTTTAAAAATTCACAATAATTCCAAAAAAGTGGTATGATAGAGTTGAAACAAAAGTTATTAGACACTTCCCTATTTGTTCTATCTAATTATTATTTTAAATATATCTAAATTTTTATTTTCTATTATGTTTAAATACATTATGAGATATTTTATTTTGTACCTAATTAGTTGATTGAGGTTGTTATGCTAGAAGTGTTTAGTATCATAAAATAAAAGTTTACATATAATTTATCTAATTTTTTCAAATTTTTCTCATTGATGTTTTATATCACCATGAAACAATGATTTTTATCTTTTGTGAGCTTTATAGGACTTTCATTTTTTTATATTGTATTAATTCAATTTGAATTTTTACATTATTAGCATATATTTACTTAATATTCAAATAATAATTTATTATTATTTATATTTATTTACTTTTCAAATTTCTAGTAATTATAAATGAGCCTAATTTAGTCAAAATAAAAGTATTTAGACTCATCTTGATGAGCTTTATCTAATTAAATAATTCTTTTCTATTTTAAAATATTTTATTTTCTAGGACTTTTGCATGTTTTATGAGAAATTTTTGTTAGTATCTAATTTCATGATCATGGATGCCATAATTTATCTCTTTATTATCCTTTAATGCATCTTTGATGTATAACTTATCTCATTTTTTCAAAGATTTTTCTTGGATTTATTCACATTATTATGAAACTCTAATTCTCCTTTAATGTGACCATTACATCTCTTTTAGTTTGTTATATTATATTTTTTAAATTTATCTCATTTAAATTTAATATATTTTTACATAATATTGAATTAATAATTTATTCTTATTTATATTTATTTAATTTGATAATTTTTAGTAATTTCAAAAGTTGTGCAATGGAGATAGAACAAATATTGTTCATACCTAATTTTATAATCAATTTGCTTCCAATCTATCACCTTAATACCTTGGAAAGTAAATTTTTAAGTTCAATTTATCTAATTTTTTTCAAAGTGTTCCCTTTAATTTTGTTAT
Organism: Vanilla planifolia; assembly: GCA_023846275.1. Lineage (NCBI taxonomy): Eukaryota > Viridiplantae > Streptophyta > Magnoliopsida > Asparagales > Orchidaceae > Vanilla > Vanilla planifolia. The sequence goes on from JAIUJO010000937.1 coordinate 253,541, forward strand.
ACTATTATGCCAATCATAATCTCAATACATATGACCTTTTATGTAACATTGTTTTTGTTCTATTACATCCCTCAAATTATTTCATTTAAAATTTAGTATATATTTGTGCGATGTTGTAATGATAATTTATTATTATTTTAACAAATTTATGTTGGAAGTTCGTCGTAATTCAAAATGAGCTTTGAGCAAAATAAATAAATTTTCAATCCACTCATGTGAATGTTATTGATTCAATTGAAAATTCAAATTGATAGTTTTGGATAATATATTGTTAATGATTTTATCCTATGTTATGACTCATTTCAATATGTACATGATTGATTGATCGAGGGTGATACACATGATCTTCTAAATATCTTGGAATATAATATTCTCTTATAATTTATCTTGTTTCTTCAAATGTTTTGTTTTATTTTGCTTTATTAGGGTGGTATTAAAAAGCTCCTCTTGTGTGACAATTACCACATTTTGATTTAGTTATATCATATTTCCATAATTTACCTTTTTATATTTGATATTTATTTTCTAATTATTAATAAAAATAACTATTTATTATTTAAGATTATTTTTTTTGGAAATTTATAGTAATTCTAAATGAGGACAAATCAAGATGAAATAAACATCATCAAACATATCTAGACAAGCTATATCTAATTAAATATTCTTTTTTTCAATCAGATTCATATCAATGAGCACAACGTAATTAAATATTCATATTTAGTTTTTAGATATTTGTTTCTAGGATTCTAACTTTCTTTACTAAACATTTTGATTCATAGTTGATTTAACGATCAAAGAGGTCACCATCGATCACCTTAGTATCATAAAATGCCCTTTTTGCATAAAATTTATGTAATTTCTTTTAATTTTTACTTTGATTTGGTTATATTATTATAATGCTCTAATTCTCTTCTCATTTGACATTTACATTATTTTTGTTTAGAATTATTATACTGCATTAATTTATCATATTTTAGCTTTAATAAATATTTTTTAACACTAAAAAAATCATTTATTATTATTTATACTTATTTATATTAGTAATTCCAAATAAGGTCCAAAGAGAACAAACACATGTCATTTATCTTGTCTTAACAAGCATTATTTAATTAAATATTTTTTAATATTTATGAATATTTATTTTCTAACATTTTGTCATACTTTATGACATATTCATTTGTTTTCTATTTCACTATCGATGATGTTACACTAGACCTATTTATTCTTAAGGAGTATAACTTAGTTGTATAATTTAACTTATTTCTTAAAATATTTAGATTTGATTTGGTTTTATTATGATTTAATGGTAAATCTCCTCTAGTGTGACATTTAAATCACTGTCATTTGGTTATTTTACTTTGCTCAAATTTATCTTATTTTAGCTATAATATATATTTACTTAATAGTAATAGAAGAATTTAATATTATTTATGGTTAATTACTTTGATAATTCATAGTAATTCTAAATGTGACCTAATCTAGAAATAATAAACATCATTGGACTTATATGATCAAGATCTATCAAAATAAATATTTATTTGTATATTTTTAAAAATTTGTTTTCTAATATTTTACCATGCATTATGAGACATTTAGATTCATACATAATTTTACATCGACGATGTTACTCTGAGTCTTATTAGTTTCTTAGAATGATACTTTCTCATACAATTTGTCTCTTTGTTTCAAATATTTTAGTTTAATTTTCTTATATTACTATATCACTAAAAATCATATCTCTTTTTACTTTTATATTACTTTTGATTTGGTAATATTATATTAATTTAATTTACCATTTATTATTATTTATTGCTATTTATTTTTGTGTTTCATAAAAATTCAAAAATTACTCTAACAATAATGAAATAAACATCATCAAAGTTTCTCAACAAACCTTTATCTATTTAAATATTTATTATTTTATTTTTCGTATATAATTTTATAGACTTTCAACATGCTTTATAAGGCTTTTTGGTTCATACAAGATTTTAGGATCAAGGATGTTACAACCTATCTCCCAAATATCATGGAAGGAATCCTTCTGGTAAAATGTATCTCATTTTTGAAAATGTTTTCTTTGATTTTTTATATTACTATGTAACTTAAAATCTTCACTTATTTGACTTTTAGGATACTTTTATTTTGTGATGTTAAATTAATTCAATTTATCATATTTAAGGCTTAATTTATAATTTTTTAATGTTTAATTATTAATTTATAATTATTCATGCTTATTTTGTTCTGTAATTTGTAGAAATTTAGAATGAAATCTCATAAAGATGAAACAAACATTATTAGATCCATCATAATGAGCTCTATCCAACTAATTGATCACTATTATAATTTTTAATGTTTTATTTCTTTTGAGTTTGATGTGCTTTAATGGAAGGTTTTATTTGTATCTTTTTTGAAAAATAATGATTTTGCCTTCAATCTTCGTAGTATCCTAGAGTATAACTTTTTTGTAGAAATTTATTTAATTTTCCCAAAGTTTTTGCTTTTATCTGGTCATATTATTATCTATTTTAAATCTTTATTCTTTTATTCTTTAAATAATTATTATTTGATCATACTACATTGCTTCAATTTATCTTAATTTGGCTTTAATATATTTTAATAATTTATTATTTATTAAGTTTATTTATTTTGGTAAATCAAAATGTTTCCAAATGTTGTCTAATAACGATGTAACAAACATTATTGAACTTATATCAATATGCTTAATCTAATAAAAATATTAATTTTTATATTTTTAAATATCTATCTTTTGGGTTTTTAGAATATTTTGTAAAAGTTTTTAATTAGTAATTGGTTTAGTGGTCTATAATTTTATAATTAAAATCTTAGGTACCTTTGTAAGTTAAAAGTTTTTGTCACTATATAACTCTTGTTGTGCATCTCTTTGACCTTTATATGTCTTTAATTTTTTTTATATTATAATGCTTCAATTTATATCATTTTAACTTCAAAATTAAGTCTACTTAATATTCAAATATTAATTTATCACTACTTATAATTATTTATTTTATCAATTCACAATAATTATAAATGAGGTCTGATTATGATGAAATAAATGACATTGAATTCATTTCATATAGCTTTATCAAATTAAATACGTATTTTTTAAGAGTTTTATTTTCTAGTATTTTCCATTATTTATGATAAATTTTGATTAGTACTTGATTTTACTATCAAGGATGTCACTCAAGATCTCTTTAGTTTCTTTGAATGCAACTTTCTTATGTAATGTATCTAATTTCTTCAAATATTTTTCTTTAATTTTGTTACATTATTGTAAAACTATAATTCTCTTCTAATATGGTATTCACATCTCTTTGATTTAGATAAAAATATATTAGTTTAATTTATCTAATTTTAGTTTTGATATATATATATATAATATTAAAATATTATTTTATTTCTATTTTATTTTTTAATTTTTCTAATTTATAGTAATTCCAAATGTGATCTTATGAAGATGCAACAAATAGTGCTCGATTCATTTAGACAAATTTAAAATAATTGCATATCTATTTTTAAATTTCTAAAAATTGTATTTTTCATGTTTTAAGATTTTTTATGAGTTATTTAATTCATAACATATTTTATTATCGATGATGTTACAATCAATTGTAGTATCATAGAAGGAAACTTTCCTATTTAATTTATCTAATTCCATCAAAATTTTTTACTTTAATTTGGTTATATTATTATGTGATTCTAAATTTGCTCTCCTCTGACTCTTACATCACATTGATTTGGTTACACTAAATTTCTTCAATTTATCTGATTTAAATTTTAATATATATTTGTTTAATATTATAATAATATTGTTTTATTATTTATGGTTATTTTATGTTAATTATAGTAATTGTAAATGAGGTTAAATTGGGATGAAATAAATATTATTTGACTTGTCTTGATAAGACACATCCAATTGAACATTATTATTCATAATTTTTTATGTTGTATTTTCTAAGGTTTTGTCATATTTCACTAAGTTTAATTCATACATGACTTGATGGTCAAGGACATTATAGTGATTTCCTTAACATCTTAGAGTGCAACTTTCTTTTACAATATATCCCATTTGTTTAATTTTTTTGTTTAGTAATAATATTTTGTAATGGAAAATCTTCTCTCATGTGATATTTACAATGGTAACTACTAGAAATTAAAAATAAGGACTAATAAAGATGAAACAAACAACTTTGGACTTGGCTTAACAGTTCTATCCAATTAAGTATTTCTTTTTTATATTTAAATATATGGATTTCTAGGGTTTTATCATATTGTACAAGACGTTTTGATACATACCATATTTGATGATCAAGGATGTTATGCTCAATCATCAGCAAATTGTAATGCAACGTTCTTGTATAATTTATCTAATTTTTTCAAATATTTTGGGTTTTATTTTTATATTACTACGAAACTTAATTTTCACCCTATGTAACCATTACAATCCCTTTATGTATTTGTATTATACTACTTTAGTTTATCTCATTTTATTACTAAATTATATTACTTCATATTAAAAAAATTATTTTGTTATTATTTATGCTTATTTAATTTACAAATAGTAATAATTCCAATCAAGGTTTGATCAAGCAAAACAAATATCAATAGACTTGTCTCAACGAGCTCTATCTAATCAAGTATTCATATTTATATTTTTAGATATTTTATTTTCTATGATTTTACATGGTTTATTAGATATTAAGATTCAAAACTTATTTGAAGAATAAGGATGTGATACTTGATCTTCTTAGTATCTTAGAATGCAACTTTTCAACACAATTTGTCTCATTTCTAAATTTTTTTGCTTTGATTTGATTATGTCGCTATGAAACTCTATTTCTATTCTCATGTCTTATTTATATTATTTTTATTTGGCTATATTACATTAATTTATTTTAACATATTTTAGCTTCAATATATATATATATATTTTTGGTATTAAGATAATTATTCGTTATTATTTATATTTATTAAATTTTGTAATTCATAATAATACCAATTGATGTAAAATTGAGAAACAAATGTTCTTTGAGTTTCCTTAATAAGATCTATTCGATAAAATATTTTTTAATTTTTTTAACATTTTCCTTACTAAATGTTTGCCAGGTTCTACACGACCAATTGATTCACATGGCATTTAACTATCAAGGATATGATACGTGATCTTCTAGGTATCATGGAATACAACTTACCTATGAAATTTATTTGGTTTCCCAAAATATTTGGTTTTTATTTTTTTTATTTACTATTTAACTCTAAATCTCCTTTTTTGTGACCTTTACATTAAATTCATTTGGTTATTTAATATTACATAAATTTATCTTATTTCAACTTTAATGGATGTTTACTTAATATTAATATAATAATTTATTATTATTTATGCTTGTCTACATTTGTGCTTCACAAAAATTACAAATGTGGTTCTAACAAAATAAAATAATTATCATTTGAATCATCTCATTGAGCTCTATCCCAATAAATATTGATTTTTATATTTTTTTAGGTATTTTATTTTCTAAGGTTTTGTAATGCTTTAAGAGTCATTTCAATTAATAACTAATTCAATGATCGAGAATGTTGCACTTGACCTTCCTAGTGCCATGGAATGTGACTATCTTATAAAATATTTCTTATTTCTTTAAATCATTCACTTTGATTTGGTAATGCTAATTTACAACCCTAAATCTCTTCTTATGTGATATTTACATTACTCTTATTTAGTTAAATGATATTTTTTTCAATTTATCCTATTTCAACTTTAAAATATATTTACTAAATTTTGAGGAAGTACTACATTATTATTTATGCCTATTTACATTTATATTTGTAGTAGTTCAAATGTGGTTAGGTTGATACAAAATAAATGTCATTCAACTCATTTCGATAAGCACTTTTTTAGAGCTCTCATGTTTTATGAGACATCAATTTGTAACTAATTTCATGATCCAAGATGTTGTACTCAATACTCTTAGTATGTTGAAATACAAATTTCTTATATAATTTATTTTATCTCCTAAAATTTTTTTTCTTTCTTTTTGTTTCATTACTATGAAGCTCTATCTCCTCACTTATAACCTTGACATTGCTTTGATAAGTTAGATTATATAGCCCTAGTTTATCTCATTTGAACTTTAAATCATATGTACTTAATATTAAAATAATAATATCCTATTATTTTTTCCTACTTAAATTTTTTAAAATCAAAATAATTTCGAACGAGATTTGATTAAGACAAAATAAATGTCACTAGACTCCTCTCCATGAGCTCTACCCAATTAAATATTTATTTTTTATATTTTCAAATATTTCATTTTCTAGAGTTTTGTCATGTATTGCACGACTTTTTAATTTTTACCATATCTAACAATTGATGATGTTATAGTTGATCACCTTAATATCTTGAAATGGAACATTTTCTTATGATGTATCTCATTTATTTCAAATTTTATTATTTGATTGTGTTACAATACTTTGCAATACTAAATCTACTATTGTGTGACCCATTGATGTACTTTTTAGCTTTAATATATAACAATTTAACATTGAAAAATTAATTTTGTATTACTTATGCTTATTTAGTTTTGTAATTCATAATATTCTAAATGTGTTCCAATTAAGATGAAACATCCTTTGTTAGACTCGTCTAAATAAGCTCCATCCAATTACAAATCAATTTATATATTTTGAAATAATTTATTTTCTTTATTTTTGGCACATTTTAGAAGGCATTTTCATTTGCAACTAATTTGACGATTAGTGGTGCAACATTCAATATCTTTAGTATTTTGGAATACAACTATCTCATGCAATTTATCAAAATTCTTAAATTTTTTCTTTGATTCGTCCACTTCTTCCTATTCATCCTCTTCATCCTCTTCTTCCTCTTCTTCCTCTTCTTCCTCTTCTTCTTCTTCTTCTTTTTCTTCTTCTTTTTCTTCTTCTTCTTCTTCTTCTTCGTCTTATTCTTCTTCTTCTTTGTCTTCTTCTACTTCTTCTTCTTCTTCTTCTTCATGCTCTTATTGTTCATCTTCTTCTTCTTCTTCTTCTTCGTCTTCTTCTTCTTCTTCTTCGTCTTCATCTTCTTCTTCTTTTTCTTCGTCCTCTTCTTCTTCTTTTGCTTCTTCTTCTTCTTCTGTCTCTCCTTCTTCTACTTCTTCTTCTTCTGCTTCTTCTTCTTCGTCTTCTCATTCTTCTTCTTCTTCTTCATCTTCTTCTACTTCTTCTTCTTCATCTTCGGCTTCTTCTTCTTCTTCTTCTTCATCTTCTTCTTCTTCTTCTTCTTCTTCTTCTTCTTCTACTTCTTCTTCTTCTTCTGCTTCTTCTTCTTCTTCTTCTTTTTCTTCTTCTTCTTCTTCTTTCTCTTCGTCTTCTTAGTCTTCTACTTCTTCTTCTTCTTCAACTTCATCTTCTTCTTCTTCTTCTTCTTCGTCATCTTCGTCTTCTTCTTCCTCTTATTCTTCTTTTTCATCTTCTTCTTCTTCTTCTTCTTCTTGTTCTTCTTCTTCTTCTTCTTCTTCTTCTTTTTCTTATTTGTCTTCTTCTTCGTCTTCTTCTTCTTCTTCGTCTTCTTCTTCTTCTTCTTCTTCTTCTTTGTCCTCTTCTTCTTATTCTTCTTCTTCTTCGTCATCTTCTTCTTCTTCTTCTTCTTCGTCTTCATTTTCTTCTTCTTCTTGTTTGTCTTCTTTGTCTTATTCTTCTTCTTCTTCTTCCTTGTCTTCTTCTTTTTCTTCTTCTTCTTCTTCTTCGTTTTCTTCTTCTTCTTCGACTTCTTCTTCTTCTTCTTCTTCCTCTTCTTCTTCTTCTTCTTCTTCTTCGTCTTCTTCTTCTTCTTCTTCTTCTTCTTCGTCTTCTTCTTCTTCTTCTTCTTCTTCTTCTTCTTCTTCGTCCTCGTGTTCTTCTTCCTCTTCCTCTTCTTCTTCGTCCTTGTGTTCTTCTTCCTCTTCTTCTTCTTCTTCGTTTTCTCCTTTATCTTCTTCTTCTTCTTCGACTTCTTCTTCCTTTACTTCTTCATCTTTGTCTTCTTCTTCCTCTTCCTCTCCTACTTCTTCGCCTTCTTCCTCTTTTTCTTCTTCTTGGTGTTCTTCATCTTCTTCTTCTTCTTCTTCGTCTTCTTCCACTTCTTCTTCGTCTTCTTCTTCTTCTTCTCCTTCTTCCTCTCTTCCTTCTTCTTCTTCGTCTTCTTCGCCTCTTTCTTCTTCTTCTTCTTCGTCTTCGTCTTCTTCATCTTCTTCAACTTCTTCTTCTTCTTCTTCTTCTTCTTCTTCTTCTTCTGCTTCTACTTCTTCTCCTCCTTCTTCTTCTTCTTCTTCTTCTCCTTCTACTTTTTCTTCTTCTACTTCTTCTTCTTCTTCTTCTACTTCTTCTCCTTCTTCTTCTACTTCTTTTTCTGCTTTGTCTTCTTCTTCTTCATCTTCTTCTGCTTCTTCTTCTTCTTCAGCTTCTTCTTCTTCTGCTTCTTCTTCGTCTGTTTCTTTGTCCTCTACTACTTCTTCATCATCATCTTCTTCTACTTTTTCTTCTTCTTCTTCTTCTTCTTCTTCTTCTTCTTCTACCTCTTCTTCGTCTTCTTCTTCTTCTTCTTCTTCCTCTTGTTCTTCTTCTTCATCGTCTTCTTCGTCTTAATCTTCTTCTACTTTTTCCTCTTCTTCTTCTTCTTCTTCTTCTTCTTCTTCTTCTATTTCATCTACTTCTTCTTCTACTTCCTCCACTTCTTCTTCTTCTTCTTCTTCTTCTTCTTCTTCTTCATCTTCTTCTTCTTCCCCATCTTCTTCTTCTTCTTCTTCTTCTTCCCCTTCTCCTTCTTCCTCTTTCTTTTCATCTTCATCTTCCTATTCTTCCTCTTCCTCTTCTTCTTTTTCTTCTTCTTCTTCTTTTTCTTCTTCTCTTCCTTCCTCTTCTTCTTCTTCTTTTACTGCTTCCTCTTCTTCTTCTTCCACTTC
>JAIUJO010000951.1:0-32500 GCA_023846275.1 Vanilla planifolia
TCTATAATCTCTAATCTTTGATCCCTAACCACTAATCCTTAATCTCTAATCCTTAACCTTTAATCCTTAATACCTAATCCCTAATCCTTAATCCATAATCCCAAATCTCTAATCTCTAATCCATAATCCCTAATCCATAATCCATAATCCATAATACTTAATACTTGTTACTCTTCTTCCTCACTTTCCACTTCTTCTTCTTGTTCTTCTTCTACTTCTTCTTCTTCTTCTTTTTCTTCTTCCTCTTCCTCCTCTTCTTATATTTTACTCTCTTCTTCTTCTTCTTCTTCTTCTCCTTCCTCTTCTTCTTCCTTTTCTTCTTCTTCTTCTTCTTGTTCTTGTTCTTCTTCTTCTACTACTTCTTCTTCTTCTTCTTCTTCTTCGTCTTCTATTATTACTTATTCTTCCTCTTTTTTCTTTTTCCTTTTTCTCTTCTTCTTTTTCTATTTCTCCTTCTTTTTTATTCTCCTTCTTCTTCTTCTTATCCCTTTCCTTTTTTCTTCTTCCTCAACTACTACTACTACTAGTAGTTCTTTTTCTTCTTTCTTCTTCTTCTTCTCCTTCATCTTCTCTTTCTACTTCTTCTTGTCTTTCTCCATCTCCTTCTCCTTCCCCTTCTCCTTCTCCAACATCTTCTCCATCTCCTTCTCCTTCTCCATCTCCTTCTTGCTCTCCTTCTGCTTCTCCTTCTCCTTCTCGTTCTCCATATCCTCCTCCTTCTCCTTCTTCTTCTTCTTCTTTCTCTTCATTCTTCTTTCTTATTTCTTCTTTCTTATTTCTTCTTTCTTATTTCTTCTTTCTTCTTCCTTCTTTCTTCTTACTTCTTCGTTCCACCTTCCTTCTTCCTTCTTTCTTCTTCTTTCTTTGTTCTTTTTTCTTCTTTATTCTTGCCTTTCTTCTTCCTCTTATTTTTCCTAATTCTTCTTCCTCCTCTTCTTCTTCTTTCTAACTTCTTTCTTCTTTCTTCTTCTTTCTTCTTTCTTCCTTCTTCCTCCTTCTTCCTTCTCCATGTTCCTTAATCCCTAATTCCTAATCCTTAATCCCTAATCCATCCTTAATTCCTAATCTTAAATCCCTAATCTCTATTTCTTAATCTCTAATCCCTAAACCCTAACACCTAATTCCTAATCCTTAATGCCTAATCTATAATCTATAATATTTAATTTTTAATCTCTAAACCCTAATCTATAATACCTAATTATTAATCCTTGATCTTTAATATATAATCCTTTATCTCTGATCTCTAATCCTAATCTTAATCCTGATCTGTAATCTCTAATACTTAATCCTAAATCTAAAATCTCTACTCTCTAATTCTTATTTTATAATCTGTAATCCCTAATCTTTAATAAATAATCCTTTAGTCCTTAATCCCTAATTCCTAATTATTAATCCCTTCAACTCTAATCTTTAGTCTCTAATCCTTAATCTTTAATCCCTAATTCTTATTACTTATTCCCTAATGCCTAATCATTAATCCATAATCCTTAATTTCTAAAACTTAATCCCTAATTACTAATAAAAAATCACTAATCACTAATACCTAATCCCTCCCTCCCTTAAACCTAATTGTTAATCCCTAATACCCCTCTAATCCCCAATCCTACATCCCTAATCTATAATATGTATTCCCTAATCCCTAATCACTCCTTCCTTAATCCATAATCCTTAATCCTTAACCTATAATCCCTAATCCATCTCTTCATCCTTTTTTTCTTCTTCTTCTTCTTCCTCTTCCTCTTCTTTGTCTTCTTCTTCTTCTTCCTCTTATTCTTCTCCTTCCCCATTTTCGTCTTCTTCTTCTTCCTCTTCTTCCTTATCTTCCTCTTCCTCTTCCTCTTCTTCTTCCTACTCTTTTTCCTCTTCCTCCTCTTCTTCTTCGTACTCTTCTTCTTCTTCTTCATCTTCTTCTTCTACTTCTTCTTCGACTTTATCTTCTTCATCTTCTTCTTCTTTCTCTTCTCTTCCTCTACTTCTTCTTCTTCTTCTTCTTCTTCTTTTCATGTTTTTCCTTGTCCTCTTCTTCTTCCTCTTATTCATCATCTATCATCTTCTTTCTTCTTCTTCTTCTTCTGCTTCTTTGTCTTCTTCTATTTCTTCTTCTTCTTCTTCTTCTTCTCCTTCTCTTTCTTCTTCTCTTTTTCCTTCTCTTTGTCTTTCTATTCTCCTCCTTCTTGTCTTTCTCCTTCTCTATCTTCTACTCCTTCTCATTCTCTATCTCTTTCTCCTTCTCAATCTCCTTCACCTTCCTCTTCTCTTACTCTTTCTCCTTCTCCTTCACCTTCTCCTCCTCCTCGTCTTTCTTCTCGTTTTCCTTCTCCAACTTCTTCTACTTCTTCTTCTTCCTTCTTTCTTCTTTCTTCTTTCTACTTTCTTCTTTCTTCTTTCTTCATTAATCCTCCTTCCTGCTTCGCTCCTCCTTCCAGCTTCCATCTTCATTCTTCCTTCTTCATTCTTCTTTATTCTTTCTCTTCGTCTTCCTTTTCTACTTCTTCTTCTTCTTCCTTGTCTTCATCATCTTCTTCTTCATCATCTTCTTCTTCTTCCTCTTCTTCTTATTTCTCTTCTTCTTCCTCTTCTTCTTCTTCTTCTTCTTCTTCTTCCACTTCTTTCTTGTTCTTCTTCTTCCTCTTCTTCTCTCTCTTCTTCTTCTTCTTCTTCAACTCCTTTTTTCTTCTTCGTCTTCCTTTATTTCTTCTTCTACTTTGTTCTTCCTTCTTCCTTCTTCTTTCTTCTTTATTCTTTCTCTTCTTCTTTGTCGTCTTAATCGTATTCTTCTTCTTCTACTTCTTCTTCACTTACTTCTTCAACCTCATCTTCTTCTTCTTCTTCTTCTCCTTCTTCTCCTTCTTCTTTTCATGTTCTTCTTCCTCCTCTTGTTCTTCTTCATCATCATCATCACCATCATCATTAATAAAAAAAATAATAAATAAGAAAAAAAAAAAAAAAATAAAAAAAAAAAATCATTATCAACATCATCACCATCTTCTTCTTCTTCTTCTACTCCTTCTTCTTCTTCTTCTCCTCCTTCTCCTCCTTCTCCTTGCCCCTCTTCTTCTTCTTCTCCTTCTCCTTCTTCTCCTTGCCCCTCTTCTTCTCCTTCTCCTTCTCTGTCTGCTACTCCTCCATCTCCTTCTCCTTCTTCATCTCTTTCACCTTCCCCTTCTCCTTCTCCTTCTCCTTCTTCTTCACCTTCTCCTCCACATTCTCCTCGTCCTCCATCTCCTTTTCCTTCTCCTTTTTCCTCTTCTTCTTCTTCCACTTCTTCTTCTTCCTTCTTTCTTCTTTCTTCCTTCTCTCTACTTTCTTCTTTCTTCTTTATTCTTCTCTTCTTTCTTCCTTCATCCTTTTTCTTTTTCTTTCTTCTTTATTCTTTCTCTTCTTCTTCCCCTTCTTCTTCTTCTCTTTCTTCTTTTTCCTCTTCTTCCTCCTCTTCTTCTTCTCCTTTCTTCTTTATCCTTTCTTCCTTCATCTTCTTCTTCTATCTTTCTTCTTACTTGTTCCTTCTCCCTAATCCCTAAACCGTAATCCTTAATCCATAATCTTTAATTTCTAATCGTTAATTCCTAATAAGGAATCCCTAATCTATAATCAATATTTCCAAATCTTTAGTCCCTAATATCTAATCCTTAATCACTAATACTTAATCCTAATATCGTTTCTAATCATAATCCTAATCTCGTAGCCTCTAATCCCTATTCCCTTGTCTCTAATCCAAAATCCCTCATCCCTAATCTCTGATCTCTAATCCCTAATGCTTAATCTCTGATTCTTAATCTGAAATCCCTACATCCTTAATCCTTAATCCCTAATCCATAACCCCTAATCCTTAATCACTAATCCATCTCTTCTTCCTTTTCTTCTTCTTCTTTTTCTACTTCTTCTCCTTCATCTTTTTCTACTTGTTCCTCTTATTCTTTTTCTTCTTCTTCTTCTTCTTCATCCTCTTCTTCTTCATCTTGCTCTTCTTCTTCTTGCTGTTCCTCTTCTTCTTCTTCTTCTTCTTCTTCTCCATCTTCTTCTTCTTCTTCTTCTTCTTCTTATTCTTCTTTTCCTTCTTCATCTTCTTCATCATCTACTTCTTTCTCTTTTTTTACTGCTTCTTCTTTTCTCCTTTTTCTTCTTTTCTTGTTCTTCTTCATGCCCTTCTTCTTCCTCATCTTCTTATCATTATCATTATTATTATTCTTCATCTACTACTTCTACCATTATTTCTTCTTCTTCATTTCCAACTTCTTATTCTTCTTCTTCTCCTTCTCCTACTTTTTCTCCTTCTCCTTCTCCTTGCCTTTCTCCCTCTCCATCTCCTTCTCATCCTTTTTTTCTTCTCCATCTCCTTCTCCTTCCCCTTCTCCTTCTCTCACTCCTCCATGTCCTCATTCTTCTCTTTCTCCTTATTCTTCTTCTACTTCTTTCTTCTTTCTTCTCTCATCTTTCTACTTTCTTTTTTCTTCTTTCTTCCTTCTTGCTTCTTCCTTCCTCCTTCCTTCTTCCTTTTTCTTTCTTCCTTCTTTCTTATTTCTTCTTCCTTCTTTATTCTTAATCTTCTTCTTCCTCTTCTTCATCTTCTCCTTCTTCTTCTTCTCCTTTTTCCTCCACTTCTTCTTACACTTCTTCTTCTTCTTCTTTTGGTTACCCATCTTCTTCTTCTTCTTATTATTGTTATTATTATTCTTATTCTTCTTAATCTTCTCATTCCTCTTATTCTTCTACTCCCAGTTTTTCTTCTTCTTCTTCCTCATCTTCATCTTGTTCTTCTTTTCTTTTCCTTCTTCTTCCTCATCTTCTTTTATTTCTTCTACTTCTTCCTCATCCGCTTTTTCTTCTTATACTTCTTCCTTTTCTTCTTCTTGCTCTTCCTTATCTTCTTCTTCTTCCTCTTCTTCCTATTCTTCCTCATCTTATTCTTTTCTTCTTCCTCCTCCTCTTCATCTACTTCTTCTTCTTCCTCTTCTCCTTCGTCTTCTTCTTCTTCCTGTTCTACTTCCTCTTCTTCTTCTTCCACTTCTTCTTCTTCGTTGTCTTCTTGTTCTTATTCTTATTCTTCTTCCTCTTTTTCTTCTTCTTTCTCCTTTTCTTCTTCTTCTTCTACTACTACTTTTTCTTCTTCTTCTTCCTCTTCTTCTTCTTCTTCTTCTTCTTCTTCCTCCTCCTCTTCCATCTCTTCATCTTCTTCATCTTCTTCTTCTACTTCTTCTTCTTCTTCCTCCTCTTTCTCTTCTCCCTTTTCTCCTTCTTCTCCTTCTTCTTCTTCATCTTCCCATTCCTTTTCCTCTCCTTTCTCTTCTTCTACTACTTCCTCTTCTTCTTCCCCTACTTCTTCTTCTTCCTCTTTTTCTTCTTTCTCTTCTTCTTCTTCTTCTTATTTTCTTCTTCTTCTAAATGATCCTCTTCTTCTTCTTCTTCTTCTTCTTTTTCCTCTTCTTTTTATTCTTCTTCTTCTTCTTATTCTTCTTCTTCTTCTTATTCTTCATCTTCATTTTCTTCTTCTTCTTCTTCTTCTTCTTCTTCTACCTTTTCTTCTTCTTCTTCTTCCCTTTTTTCTTCTTCTTCATCTTCTTCTTACACTTCATCCTCTTCTTCATCTTCTTCCTCTTCTTCTTTCACTACTACTTCTTCTTCTTCCTTCTCTTCTTCTCCATCTTCCTTATCTTCTTCACCTTCTTCTTCATCATCTTCTTCCTCATCTTCCTCTCATTCCTCTTCTTCTTCTTCTCCTTCTTCTTAACCTTTTTCTTCTTCCTCTTCTTCTTCCTTTTCTTATTCCTCTTCTTATTCTTCTCCTTCTTCTTCTTCTTCTTCTACTTCTTCCCCCTCCTCTACTTCTTCTTCTTCAACTACCCCTAGTTCTTCTTTTTCCTATTATCCTTCTTCCTCTTCTTCTTCTTCTTCTTCATCTTATCTTATTCTTCCTTTTCTTCTTCTATTTCTTCTTCATCTTATTCTTCCTTCTCTTCTTCTTCTTCCTCTTCTTCTTCTTCTTCTTCTGCCACTAATTTTTTTCTTCTTTTACTTCTTCAACTTTCTTTTCTCCCTCTTCTTCTTCTCACTCTTCTTCTTGTTCCTCTTTTTCCTCTTCATCTTCCTATTCTTCTTTCACTTCTTCTTCTACTCCTTCTTCTTCTTCTTCTTCTTATTTTTATTCTACTTCTTGTTTTTCTAATTATTCTTCTTCTCCTTCTTATTATTATTATTATTATTATTATTCTTCTTCTTCCTCTCTATTTTCTTTTCTTCTTCCTTCTCTTCTTCTTATTCCTCTTTTTCTTCCACTTCTTCCTCTTCTTCATCTTCCTCTTCTTCTTCATCCTCTTCTTCTATCACTTCTCCTTCTTCTTCTTCTTCATCTTCTTCTTTTACTTCTTCCTCCACTTCTTCATCTTCTTCTTTCTCTTCTTTATCTTCCGCTTCTTCTTCTTCTTCTTCTTCCTCTTCTTCTTCATCTTCTTCTTCTTCTCCTCTTTGCCTTCTTTGCATTTCACTTCTTATTCTTGTTCTTCTTCATCTACTACTTCTTTTTTCTTCCTCTTCTCCATACTCCTCTTCTTCTTGTTCTAGTTCTTCTTCTTCTTCTTCCCCATCTTCTTCTTCTTCTTTTACTTCTTCCTCCTCTTCTAGGTTCTTCTTCTTCTTCTTATTCTTCTTCGTTTTGTCTTCCCCCGTCTTTTCTATCTTTTTCTTCTTCTTCCCTTTCTTCTTCTTCTTGTTCTTTTCCATCTATTTCTTCTTCTTCTTCTTCTTCTTCTACTTCTTATTCTTCTTTTGCCTTTATTAGTTCATCATCTTCCCCTTCTTCTTCTTCTTCCACTTCTCCTTCTTTTCCTTCTTCTTCTTCTCCTTCTTCTTTCTACTCTTCTAATTCCTTCTCATCTTTCTCTTATTCTTCTTTCTTTTCTGCCTCATCTTCCTCTTCCACTTCTTCTTCTTCTTTCTGTTCTTCTTCATTCTTCTTCTTCTTCTTCCTCTTGTTCTTCTTCTTCTTCTTCTTCTTCTTCTTCTTCTTCTTCTTCTTCTTCTTTTTCTCTTTTTCTCCCTCTTCTTCTTCTTCTTCCTATTCTTCTCCATCCTATTCTACATCTTCCTCTTCTTATTCTTTTCTTCTTCTTCTTCTTCTTCTTCTTCTTCCTCTTCTCGTTCTCCTGCTTCTGCTCCTTCTTCTTCTTCTTCTTCTTCTTCTTCTACTTCTCCTTCTTCTTCATGTTTCTCTTCTTCATCTTATTCTTCTCTTAATTCTTGTTCTTCTCCTTCCTTCTCTTGATCTTCTGCTCCCTCTTCTTCTTCTTCTTCTCCTTCCACATTGTTTTCTTCAACTTCTTCTTTTTCATTTTCTTCTTCTACTTCTTCCCCTACTCTTCATCTTCTTCAACTTCTTATTCTTCTTCTTCTTCTTCTTCCTCTTCTTCTCCTCATTGTCCTTCTTTTTCATCTTCTTCCTCTTCTTCTTCTTCTTCTTCTTCTTCTTCTTCTTCTTTTTCTTCCTCTACTTCTCCTTCTTCTTTCATTTCTTCCTCTTCTTCTTCCTTTTCTTCCTTTTGTTCTTCTTCTTCCTCTAGTTCTTCTTCTTCTTCTTCTTTGTATTCCTCTTATTATACTTCTTATTCTCTTTCTTCTACTTCTTCATCTTTTCTTCTTTTCCTTTTCCTTTTATTTCTTCTTCTTCTTCTTTTTCCTCTTCTCCTTCTTTCTCTTCTTCAACTTCTTCTACTACTACTTCTTCTTCTTCTTCTTCTTCTTCTTCCTCCTCCTCCTCTTCTTCTTCTTCTTCTTCTCCTTCTCCTTCTTCTTCTCATTCTCCCACTTTTTCTTCTTCTTGTTCTTCTTATTCCTCTTATTCTTGTTTTTCTTCTTCTTCTTCTTCTTCTTCTTCTTCTTCCTCTTCTTCTTCTACTACTACTACTTCAACTTCTTCTTCTTCCTCCTCTTCTACTTAATCCCCGACCTCTAATCGCTAATTCCTAATCAAGTTCTTCTTCCTCTTTGTCTTCTTCCTCTTATTATTCTTCTTCTTCTTCCTCCTCTTCTTCCTCATCTTCCTCTGCTTCTTTTTGTTCTTCTTCTTCTTCTTCCTCTTCTTCTTCTTCTTCTTCCTCGTTATCTTCTTCTTCTTCTTCTTCTTCTTCTTTTTCTTAGTCTTTTTTACTTCTACTTCTTCTTCTTCTTTTTCTTCTTCTTCTTCAATTTGTTGTTGTTCTTCTTCTTCTTCCCCTTCTTCTTAACCCCAATCTTCTACTTCTTTTTCACATTCTTCTTCATTTCTTGTTCTTCTTCTTCCTCTTCATCTTCCTCTTCTTCTTCTTCTTCTTCATCTTCTACTTCTTCTTCTTCTTCTTTTTCATCTTCTTCTATTTGTTCTTCTTTCTAATTCTCATCGTTCTCCTTGTTCTTCTTCTACTTCATCTTTTTCTCTTTCTTTTTCCTCTTCTTCTTCAAGCACTTCTCTTTTTCTTTTTGTTCTTCTTCTTCTTCTAAATTTTCCGCTTCTTTTTCCTCCTCCTCTTCCTCTTCTTCTTCTTCTTCTTTATCTTCTTCTTCTACTTCTTCGTCTTCTTCTTCTTTTGCTTCATCCTCTTCTCTTTTTTCTTTTTATTCTTCTTCTTCTTCTTTTTCTTCTTCTTATTCTTATTCTTCTTGTTCCCCTACTTCTTCTTCTTCTTCATTTTCCTCTTCTTCTTCCTCATGCTCTTCTTTGTCTTCTGTTTCTTGTTCTTCTGCTTCTTCTTCTTCTTCTTCTTCTTCATCTTCCTCTTCTTCTTGTTCTTCTTCTCATTCTTCTTCTTCTTCCTCTTTTACTTCTTCTAATTTGCCTTCATCTTCTCCTTCTTCTTCTTCTCCCTCTTTTTCTTCTTCTTCTTCTTCTTCCTATTCTTCTTCTTCTTCTTCATCAACTTCTTCTTCTTCTTCTCCCTAATCCCTAACCGCTAATCACTAATCCCTAATCCATCTCTTACTCCACTTTGACTTCTTCTTTCTCTTGTTTTTTTTCTTCTTCTTCTTCCTCCTCTTCTTCCTCATCTTCCTCTTCTTCTTTTAGTTTTTCTTATTTCTTCCTCTTCTTCCACTTCTTCTTCTTCTACCTCTTCTTCTTCTTCATCATCATCTTCTTCTTCTTCTTCTTCTTTTTCCTCTTTAATTTCTTCATCTTCTTCTTTTTCTTCTTCTTCTTGTACTTATTCCCCTTCCTCTTCTTCTTTATCCCTTTCTTCTACTTCTTTTGGTTCATTTTCTTGTTTTCTTCTTCTTCTTCTTCTTCCTCTTTTTGTTCTTGTTCTTCTTCTTCTTCTCCATCTTCTTCTTCTCCCTCTATTTCTCCTTCCTCCTCTTCTTCTGCATCACCTATTTCTTCTTCTTCTTCTCCTCGTCCTCTTTCTCCTTCTCCTTCTACTTCTCTCTCTCATTCTCCGTATCCTTCTCCTTCTCATTCTTGTTCACCTTCTCCTTCTCCTCCTTCTCCACGTCCTGCTTCTCACTCTCATTCTTCTTCTTCCTTCTCTTCTTCTTCTTCTTCCTCATCTTCTTCTCCTTCTTCTTCCACTTCTTCTTCGACCTCTTCACTTCTTCTTTTCGTTCTTCTTCTTCTTCTTCTTCTTCTTCTTCTTCCTCTTCTTCTTCTACTTCTACTTTTTTTCTCTTCTTTTTCCTCTTCTTCTTCTTCGTCCTCTTCTTCTTCTTCTTCTTCGGCTTCTCCTTCTCTTTCATCTTCTTTGTCTACTTCTTCATCTTCTTCTTCTTCCTCTTTTCCTTCATCGTCTTTTCCTTTTTCTTCTTTTTCTTATTCTTCTATTTCTTCTTCTTATTCTTATTCTTCTTATTCTTCTTATTCCTTTCTTTCTTTTTCTTCTTCTTTTTCTTTTTCCTCTTCTTCTTCCTCCTGTTGTTCTTCTCCTTTCTTTTGTTCTTCTCTTCTTCTCCTTCTCCTTCTTCTTTTTCTTTTTCTTCTTCATCTTCTTCTTCTACTTTTTCTTCATCTTCTTCTTCTTCTTCTTCTTCTTCTCGTTGTACTTCGTAATTCTTTATCCTTATTCCCTAATCCCTAATCTATAATGCCTAATTCATCTCCCTCTAATATCTATTCCCTAATCTCTAAACCCTAATGTATAATCCATCCTTTATCCATAATTCTTAATCCTTAATCCCTAATCTCTAATCCTTATTCTCTAATCCTTAAACACTAATCCCTAATATTTAATTCCTAATCCTTAATCCCTAATCTATAATCCATAATCCTTAATCCTTAATCCCTAATCCCTAATCCCTAATCTCTAATCCTTAATCCTTAATCATTAATCTATAATCTCGAATACTTAATATTTATTATAATTACTTAATCTCTTGTCCCTAATTCCTAATCTATAATTTCTATTCCTAAATCCCAAATCCTTAACCAATAATCTCTAATCCTTAGTCCCTAATCTCAATTACCTAATTTGTAATCCTTAATCACTAATCTCTAATTCCTCTTCTTCCCCTTCTTCCTCTTCTTTTTCATCATCTTCCTCTTCTTCTATTTCTTATTCTTTCTCTTCTTGTTCTTCCCATTCTTCTTCTTCTTTTTTTTTGCCTTTTTCTTTTCTTGTTCTTCTCTTC
The DNA here is from genome assembly GCA_023846275.1 of Vanilla planifolia. Lineage (NCBI taxonomy): Eukaryota > Viridiplantae > Streptophyta > Magnoliopsida > Asparagales > Orchidaceae > Vanilla > Vanilla planifolia. Next base: position 10,585 of record JAIUJO010000951.1, read on the forward strand.
CTCTTATTCTTCCTCTTCTTCTTCCTCTCCTCCCCTTCTTCTTCTTCTCCTTCTTCTTCTTCTTTTATTTCTTCTTCTTTTCCTTTGTCTTCTTTTTCTTCTCCTTCTCCTTCTTCTCTTTCTCCTTCTCCTTGTCTTTCTCCTACTCCTTTTGCTTCTCCTTCTACTTCCCTATTATTATTAATCCTTATTCCTAATCATAATTCCTTAATCTCTAATCCTTACTCCTAAATCTCTAATACTTAATCCTAATTCCTAAATCCTTAATCATTAATCTCTAATCTATAATCTCTAAACCCTAATCCCTTTTCCCTAATCCAAAATCCCTAATCCTAAATCCTTACTCTTTAAAAATTAATCCTTAATCCTTCATCCCTCATCCCTAATCATTAATCCCTTCATCCCTAATCCTTAGTCCTTAATCTGTCATCCTTAATCCCTCATCCCTATCACTTATTCCTAAATCCCTACTCCTTAATTTGTAATCCATAATCCTTATACCCTAATCCTTAATTACTAATCCATAATCCCTAATACTTAACCTCTAATGCCAAATACCTAATCCCTTCCACCCTAATCCCTAATCCCTAGTCCCTAATACCGACTCTCAAAACCCCTAATCCTACCCTCCCTCATCCAAAATCTATATTCTCAAATCCTGAATCCTTAATCTCACATCTCTACTCCCTAATCCTAATTATAATTGGTTATTCTCTAATAAATAATCAATAATACCTAACCACTAATCCTGAATGCCAAATCCCAAATCACTAATCTAAAATCATAAATCCCAAATCTATAATCTTCATTCCTAAATCTTTAATCTACAATCCTTAGTAATTAATCCCTTAATCCTGAGTACTTAATTCACAATCCTTAATTAATCACTTCATCCCTAATCTGTAATTCATAATCCTTATTACATATTCCTTAATCCTTATTTTGTAATTGCTAATCCATAATCCCTAATCCATGATCTCTAAACCCTAATCCTTAATACTAAATACCTAATCCATAATCCCTTAATCCTTAATCCTTAATCCTTAATACCTTACCCCTAATCCCTAATCCATCTCTTCTTCCTCTCTTCTTTTTCTTCCTCTTCTTCTTCCTCTTCTCATTCTTCTTCCTCTTCATTTTCTTCTTCCTCTTCTTCTCCTTTTTCCTCCTCTTCTTTATCATCTTCCTCTTCTTCTTCTCCATCTCCCCCTTCTTCTATTTCTTCTTCTTCTTCTTCTTTTACTTCTTCCTCTTCCTCTTCTTCTTCTTCTTTATTCTACTTCTTCTTCATCCTATTCTTCTTCTTCCTCTTCTTCTTCTTCTTCTTCTTTTCCTTCTACTTCTTCTTCCTCCTCTTCTTCATCTTTCTCTTCTTCTTCTTCTTTTTCTTCTTATTCATTTCTTGTTCTTCTTCTTTCTCTTCTGCTTCTTCTTTTTCTTCTCCTTCTTCTATTTCTTTTTCTTGTTCCTTTTCTTCTTCGTCTTCTTCTTCTCTTTATCCATCTTTTTCTCCTTAACCATCTCCTTATCTTTCTTTTTTTTCCTTCTTTTTTCCTTCTCCTTCTCCATTTCCATCTCTTTCTACTTCTGCTTCTCCTTCTCCTCTCCTTCCCCATGTCCTCCTTCTTTTTCTTCTCCTTCTTCCTCTTCTTCTTCTTCTTTCTCTTCTTCTTTCTTCTTTCATCTTTCTTCTTTCTTTTGTCATCTTCCTTCTTTATTCCACTTTCCTTCTTCCTTCTTTCTTCTTCTTTCTTCCTTCTTCTTTCTTCTTTATTCTTTCTTCTTTCCTACTTATTCTTCCTCTTCCTCTTCTTCTTCTTTTTCTTCTACTTTTTCCTATTTTTCCTCCTCTTCTTCTCCTTTTTTCTTATTCCTTCTTCCAGTTATTCTTCCTCCACTTTTTTTCTAATTCATAATCCCTAATCCTTACTCTCTAATTGATAATCCTTCATCCTTAAACCTTAGGCACTAATTGCTAATCCATAATCTCTAATTTCTAATCCCTAATTTCTAATTTATAATGCCTAATACTTAATCCCACTCTCCCTAATCTATAATCCCTAAACCTAATCTCTAATTTCTAATCCATGATTTGTATTCCCTAAATCTTAACCTCGAATCCCTCCCTCCATAATACTTAATCTCTAATTCTTAACTCATAAATCCCTAACCCCTAATCCCTCCCTCCCTAATCATTATTTCTTATTCCCTGATACCCAATCCTTAATCTATCATTCTTTAATCCTTAATAGGGACCCCTGATCCCTAACTTGTCTCTTCTACTTCTTCTCTTTCATCCTCTTCTTCTTCTTCTTCATTATATTCTTCTTCTTCTTCTTCTTCCTTATCTTTATCTTCTCCTTCTTCCACTTCTTCCTCATCTTCCTCTTCTTCTTCTTCTTCTTCCACCTCTTCTTCTTCTTCTTCTTCTACCACTTCTGCTTTTTCTTCTTGTTCTTCTATGTATCCTCTTCTTCCTCTTCTTTTTTTCTTCCTTTTCTTCCTATTCTACTTATTCTTCTTCTTCTTTTTCCTCTTCTTCTTTCTCTTCTTCTTCCTCTTCTTGATCTTCTTCAACTTCTTCTCCTTCTTCATTTTCTTCTTCTTCTTCCTCTTCTTCTTTTTCTTCTTCTTCATCCTCTTCTATTTCTTCTTCATCTTCTTCTTTTTCTTCTCCTCCTTTTCCTTCTTCTTCTTCTTCTTTTTTCTTCTTCTTGTTCTTCTTTTTGTTATTCTTCTTCTTCTATTTCTTTTTCTTCTTCTTCTTCTTCCTCCTCCTCTTCTTCATCTTTTTCTTTCTCTTGTTGTTCTTAGTCTTTTTCTTCTTCTTCTTTCTCTTCTTCTCCTTCTTCTTCCTCCTCTTCTTCTTCTCCTTCTTCTTCTTCTTCTTCTTCATCCACTTCTTGCTTTTCTTCTTCTTCTTCGTATTCTTCTTCTACGTCTCTTCTTCTTCCTTTTCTTCCTTTTTCCTCTTCTTCTTCTTCTTCCTCTTCTTCTTCATGTTCTTCTTCTTCTTCTTTTTCTTCCACTTCTTCTTCCTCTCCTTCTTCCTCTATCATTTCTTCTTCTTCTTCTTCTTCATCATCTTCTTCTTCTCTTTCTTCTTCTTCTTCTCCTTCTCCTTCTTCTTCTTCCTCTTCTACTTCTGCTTCTTCTTCTTCTTCTTCTTCTGCTTCTACAACTTCTTCTTCTTCATCATCATCATTTATTTCTGCTTCTTGTTCTTCTTTCTCTCCTTCTTCATCTATTTCTTCCTCCCTTCTTCTTGTTCTTCTTCTTTTTCTTCTTCATCTTTCTCTTCTTCTTCTTCCTCTTCTTCTACTTTTTCTCTTCAGCTTCTTCTTCTTCTTCTCCTTTAACTTCTTCACCTTTTTCTTCTTCTTTTTCTTCTTTCTCTCTCCTCCTAATTCTTCTTCTTCTTCCCCTTCTTCTTTTTCATTTTCTTCGTCTTCTTCTTCTTCTTCCTTATCTTCTTCATCTTCCTCTTCTTCTTCTACATCTTCCTCTTATTCTTTTTCATCTTCTTCTTCATCATCATCATCTTCTTCTTCTTCTCCTTGTTTTTCTTCCTCTTCTTCCTCCTCTTCTTCTTCTTCTCCTCTTCTTTCTTTGTAATCCTTAATTCTTATTCCCTTATCCCTACTCTTTAATCCGACCCTCCCTAATCTTTTATCTCTAAATTTGGAATACCTAATCACTAATCTCTTATCTCTATTCCTCAATCCTTAATCCCTAATCCATCCTTAATCCATAATCCCTAATCCTTGATCTTAAATCTCCAATTCCTAATCTCTTAATCCTAACCTCTAGTCCCTAAACCATAACCCTTAATGCTTAATCTTTAATCTATAATCCATAATCCTAAATCCTTTATTTCTAATCCCTAATCCGTAATCCTTAAACTCTAATCCTTAATACTTTATCCCTAATCTCTGATCTATAATCCTAAATCCCTAATCACTAATCTCCTATCCTTATCCTTAATCTCTATTTCCTAATCCATAATTCAAAATTCTAAATCTCTAATCTCTAAGTATATAATCTCTTAACTCTTAATGCTTAATTCTAATCCTTAATCATTAATCCCTTCATCCCTAATCCTTAACCCTAATCCCTAGTCCTTAATCCTTTATCTTTATTACTTATACCTTAATCCTTACTCCTTAATCCCTAATCCTTAATCATTAAACCCTATCCTTAATGCCTAATTGATAATCCCTAATAACTAATTTTTAATCTCTAATCTATGTTATCTAATCCTTAATCCCTAACACCTAATTCCATATCCTTCCCTCCTTAATACCTAATCCCAAATCCCTAACTCCTAATCCTTAATCTATAATTCATCTAATCTTTCTCTTCTTCCTCTTCTTCTCCTTCTTCTTCTTCTTCCTCTTCCTCTTCTTCTTCCTCATCTTCCTTATGTTTCTCTTCTTCTTCTTCTTCTACTTCCTATTCTACTTCTTCTTCTTCATCTTTCTCTTCTTCTTCTGGTTCTTCTTGGTTGTCTTCTTCTTTTACTACTACTTTTTCTACTTCTTCCATACCCCCTTCTCCTACTTATTTTTCTACTTCTTCTTCTTTTTCTTATTCTTTCTTTTACTCTTTGTCTTCTTCTTCTTTTTCTATTTCTTCTTCTTCTTCTTCTTCTTCTTCTTCTTCTTCTTCTGCTCCTTCTTCTCCTTCTCCATCTCGTTGTCTTTCTCATTCTCCTTCTCCTTCTTCTTCCCATTCTCCTTCACCTTCTCCTTCTCCTTCTCCATCTCCTCCTCTTTGTCCTCCTCCTTCTCCTTCTCCTTCTTCTTCCTCTTCTTTCTCTTCTTCTTCTTTCTTCTTTCTTCTTTCTCCTTCCTCTTCCTTCTTACTTTTTCCTTCCACCTTCCTTTTTTCTTCTTCCTTCTTCCTTCTTCTTTCTACTTTACTCTTTTTATTTTCTTCTTTATTCTTCCTCTTCTTCGTCTACTACTACTTTTTCCTCTCCTTCTTCCCCTTCTTCTCCTTCTATCTTCCTCCTTCTACTTCGTATTCCTCATCTTTTTCCATAATTTAAAATCCCTACTTCTTAACCCATAATGCTTAATCTCTAAATCCTAATCCGTAATTACTAATCCAAAATCTCTACTCTATAATCCCTAATCACTAAACTATAATGCCTAGTACTTTATCCCTTGCTCCTTAATCCCTAATCCCTAATCCATATTCCCTAATATCTAATCTCTAATCCCTAATCCCTCCCTCCCTATCCCATAATCTGTACTCCCTAATCCCTCATCTCTAATCCCTCACTCCTTAATCACTAATCCATAACCCATGCTCAATATTCTGTAAACCATAATCTATAATTGCTAACTCCCTAATCCCTATCCTTAATCCCTCGCTCCTTAATTTTTAATCCGTATTTCTTGCTACCTAATCCCTAATCCTTCATTCCTTAATCCCTAATCCCTAATCACTAATCCGTAATCCATCTCTTATTCCTCCTCCTCTTCTTCTTCTTCTTCTTCTTCTTCTTCCTCTTCTTCTTCTTCTTCTTCTTCCTCTTCTTCTTCTTGTTATTGTTCCTTATCTTCATCTTCTTCTTCTTCCTCTTCATCCTTATCTTTCTCCTCCTCTTCTTCTTCTTCTTAATCATCATCTTCTTCTTCTTCTTCTTACACTTCTTTTTCTTCTTCTTTTTCCTCTTCTTCTTCTTCTTCCTCTTCTTATATTGCATCTCTGCTTCTTCCTCTTCTTCCTTTTCCACTTCTTCTTCCTTTCCTTCTTCTTTTTCTTCTTCTTCTTCTTCTTCTTCTTCTTCCTCTTCTTCTTCCTAATCCTTAACCTCTAAATCCTAAACACTAATCTCTAATACCTAATCCCTAATCCCTAACCCCTAATCTATAATCCATAATATCGAAGCCCTAATTTCTAATCCTAATCCTAAAACTCTAATCGCTAATACCTGATCCCTGATCTCTAATCCCTAACCTATATTCTATACTCCTTAATCCATAATATGTAATCCCTTATCACTAATCCTCAATTCCTAATCCCTAATCCTTAATCTCTTATTGTTATTCCTTAATCATAACCTTAATCACTTAATCCCTAATCACTTAATCCCTAATTTCTAATCTATAATCTTAAATCTAAAATCAATAGTCATAAATCTCAAATCCTTATTCCTTATTCCTTAATCCATAATCCTAAATCCTAAAACCCTAATTACCAATCCTTAGTAATTAATCCCTTAATCCTTAATCCTTAATCCCTAATCCCTAATCCCTAATCATTGATCCCATCATCCTCATAACCATAATTCATAATCCCTAGTCTTTAATCCCTTATCCTTATTACATATTTCTTAATCCTTACTCCTTAATCCCTAATCCTTAATCCTGAAACCTTAATACTTAATCCCAAATTAATATCTTTAATACTTAATTTTTAATCCCTAATTCATAATCCTTAATGCCTAATCCCATATCCCTCCATTCTTAATCCTTAATCACTAATTCTTAACCCGTAATCTTTTTCTTCTTCTTTTTCTTCTGCTTCTTCATTCTTCTATTTCTTCTTCCTCCTTTTCTTCCTCAATCCCTAATCCCTACTCCCTAATCCATAACCCTTAATCCTTAAACCCAAATCCCTAGTTGCTAATCCATAATCTATAATCTTTAATCCTTAATTCATCATCTATAATGGCTAATATCAAATCCCTACATCCTTAATCCACGATCTGTAATCCCTAATATGTTATCTTTAATCCAAAATCCCTCACTCCTTATTCCGTAATCCATATTCCCTAATCCCTAATCCCACTTTCATAATCTCTCCCTCCTTAATCCCTAATTCATAATCCCTAATTCCTAGTCACTAATCCCTAAACCTTAATCCTTAATTCTTAACTCACAAATCCTGAATTCCTAATCCCAAATCCCTCCCTCATTAATCTTTAATATATATTCTTTGATGCCTAATTGCTAATCCTTTATTCCATAATCTCTAATCCCTAATCTCTAATTCATAATCCCTAACAGTTAATCCGTAATCTATTTCTTCTTCCACTTCTTCTTTCACTTATTCTTCTTCTTCCTGCTTTCTTCTTCTTCTTCTTCCTCTTCTTGTTCTTCATACCTTCATCTTCCTCTTCTTCTTCTTCTTCTTCCTCTTCCTCTTCTTCTTCTTCTTCATCTTTTTCATCTTCCCTTCTTCTTGCTCTTTTTCTTTTTCTTCTTCACCTTCCTTTTCTTCTTCTTCTTCTTCGTCTTCTTCTTTTTCCTCTTCATCTTCCCCTTCTTCTCCTTCTTCTTCAACTTGTAATCTTCTCCTTTTTCTTCTTCTTCTTACTCTTCTCTTTCTCTTTCTTCTTCTTCATCTTCTTCTTCTTCCTCTTCTTCTTTTTCTTCTTCTTCTTTTCCTCCTCTTCTTCTCCTTCTCCTTCTTCTTCTTCTTTTTCTTCTTCTTCTTCTTCTTCTTCTTCTTCTACTTTTGCTTCTTCTTTTTCTTCCATAACTACTTCATCATCGTCTTCTTCTTCTTCTTCCTCTAACTCCTCTCCATCTTCTTCAACTTCTTGTTTTTCTTTCTATTCTTCTTCTACTTCTTTCTCTTCTTCTTTATGCTCTTCCTATCCTTTTTTTTCTTCTTCTACTTCTTCTTCTTGTTCCTCTTCATTTTCTTCTTCTTCTTCTACTACTACTACTTCTTCTTCTTCTTTTACTTCTTTTTCTTTATCTTCTTCTACTTTTTTTTCTTTTTCTTTTTCTTCTTCATTTTCTTCTATGTCTGCTTCTCCTATTATTTGCTCTTCTACTTCTTCTTCTTGTTCCTCATCTTCTTCTTTATCTTTTTCTTCTTCTTCTTCTTCTAATTCTACTTCTTGTTCTTGTTGTTCTTCTTCTTTTTCTTTTACTTCTCCATCTTCTTCTACTTCTTCTTAATCTTCTTTTTCTATTCTTTTACTTCTTCTTCTGCTTTCACTTCTCCCTCTTCTTCCACTTCTTCTTCCTATTCTTCTTTTTCTTCTTCCACTTCTTCTTACTCTTCTTTTTCTCCTTCCTCTTATTCTTCTTCTTCATTGTCTTCTTCTTCTTCTTCCTCTTCTCCTTCTACTTCTTCTTCTTCTCCTTCTTCCTCTTCTTCTTCCTCTTCTTCTTCTTCTTCTTCTTCTACCTCATATTCCTATTCTTATTCTTCTTCCTCCTCTTCTTCTGCTTCTTCTTCCTATTCTCCTACTTCTTAACCTTCTTCCCCTTCCTCGCCTTCATCTTCCTTCTCTCTTTACTTCTTATTCATTTTCTTATACTTCTTCTTTGTTGACTTCCTTATCTAGTTCTTCTTCTTCTCTTCTTCTACTTAATCTTCTTCTTCTTCTTCCACCTCTCTGTCCTCATTCAAATCTTCTTCTTCCTCTGCTTCTTCAACTTCAACTTTTTTTTCTTCCTCTTCTGTCTATTCTCCTTCTTCTTCATCTCCTTCTCTTTCTTCTTCTTCCTCCTTCTCTTAAAATTCTTTGTCGTCTTCTTCTTCTCCTTCTTCTTCTTCTTCTTTTTCTTCTTCCACCTCTTCCTTTTCTTCTTCTTCCACTTCTTTCTCTTCTTCTTCTTCCTCCTCCTCATCTTGTTCTTCTTCTTCTTCTTCCTCTTCTTCCACTTCTTTTTTTCCTCTTTTTTTCATCCTCTTCTTCTTCTTTGTCTTACTCTTTTCCTTCTTGTTGTTTTACTTCTTCTTCTTCGTCTTCTTTTTCTTCTTCTTCTTCTTCTTCTTCCACTTCTTCTTCTTCTTGTTCTTCTCCTTCTTCTTCCTCTTCATCTTTTTCCACTTCTCTTCTTCTTCTTCTTCTTATTCTTCTTTTTCTTCTGCTTCTTCTTCTACCACTTCTTCTTCTTCTTCTTCTTCTACTTCTTCTTCCTCTTCATCTTTTCCTTTTCCTTCATGTTCTTCTTCATCTTCTCCTTCTTCTTCCTCTTCTACTTCTTCTTCTTCTTCTTCTTCCTCTACTTCTTCTTCCTCTTCGTCTTCTTCATCTTCTTCTTATTCTTCTTCTTATTAATATTATTCTTCTACTTCTTCTCTTCTTCATCATCTTCTTCTTCATATTCTTCACCTTCTTCTACTTCTTCCTCATCATCTTCTTCTTCTTCTTCTTTGTTTTCCTATTTTGCTTCTTCTTCACTTCTTCTTTTCTTTTTCTTCCTTCTCTTTTCCATGTTCTTCTTCTTCTTCTTCTTCTTCTTACTCTTCTTATTCTCTTCCTTTGACTTCTTCTGCTTTTTCTTCAACTTCTTCTTGTTCATCTTCTTCTTCTCCTTCTCCTTCTTCTTCTTCAACTTTTTCTCCTCCTTTTTCTTCTTCTTCTCCTCCTTCTTCTTCCACCACTTCTTCTTCTTCTTCTACTTCCTCTTCTTCTTCTTCTTCTTCTTGCTATTATTCTTCTTCTTTTACTTCTCTTATTCTTCTTCTTCTTCTTCTTCTTATGCTTCTTCTTCTTTCTGTTCTTGCTCTCATTCTTCTTCTTCTTCTTCTTCTTCTTCCACTTCTTCTTCTTTTCTTGTTCTTCCTCTTCTTCTTCTTCTTTTGGTTTTCTTCCTCTTCTTCTTCTTCTTTTTCTTCTTCTCCATCTTCTTCTTCTTCTTCTTTCTCCTCTTTTCCTTTTCCTTATTCTTTTTCTTCCTCTTCATCTTCTTCTCCTCCTCCTCCTACTACTACTTAATGTTCTTCTTCTTCTTCTTTTTCTTCTTCTTCTTCTCCTTCTTCATCTTCTTCATCTTCTTCTTCTTCTTCTCCTTCTTCTTCTTTAACTTGTTCTTCTTCTTCTCCTTCTTCTTCTTCAACTTGTTCTTCTTCTTCTCCTTCTTCTTCATCTTGTTCTTCTTCTTCTTCTTCTTCTTCTTTTCTTCTTTTACTTCTTCTTCTTCTTCTTCTATTATTATTTCCACTACTTCTACTTCACCTTTTTCTTCTCCTTCTTCTTCTTCTCTTTTTGTTCCACTTCATCATAATCATTTTCTTCTCCTTCTTCTACTTCTTTTCAACTTATCCTTCCACTTTTTCCTATTCTTCTTCCACTTCTTCTTCTTCTTCTTCTTCTTCGTCTTCTTCTTCTTCTTCTTCTTCTTCTTCTTCATCTTCTTCATCTTCTTCTTCTTCTTCTTCTTCTTCTTCTTTTATTTTGTCTTCCCATCTTCTTCATTCCTCAACTTCTTTTTCATATCCAACTCCTATTTCTTGATCCTCTTCTTCTTCTCTTCTTCTTCTTTTTCTACTTCTTCTTCTTCTTCTTCTCCTGCTTCCCCATATTCTTCTTCTTCTTCTTCTTTTATTACTTCATCGCCTTCTCTTTCTTCTTCTTCTTCTTCTTCTTCACACACTTCTCCTTCGAATTCTTGTTTTCCTTCCATTTTTACTTCTTCCCTTTCTTCTTCAACTTCTTCCTCTTCTTCTTAATTTTCTTCTTCTTCTTCTTCTTCTTCTTCTTTCTCTTCTTCTTCTTCTTCATCAACGACTTCTACTTGTACTACATCCAATTCTACTACTTATTCTTCTTCTTCTTGTTGTTCTTCCTCTTCTTTTTCTTTTTCGTCATCTTCTTCTCCTTCTCCACTTTATTTTTTTTTCTTTTACTTGTTCTTCGTCTTCTACTTCTCCTTATTTGTCATCTTCCTTATTTTCTTTTTTTCTTCTACTCCTTCCCCAACCACTTCTTCCACTTCTATCTCTTCTTCAAATGTCTTCTTCTTCGTTTACTTCTTTCTCTTAATCCACATCTTCTTCTTCTTATTCTCCTTCTTCTTCTTCTTCTTCTTATTCTCCTTCTTTGCCTTCTTCATCCTCTTTTTCTTTTTCTTTTTCTTCTTCTTCTTCCACTTCTTCTTCTTCCTCTTGTTCTCCTACATCAATTCTTCTTCTTCTTCTTCTTCTTCTTCTTCTACTACTACTTCTTCTTCTTCTTCTTCTTCTTCCTCTTCTCTGTCTTCCTCTTCCTCTTTTTCTGCTTCATCATTCTCATTTTCTTTTTCATTTACTTCTTCACATTCTTCCTCATCAACTTCTTCCTTTTCATCTTTACTCCTACTTCTTCTTCATATTTTTCCACTTCTACCACTTCATCCACATCTTCTTCTTCCACTTCTTCTTCTTCTTCCAGTTTTTCTTCCTCTTCTTTTTCCTCTTCTCCTTCTTCTCCTCTTACTATTTCATCTTCTTCTTCTCTTTCTCCTCTTCTTCTTCCTCTTCTTCTTCTTATTCCTTTTCTTCTTCTTCTTCTTATTCCTCCTCTTCTTCTTTTTCTTCCTCTTCCACTTCTTCTTCTTCTTCCTCTACATCTTCTTGTTCTTCTTCTTCCTCTTCTTCCACTTCTTTTCATCGTGATCTTCTTCTTCTTCTTCTTCCCCTTCTCCACTTCTTATTCTTCTACTTCATCATAATTTTCTTCTTCTTCTTCTTCTTCTTTTTCTTCCTCTTCTTGTTCTTTTTCTTATTCTTCTTTCTCTTCTTCTTCTTCATCATCTTCTTCTTCTTTTTCTTCTTTTCTTCTTCTTCCTCCTCCTCTTCTTCCTCTACTTCTTCTACTTCTTCTTCCTCTTCTTCTTCTTCTTCTTCTTCCTCTTCTTCTTCCTCTTCTTCTTCTTCTACTTCTTTTTCTTTTGCTTCTTCTTCTTCTTCTACTTCTTTTTCTTTTGCTTCTTCTTCTTCTTCTTCTTCTTCTTTTTCCCCTTCTTCTTTTTCCTCTTCTTCTTCTTCTTCTTCCTCCTCCTCTTCTTCTATTTCCTCTTCTTCTTCCTCTTCTACTTCTTTTTCTTCTTCTTCTTCTCCTCCTCCTCCTTTGACTTGTTCTTATTGTTCTTCATCGTCTTCTTCTTCTTCTTCTCATTTTCTTCTTCTTTCTCTTCTTTGTTTTCTTCTTCTTCTTCTTCTTCTTCTTCTTTTCTGCGTCTACTTCCTCTTTTTCTCTTCTTCTTTTTCCTCTTCTTCTTATTCTTCTTCTTATACTTCTTTGACTTCTTCTTTTTCTTCTACTTCTTCTTCATCTTCCCCTTCTCTTTCTTCTTCTACTACTTGTTCTTCTTCTCCTTCTCCTGCTTCTTCTTCTTCTTCTTCTTCTTCTTTTACTTCTTCTTCTTCTTCTTCTACTTCCTCTTCTTCTTCTTCCTTTTCTTCTTCTTCTTCTTCTTCTACTTCTTCTTCTTCTTCTTCTTCTTATTCTTCACCTTCTTCTTCATCTTCTTCCTCTTCTTCTTCTTCTTCTTCTTCTTCTTCTTCTGCTTCTACTTCTTCTTCTTCATCTCCATCTTCTTCTTCTACTTCTTATTCTTCCTCTTCTTCCTCTTCTTTTTCTTTTTCTACCTCTTCCTTTTGTTCCTTATCATCATCATCATCTTCTTCTTCTTCTTCTTCTTCTTCTACTTCTTCATCTTCTTCGTAATTCTTCCCCTTCTTCTTCTTCTTCTTCTTCTTCTTCCTCTTCATCATCATCAACATCATCCTCCTCTTCTCTTCTCCATCATCTTTTTGTTCTTATTCTTCTTCTTCTACTACTACTTCTTCTTTGCCTTCTTCTTTTACTACTTTCTCTTCTATTACTTCTTCCTCTTCATCTTCTTCATCTTCTTCTTCTTAATATTCTAATTCTTCTTCTTCTTCTTCGTCTTCATCTTCTTCTTCTTCTTCTTCTTCCTCTTCTTTTACTTCTTTTTCTTCTTCTTCTACTTCTTCTTCTTTGTCTTCTTCTTCATCTCAGTCTTATTCTTTTCCTCTTCTTCTAAATTTTCTCCCTCTTCTTTTTCCACTTCACCTTCTACTTGCACATCTTCTACTTCCTTTTCTTCTTTCTCTTCTTCTACTTCTTCTTCTTCCTCTTCTTCTTCTTCTCCTTCTTCATCTTTTTCTTATTCTTCCTCTTCTTCTTCATCTTCTTCTTCTTCTTCTTTTTCCACTTCATCTTCTTCTTTTTCTTCTTCTTCTCCATCTCCTTCTTCATCTTCTACTTCTTCTTCAACCTCTTCTTCTTCTTTGTCCTTCTCTTCTACTTCTTCTTCCTCTTCTTCTTCTTCTTCTTCTTCTTACTCTTCTTCTTCTTCTTCTTCTTCTTCACTTTTTCTTCCTCTTCTGCTTCTTCATCATCTTCTTGTTCGTCTTCTTCTTCTTCAACATCTTTTTCTTCTTCTCCTTTCCCTTCTTCTTCTTCTTCTTGTTCTTCTTCTCCTCCTCTGCCAACTTTTACTTCTTCTTCTTCTTCTTCTTCATCTCCTTCTTCTTTTTCTTCTTCTTCTTCTTCCTCTTCTTCTTCTTCTTCTTCATCTCCTTCTTCTTTTTCTCCTTCTTCTTCTTCCTCTTCTTCTTCTTCTTCTTCTAATACTTCTTCATCTTCCTCTTCATCTGCTTTTTCTTTTACTTCATCTTCTTCTTTAGCTTCTGCTTCTTCTTCATCTCTTACTTCATCTTCTTCGTGTTCTTTTCCCATGTTCTACTTCTTCTTCTTCTACTTCATTCACATCTCCCTCTTCTTCAACTTCTTCTTTCTCTTCTTGTTTTTCTTCATCCACTTTGTCTTCTTCCTCTTCTTCTTCTTCTTCTTCATCTTCTTCTTATTGTTATTTTTCTTCTCCTTCTTCCTCTTGTTTTCTTTTTCTTCTTCTTTCCTTTTATGTCTTCTTCATCTTCTCACACTTCTCCCTCATCATCCACTTCTTCTCCTTCCTTTTCTTCTTCTTTCACTTCTTCTTCCTCTTCTTCTTCTTCTCCTTCTTCTTCTTCTTCTTCTCCTTCTTCATCTTCCTCTTTCTCTTCATCTTCTTCTTCTACTTCTTCTTCTTCGTCTTCTTCTTGTTCTTCTTCTTCGTCGTCTTCTTATTCTTCTACCACTTCTTTCACTTCTTCCTGTTGTTCTTCTTCTTCCTCCCCATGTTCTTATTCTATTTCTTTCTCTTCTTCCACTTCTTTTTCATTATAATCTTCTTTTTCTTCTTCCTCATTTTCCTCTTCTTCTTCTTCTTCTTCTCCTTCTTCTTCTTCTTCTTCTTCCTTTTTTTCTTCCTCTTCTTGTTCTTCTTCTTCTTCTACTTCTTCTTTCTCTTCTTTTTTTTCCTCTTCTTCTTTTTCTCCTTTTTTACTTCTTCTTTTTCTTCTTTTTTTCTTCTTCTTCATCTTCTTCTTCTTCTTCTTCTCTGACTTTTTCATCTTCCTCTTTTTCTTCTTCCTCTTCTTCTTCTTCTTCTTAATTTTCTTCTCTTCTTGTTCTTCTTCTTTGTCTTCTTCTTCTTCTTCTTCTTTCTCCTTCTCTTCTTTTTTTTCAAAATAATCTTCTCCATGGTCTTCTTCTTCTTCTTCTACTTCTTCTTCTACTACTACTTCTTCTTCTTCTTCTACTTCTTGTTCTTCTTGTTCTTCATCTTTTCTTGTTGTCCTTTTTCATCGTTCTTCTTCTTTTGCTTCTTCTTCTCGTTCTTCTACTACTTCTTCTACTTCTTTTACTTCTTCTTCTTCTTCATCTTTAATTCCTAATCCCATATCCTTAATCCCTATTCTTTAATACATAATCCTTAATCTTTTATACCAAATCTTTAGGACTTAATTCTTTAACCTCTAATTCGCAATCCCTAATCCTTAATCTTTAATCTCTTACTCTAAGTAATTAATCTCTATTCTCTAATCTCTACTCTTAAATCCCTAATCCATAATCGTTTATCAAAAATCCCTAATCCATAATACTTAATCCTTAATCCTTTAATCTCTTATCCCTAATCTTTAACCCTAATCACTATTCCCTAATTCATAATCCTTATTTTTGAATCACTAACCCTTACGACCTAATCCCTAATCCTAAACACTAAATCCTTAATCCCTTCCCCTCTAATCCCTAACCCCCAATCCCTATTTCCCAATTCTTAATCCCTAAGCACACCCTCTCGAATCCATGTCCCATCATCCCTTCTCTTCTTCCCTTTCTGCTTCGTTTTCTTCTTCTTCTTCTACATCTTCTTTTCTTTCTTGTTCTACTTCTTGTTCTTGTTCTTCTTCTTCCTCTTTGTCCTTTTCCTTCTTCCTTTTCTTCTTTTTCTTCTTATTCTTCTTCTTCTTCTTCCTCTCCCTCCTCCTCCTCCTCATCATCATCTTCTTATTCTTCCTCCTCTTCCTCTTCGTCATCTTTCTCTTCTTCTTTTCTTCTTTATCTTTCTTTTCTTTCCCTTCTCCTTTTTGTTGTTCTTTATCTTCTTCCACTTCTTCTTCCTCTTCTTCTTCTTCTTCTCCTTGTTCTTCCTCTTCTTCTTCTTCTTCCTCCTCATCTACTTCTTCTTCTTCATCCTCTTCTCTTCATCTTCCTCTTCTTCATCTTCTTCTTCTTATTCCTCTTTCTCTTCTTCTTCTTCTTCTTCTTCCGATTCTTCAACTTCTTCTTCCTCCTCTTCTTCTTCGTCTTCTTATTCTTCTTCTCCTTCTTCTTCTCCTTCTTCTTCTTCTTCACTACTTTTTCTACTTCTTCTTCTTCTTCTTTTACCTCCTCTTCTTTTTCATTTTCCTTTTCTTCTTTTTCATCTTCCCCTCTGTCTTCTTCTTCTACTACTTTTTTTTCTTCTCTTATTATTATTATTATTATCATTCATCTTCTTCTCCTACTTCTTCTACTTATTTTTATTCTACTACTACTACTACTACTACTACTACTTTTTCTTGTTCCTCTTCTTCTACTTCTTATTCTTCTTTTTCTACTTCTTTTAGTTATTTTTTTCTTTTTCTTCTTTTTCTTTTTTGTTCTTCTTCATTTGTCCTTATCCCTATTCTTTAATCTCTAATCTTTAAGTCTCAATCTCTTAATTTATTATCCCTATCCCTAATCTTTAATCCTTTATCCTGAATCTTTAATTTCTAATCTCTAATCCAAATTCCCAAAATCTTAATCCCTAATCTTTATTCTTAAATCACTTATCTGTAGTTTTTTAATCTCTTAATCCCTTATTCATAATCCTTAATCCTTGTTGTTTAATCCCTAATCCCTTAACCGTAATTTAAAAATCCCCAATCAGCAAACCCTAGTCGTTACCACTAATCCCTAATTTATAATCAGTAATTTCTAATCCCTAATCCCTAATACCTAATCCTTAAACCTTAATCATTATTCCTTTATCCTTAAGCCTTAATTCCTAATCCTAATCTCCCTAATTCTTTTTCCCTAATCCCTAATATCAAATCTTTAATCCTTAAGCTTTCCCTTCATAATCCATAATTCTTCACTTTCATCTTCTGCTACTTCCTCTAGAAATTCTTCTTCTTCTTCTTCTACTTCATATTCTTCCTCCTCTTCCTCTTCTTCTTCTTCCACCTCTTTTTCTTGTTTTACCTCTTCTTCTTGTTCCTCTTCTTCTTTTTCTTCTTCATCTTCTCATTCTTCTTATTCTTCTTCCTCTTCTTCTTCTTCTTCTTCTTCTTCTCTTCTTCTTCTTCTTCTTCTCCTATTACTTCTTTTTCATCATCATCATCATCTTCTTCTTCTTCTTATTCTTCTTCCTCTACTCTCATTCTTCTTCTTTTTTTCTTCCTTCTCTTTTCCTTATTCTTCTTCTTCCCCCTCTTCTTCTTCTTCTTTTTCCTCTTCTTCTTACGCTCTTCTTCTTCTTCTTCTTCTTACTCTTCTTATTCTCCTCCTTCAACTACTTCTTTCGCTTCTTCTTTATGTTCTTCTTCTTCATCATCTTCTTCTTCTTCTTCTCTTTCTTCTACTACTTCTTCTTCTCCTTCTTTTTCTTCTTCTTCTTCTTCTTCTACATCTTCATATTCTTCTTCTTCTTCTTCTTCTACTTCTTCTTCTTCTTCTTCTTCTTTCTAATCTTCTTCTTCTTCTTCTTCTTCTTTTTCTTCATCTTCTAGTTCTACTTCTTCTTCTTATTCTTCCTCTACTTCCTCTTCTACTTCATCTTCTTATTCTTCTTTTTCTTCTTCTTCCCTTTCTTCTTTTTTTATTCTTCCTCCTCTTCTTCTTCTTTTATCGGTTCTTCTCCTTCTTCTCCTACTACTTCTACTTCTTCTACTTCTCATTCTACTTCTTCTTTTACTTCTTCTTATGCTTCTTCTCCTTCTCCTTCTTTTTCTCCTTCGTCTTCTTGTTCTTCTTCTTCTTTTCGTCTTCTTCTTCTTCTTCTTCTAAATCTTCTTGTTGTTCTTCTTATTCATTTTCTTCATCCTATTATTATTATTATTTCACTTATTATTATTATTATTGTTTTCTTTTTCTTCTGTATCTTCTTCTTCTTCCTCTACTTTTCCTTCTTCTTCCTCTTTTTCTTCTTCTTCTTCTTTTTCTTTTTCGTCTTCTTCCTCTTCTTCTTCTTCTTCTTCCCCTTCTTCTTCTTCTTCTTCTTCCTTTTTTGATCTCCTTCTACTTATTCTACTACTTCTTATTCTTCTTCTTCTTTTACTACTTCTACCTCTCATTCCTTTTATTCTACTTTTTCTTCTTCTTTTATCTCTTCTTCTTCTTCTTCTTCTTCTTCATCGTCATCATTTTCTTCTTCCCCTTTTTGTTCTTGTTCTTCTTCTTCTCCTCTTCTTCTTCTTGTTCATCATACTCTTCTCCTTCTTCTACTTCTTCTTCCTCATATTCTTTTTCTTCTTCTTCTTCTTCTTCTTCTTCTTCCTCCTCTTCTTCTCTTTTTCTTCCTCCTCTTTTCCTTCTTCTTCTTCTTCTTCTTCTTCTTCTTCTTTTTCCTCTTTTTCTTTCCCTCTTCTACTTCTTCTTCCCCTCCTCCTCTTCTTCTTCTTCTTCTTCTTCTTTTTACTTTTTTTCTTTCCCTCTTCTACTTCTTCTCCTTCTTCTTACCCTTCTTAATCTCCCCTTCTTTGACTTCTTCTTCTTCTTCTTCTTCTTCATCTTCTTCTTCTTCATGATCTTCTTCTTCTCCTCCTTTTTCTTCTTCAATTTCTTCTCCTTTTTTTTTCTTCTTCTTCTTCTTCTACTTCTTTTAATTCTTCTTCATCATCATCCTCTTCTTCTTCTTCTTTCTCTTCTTCTTCTTCTTCTTATTCAACTTCTTCTTCTTTTAATTCTTCTTCTTCTTCTTCTTCTTCATCTTGTCTTCTGCTTTCTTCTACTTCTTCTTCTTCTTCTTCTTCTTCTTCTTTTTATTCTTCTTCTAGTATTACTACTACTACTTCTTGTTGTTCATCTTCTCCTACTTTTTGTTCTTCTTCTTCTACTACTTCTTATTCTACTTCTTCTTTTTCTTCTACTTTTTTTCTTCTTCTTCTTCTTTAGTCCTTATCTCTAATCTTCAATCCCTAACCTTTAAGACCTAATCCCTTCATCGCTTGTCCCTAATTCCTAATCTTTAATCCTTTATCCTGAATCCCTAATCCCTCATCTCTAATCCATAATCAAAAAATCCTAATCCCTAATCTTTAATTATGAATCGCTAATCTCTAATCCTTAGTTTTTAATCTCTTAATCCCTTGCTTATAATCCTTAATGCTTGATGTTTAATCCCTAATCCCTTAACCCCTATTCAAAAATCTAGAATCCTAAAACCCTAGCCGTCACCACTAATCCCTAATTCATAATCATTATTTTGTAATCCCTAATCCCTAATCCCTAACACTTAATCCCTAACACCTAATCCGTAATACTTAATCCTTAATTCCTAATCCCCATCTCGTAGTTTGTTTTACCTAATCCCTAATACCTAGTCTCTAATCCGTAAGCCTACCCTTTGTAATCCATAAATCTTCTCCATCTTCTTCTATCACTTCAAATTCTTCTTCTTCGTCTTCCACTTCTTCTACTTCTTATTCTTCCTCTTCTTCTTCTTCCTCTTCTTTTCTTCTTCTACCTCTTCTTCTTGTTCCTCTTCTTCTTCTTCTTCTTCTTCTTCTTCTTCTTCTTTTTCTTATTCCTCTTCTAGTTCTTCTTTTTCTTTTTCTTCTTCTTCTTGTTTTTCTTCTACTTCTTCTTCTTCTTCCCCTTCTTCTTTCTTCTTCTCCTTCTTATTCTTCTTCTTCTTATTGCTCTTCTTCTTTTCCTCTTCTTATCTCTCTTCTTTCTCTTCTTGTTCAAGCTCTTCTTATTTTTCTTAATTTTCTTCTTCCTCTTCTTCCTCATCCTCTTCTGCTTCTCCTTCCACCTCACCTTCTTCTTCTTCTTCACCTTCTTCCCCTCATCTTCCTCTCCTTCTTCTTCTTCTTTTTCTTTTTCTACCTCTTCTACTTCTTCTTCTTCTTCCTCTTCTTCTTTTCCTTCTACTTCTTGTTCTTCATCTTCTTCTCCCTTCCCTTCCTTTTCTTCTTATTCTTCTTCCTCCTCTTCTTCTTCTTCTTCTTCATTTTTTCTCCTTCTTCTACTTCTTCTTCCTCTACTTCTCCTTCTTCTTCTCTTCTTCTTCTTCTTCTTCTTTTCTTCTCTTCTTCTTCTTCTTTTTTTCTTCCTCCTATTTTACTTATTCTTCTTCTTCCTCTTCTTCATCTTCTTCTTCTTCTACTTCTTCTTTTTTGTCTTCTTCTTACCCTCTTCTTCTTCTTCATCTTCTTTTTCTTCTTCTTCTTCTTCTTCTTCTTCTTCTTCTTCTTACTGTTCTTATTCTCCTCCTTCTTTGACAACTCCTTCTTCTGCTTCTTCTTCACCTTCTTATTCAACTTCTTCTTCTTGGCAGTCTTCTACTTCTACTTCTTCTTCTTCTCCTTCTTTTTCTTCTTCTTCTTCTTCTACTACTACTTCTACTAATTCTTTCTCTTCTTCTTCTTCTTCTTCCTCTATACTACTACTACTATTATTACTTCTTCTTTCTTCTTCTTCTTCTTCTTCTTCTTCTTCTTCTTCTTCTTCTTCTTTTAAATCTTATTCTTCTTATTCATCTTCTTCTTCATCATCTTCTAGTTCTTCTTCTTGTTATTCTCCTTCTTCTTCCTCTCCAACTTCTACTTATTCCTCTTCTTCTTCTTCTTCTTCCTCTCCTTCTTTTTCTTCTTCTTCCTTTTCTACTTCTTCTTCTAAATGTTCTTCTTCTACTTCAACTACTTCTTTCACTTCTTCTACTTCTCATTCTACTTCTTCTACTTCTCATTCTACTTCTTCTTCACCTCCTCCACCTCCTTCTCTTTATTCTTCTTCTTCTTCTTCATCTTCTTGTTCTTCTTCTTCTTCTTCTTCTTCCTCCTCTTCTCCTTCTTCTTCCTCTTCTTCCTCCTCTTCATCTAAATCTTCTTATTATTCTTGTTATTCAATTTCTTATTCCTCTTCTACTTATTATTATTATTATTATTATTATTAGTATTATTATTATTATTATTATTCTACTACTTCTTATTTTAATTTTATTATTATTGTTATTATTATCAATATTTTTCTTTTTCTTCTAGTTCTTCTTTTTCTTCTAATTCTTCTTCTACTTCTTCTTCCTCCTCGTCTCCTTATTCCTCTTCTTCTTCTTCTTCTTCTTCTTCTTCTTCTTCGTGTTCTTCCTCTTCTTCCACATCTTCTTCTCCCCCTACTTCTTCTTCTTCTTCTTCTTCTTCTTCTTCTTCTTTATATTATTATTATTATTATTGTTATTATTATTATTATCATTTTTTTCTTTTCTTCTTCTTCTTTTTTGACGTTTACTTCTTCCACTTCTTTAGCTTCTTTTTCTTCTTCTTCTTCTACTTCTACTTCTAAATGTTCTCCTTCTTGTTCTTCTACTTCTTCTTCTTCTTCTTCTTTGTCTTCTTCCTCTTCTTCCTACTCTTCTTCTTCCTCTTCTTCTTCTTCTTCTTCATCATCTTCTTCTTCTTCTTCTTCTTGATCTCCTTCTACTTTTTCTACTACTTTTTATTCTTCTTCTTCTTCTTCTTCTTTTCTCATCTTTTTCTTTTTCTTCTTTTTCTTTTTATTCTTCTTCTTCATCTCATTCCTTTTATTCATCTTTTTGTTCTTTTCTATCTCTTCCTCCTCTTCTTCTTCTTCTTCTTCCACTTCTTCTTCTTCTTCTCCTTCTTCTTCGTCTTCTTCTTCTTCTTCTTCTTCGTCTTCTTCTTCTTCTTCCTCTTCCTCTTCTACTTTTTTTTCTTCTCTTCTTCTTCTTCTTCATATTCTTCTCCTTCTTTTACTTCTTCTTCCTCATCTTATTCTTCTTCTTCTTCTTCTTCTCTTCCTCTTCCTCTTCTTCTTCTTATTCTTCTTCATCTTTTTCCTCTTCTTCTTAGCCGCTTGTTCTTCTTCTTCTTCTTCTTCTTACCCTTCTTATTCTCCCCTTCTTCAACTTCTTCTTCTTCTACATCTTTTTCTTTTCCTTCTTCTTCTTCTTCTTCTTACCCTTCTCATTTCCCCTTCTTCAACTTCTTCTTTTACATCTTTTTCTTCTTCTCCTTATTCTTCTTTTTATACTTCTTCTTCCTCTCCTTTTTTTTTCTTCTTCTTCTTCTTCTTGAACTTCATCTAATTCTTCTTCTTATTCTTCTTCTTCTTCTTCTACTTCTACTTCTTCTTCTTCTTCTTTTCCTTCTTCTTCTTCTTCTTCTTCATCATCTTCTTGTTCTTCTTCTTCTCATTCTTCTTCTTCTTCCTGTTCTACTTCTACTTCTTATTCTCTTCTTCTTCTTCTTCTTCTTCTTCCTCTTCTTCTTTTTCTTCTTCATCCTCTTCTTCTTCTTCTTCTTCTTTTACTTGTTCTTCTCCAACTTCTTCTGCAACAACTACTTCTTCTTCTTCTTCTTCTACTTCTCATTCTACTTTTTCTTTTCTTCTACTTCTTTGCTTTCTTATTCCTAATCTTTAAGACTAATCCCTTAATTTCTTCTCCCTTATCCCTAATCTTTAATCCCTTATCCTGAATCGATAATACCTAATCTCTAATTCATAATTTCAAAACCCTAAAACTTAAACTTGATTTTCTAATCACTAATCCTTAGTTCCTAATCCCTAATCCCTAATTCCTAATCGATAATCCCTACATCCTAGCCATAACCACTAATC
>JAIUJO010000951.1:42500-87500 GCA_023846275.1 Vanilla planifolia
GAAGAAGAAAAAGAAGGAAAAGAGAAGAGGAAGAAGAAGAAGTTGAGAAAGTAGAAGAAGTAAGAGCGTGGCGAAGAAGTGGAGGAAGAAGAAGAAGAGGAAGAAGAGGGACAAGAGGTGGAAGAAGAGGATGAAGAAGAAAAGTAGAAGAAAAGAGGTTGAAGAAGAAGAAGAAGAAGAAGAAGATGAAGAAGAAGAAGAAGAAGAAGAAAGGGAATAAGAAGAGGAAGAAGAAGAAGAATAGGAAGAAGGAGAAGAAGAAGAGGAGGAAGAAGAAAGAAGAAGAAAAAAGGAGAAAAAGAAGAAAGAAGAAGAAAGAAGAAGTATAAAGAAAAAGTAGAAGAAGAAGAAGAAGAAAGCAGAAGAAGAAGAACGAAGAAGAAGAAGAAAAAAAGAAGGAAGAAAAAGAAGAAAGAAGAAGAAGGAGAAAGAAGAAGAAGAAGAAGAAGAAGAAGAAAGAAGAAAAAGAAAAAAAAAAGAAGAAAGAAGATGAAGGTGAAGAAGATGAAAAAATGAAGAAGAAGAAAAAAGAAGAAGAAGAAGGAGAAGAAGAGGAAGAAGTAGAAGAAGAAGAAAAAAGAAGAAAAAGAAGAAGAGGAAAGAATAAGATGTTGAAAGAGGAATAAAGAAGAAAGAAGAAGAATAAGAAAGAAGAAGAAAAAGAAAGAAGAAGAAGAAGAAACAAGTAGTATAAAGAAGAAGAAGGAAGAAGAGGAAGAGAGAAGGAGAAGAACATGTAGAAGTAAAAGAAGAATAGGAAGAAGAAGAAGAAGAAAGAAGAAGAAAAAGAAAGATGAAAAAGAGTGAAGAAGAAGAAAACTTTACTCTCTTTCTCTCTCTCTCTCTCTCTCTCCTATTTTCCCGTCCCACTCTTCTCTCTCACTTTAAACCATTCCTTTATTTTTCTCAATTTATTTTTCAATCTAGTTGTTTAGTAAGTCTTTCTAAACAAAGCTAATGACAAATGTTGATTGAAAACCCTTACCATCCCTTCCACCCCCACCCAACAAAAAGGCATATTCAATAAATAGTTAAATAGATGGTGATTTGTTCATATCAATCTTATATTGCCCCAACCTTAGAAAAAAGAGGGGTTATGTTTCAAATGCATAAGTAATGTTTTCAGTTTCTAATTTAACATTGCATTTGAAATGAAAGTTCCTTCTTCTTTTGAGACCACTTTAGATTTAATACAAAAACAAATCATGTATCCTTTAGATTTTTTTTATAATTTTGATATGATATTTCCTCGATTTGTTTTCTTATTTGACTTACACGAATGACTAATTCTTCAACTGTTATTAGTCTAGATGCACGCTCTTGTAGGAAGCTTCAGGAAGCAATAAATAGATCAACGACTTTAAGCATGTTTGTGTATGGGTGTGTGCATGGCTATAGGTGTTTGTTGGTTCACCCAGGTGTAAGTGTTTGTGTGTGTCTATGCATTCATGTTTTCATGTGTGTGTATTTGCAAGCATGTGTGCATGTTTGATGCATGTGGGTGTGCATGTGTGCACATGCATGAGTGTGTGTGTTTTTGTATATTTGTGCATAGATATGAATGCATGTTTGGATGCATATGTGCTGCCTTGTATTCATGCATTCGTCTGTGTGTGTGTGTGCATGTCCAGGTTAACCTACATAACGGAAAGGGAACCTGCACGTGCCCAAAGCACACGCACGCCCACCAACTATCCGTTAAAAACACCATCTTCAGCACCCCGTCACGTGCTCATCGTCCCCCCATCTTGTCGTTGTTACACTTACATCAGTCATCGGGGCCATCCTAGTGCCCCGCCCTTCAGCCAGGGCCACCAGCACTACACCTTCTGACACAGCCACTAGTCGTGGCCGCCAATGCTCCTTTACCAGTCCCTGTCTTCACCACCATAACATGGGCCCACCGTCCCACAAGTCTCAACCACCAGTGCTCTGTCTCCTACCTCTGTCACTGTCACTAGCTTCACCTTCATCAGCTTCCCACCCCTTACTTAATATTAACAAAATCCCACTTCTAATAAACTTTATTGTTCTTCTTTCTTCTTTCTACTTTCTACTTTCTACTTTCTTTTTTCTTGCTTCATCTTCTTTCTTTCTTCTTCTTTCTTTCTCCTTCTTCTTTTTCTCTTTTTCTTCTCCTTCTTCTTCTTCTTCTTCTCCTACTTCAACTTCATCCTTAATCTCTTATACCATTCATCCCTAATCCCTTATTTGTAATCCCTGATCTCTCCCTCTTTAATCTTTAATCCATAAGGCCTAATCTCTAAGCCCAAATCTATTGTCCTTAATTACCAAATCCCAAAGCCCAAATCTTTAATACCATATCTATCCTTGTTCCTTAATCCATAATCCTTAATCCCTAAACCTTAATATCTTATCCCTATTCCTTAATCGCTAATCCATAATCCTTAATCGCTAATCCTTAATTGCTAATCCTTAATACCTAATCCTTAATCTCTAATTCCTAATCCCTAATCATTAATACCTACTCCCTAATTCTTCATCCATAATCCTTAATCATAAATACATATCCTCATAATCTCTAATCCCTATTCTGTAATCTAAAATCCCATATCTTGAATCGCTAATCTGTGATCTCTAATCTTTAATCCATAATCCCTAATGCATAATTCCTTATCCCTAATTCTTAATCCTTAGCCATTGATGCTAAATCAATGATCTATATTCCCAATTCCTTTAATCCTTAATCCCAAATCCTTAATTCCTAATTCTTAATCCCTAGACTCTATTCCTTAAGCCCTGTTCTTTTATCATTAATCCCTAAGCATTAGTCCCTAATCTATAAACCCTAAAACGAATAGCTAATCCTAAATGAATAATTCCTAAACTTTAAACCTTAATCTCTAATCTCTAATGCTTGACCTCAAATTCCTAATACATATTTAATCCTTAAACATAAATCCATAATACAAGATCTTTAAGCCATCCCTCCCTTATTCATAAACTATTTTTTTCTTCTTTTACTTCTTATTCATATTCTTCTGCTTCTTTTTCTTCTTATTCTTCTTCTTCTTCTAGTCCCTCTTTTTTCTTCTTTTCTTTCTTCTTCCTCTTCTACTTCTATTTCTTCTTCTTCTTCTTCTTCTTCTTCTTCTTCTTCTTCTCTTATTCTTCTACTTCTTCTTCTTCCTCCTCTTCTTTTTCTTTTTCTTCTTCTTCTCCTTCTCCTTCTTCTTCTTCTTCTTTTTCCTCTTCTTCCTCTTCCTCTTCTTTTTCTTCTTCTTGTACTTCTTCTTCTTGTTCTTATTCTTCGTCTTTTTTTATCTTCTTCTCCTCCTCCTCGTCCTCTTCCTTCTTGTCCTTCTCCTTGCCATCTTCATCTTCCTCTTCTCCTTCTTCTTCTTCTTCTTCTACTTCCTCTGATTCTTCTTCTCCTTGTTCTTCTCTTTCTTCTTCTTCTTCTTCTTCTCCTTCTTGTTCTTCATAATACTTAATCTCTATTTCTTAATTCCTACACCTTAATCCCTCCCTACCTTATCTTTTATTACAAATATTTAATCTGTAATCCCTAATCCATCATTTCTTAATCTCTAGTCCCTAATCCTTAATCTCTAATCCTTTAGCTTAATCCATAATCCCTGATCCTTAACCTCTAATCCCTAATTAATCCTTAATTCCTAATACATAATCCTTAATCCTTAATCTTTAATAATTAAACCTTGATCGCTAATACCTAATCCCTAATACCTAATAACAAATCTGTAATCCATAATCCTTAATTACAAACCTCTAATCCTTAATCACTAATCCCTCATCCTTATCATAATCACTTAATCTTCAATTCCTAATCCTTAATCTCTAATTCATAATCTTGAATCCAAATCTCTAATCATTAATCTCTAATCTTTAATCCATAATCTCTATTCTCTAATTCGTAATCTTAATCCAAAATCCTTAATACTTTATCCTTAGCATGTAATCCCTTAATTCCTAATCCCTAATTATTAATCTCTTCAGCCCAAATCCTTAACCCTAATCTCTAATCCCTAATCCTTAATCCTGAATTCCTTTTACTTATTCCTCAATCCCTAAACCTTAATTCCTAATCTTTAATCCCTAACCCTTAATCCTTGATTTATAATCCTTAATCCCTAACATCTAATCTTATATCCCTCCAACCTTAATCCTTAATTCCCAATCCCTAACCTTTAATCCTTAACCACTTCTTCTTCCTCTTCTTTTTCATTTATTTCTTCTTCCTCTTCTTCTTCTCACTCTTCTTCTTCTTCTTCTTCCTCATCCTCCTAATCTTCCTCTTCTTCTTCCTCATCATCATCATCTTCTTCTTCTACTACTACTTCTTCCTCCTCTTCTTCTTTTTCTTCTTCTTCTTCCTCTTAATCTTCCTCTTAATCTTCCTCTTCTTCTTTATCTTCTTCTTCTTCTACTTCTTCCTTCTCTTCTTCTTCTCCATGTTGTTCTTTTTCTCTAATTTCTTCTTTTCTTGTTTTTCTTCTTCCTCTTCTTCTTTCTCTTATTCTTCTTCTTCTTTCTATTAATATTATTATTATTTTATTTGTTCATCTTTTTCTTCTTATTATTCTTATTCTTCTTCTTCTTCTCTTTCTCTTTCTTCTTCTTCTCCTTCTCCTTCTCCTTCTACTTCTCCTTCTTGTTCTTCATCTCCTTCTCCTCCTCCTTCTCCTCCTCCTTCTACTTCTTCTTCTTCTTATTCTTCTTCTATTACTTCTTTCTTCTTTCTTCTTTCTTCTGTCTTCTTTGTTCTTTCATCTTACTTCTTCCTTCCACCTTCATTCCTCCTTAATTCTTTCTTCCTTCTTCCATCTTCTTTCTTTCTCCTTTTTTCTTTATTCCTCCTCTTTCTCTTCCTCTTCATCTTCTTTTTCCTCTTCTTCTTATTCTTCCTCCTCATCTTCTACTTCTTTGTCCTTCTTGATCCTTAATCTCTAATCTATAATCCATAATTAATAATCCTTAATCCCTAATCCCTAATCTCTAATCCTTAATCTCTAATCCTTAACCTTTAATCACTAATCCATATTCTCTAATCCCTCATCCTTAATCTCAAATGCCTAACCCTTAATCCTAAATCCCTAATCACTAATCTCTAATCCCTAATCCCTATTCCTTAATCCATAATCTTTAATTCTAAATCTCTAATCTTTAATAATTAATGTTTTAATCCTTAATCCAAAATCTATAATCCTTAATCATTAATCCTTTCATCCTTAATCCCAAATTCATGTTATTTATTCCCCAATTCTAACTTTCTAATCTATAATCCTTAATCCCTGAACCCTAATCCCTAATTGTTAATCTTTAATCTCAAATCCTTAATCGATAACCCTAATGCCTAATACCCAATCCTTGGCTCCCTAACCCTAAATCCCTAATACCTAATCTCTAATCCCTAATCCCAAATCCCTCACTCCTAATTTGTAACCTATAGTCCCTAATCCCTCCATCCTTAATTTGTAATCCCTAACCCTTCTCTTCTTCTTTTCCACTTGTTTTTCTTCCTCTTCTTCTTCCTTTCTTCTTCCTCTAGTTCCTCTTCTTCTTCCTATTCTTCTTCTTCTTCAAGTATTTCTTTTTGTTGTTGTTGTTCTTCTTCTTCATTTTCTTCTTCGTCCTCTGCTTCTTCTTCTTCTCCTTCTTCTCCTTCTATTTCTTCTTCTTCTTTTTCTTCTTCTTCTTTTTCTTCTTCTCCTTCTTCTTTTCTTATTCTTCTTATTCTTCTTCTTCTTCTTCTTGTTCTTCTTCCACTTCTTCTTCTTCATCATCATCATCATCTTCATCTTCTTCTATTTCTTCTTCTTCTTCTTCTATTTCTTCTTCTTTTCTTCTTCAGCTTCTTCTTCTTCTTCTCTTCTTCTTCTTCTTCTCTTCTTCTTCTTCTTCTCTTCTTCTTCTTCTTCTTCTCTTTATCTTTCTCCTTTGCTTTCTTTTTCCCTTTCTCCTTCTCTTACTCATTCTCCATCTACTTGTCCTTCTCCTTCTCCATCTACTTCTTGTCCTTCTCCATCTCCTTCTCCTCCTTCTCCTCATCCCTCTTCTCCTTCTCCTTCTCCTTGTTCTTCTTGTTCATCTTCATCATCTTCTTTCTTCTTTCTTCTTTCTTCTTTCTTCTTTCTTTTTTCTTCTTCCTCCTTCCTTCTTCATTCTTCCATCATCCTTTCTTCTTCCTTCTTCCTTCTTCCTTCTTCCTTCCACCTTCCTTCTTCCCTCTTACTTCTCCCTTCTTCTTTCTTCCTTCTTTTTTCTTCCTCTTGTTCTTCCTCTTCTTCATCTTCTTCTTCTTCCTCTTCTTTTTCCTATTTTTCTTCTTCTTTCTTCTTCTTGCATCCTTCTTTCTCCTTCCTTCTTCTATCTCCCTAATCCTTAATCTTTAATTCCTAATCCATAATCCTTAATCCCTAATCCTTAGTTTATAACTAATCTTAATTTCTTAATCTTTAATCTCTAACCTCTAATCTCTAATCTCTAATCCCTAAAATCTAATCCCTAATCCTTAATTCCTAATTCTTAATCATTAATCCTTAATCACAAATCCCTAATCCTTAACCTCTAATGCTAATGCTAATCCAATATACTCTAATCCTTAATCTCTAATCTCTAAACCTAAAACCTACACCACTAATCACAATCTCTAATCCATAATCCTTAATCCCTATTCCTTAATCTCCAATCCTTAATACCTAATCTTTAATAATTAATTCTCAAACTCCAAATTCCTAATCTCTAATCCCTAATTATTAATCCTTTCTTTTAATCCCTTATTCCTAATCCATAAACCTTAATCTCTAATCTCTAATCCCTATTACTTATTCCTTAATCCCTACTCTCAAATTCTTGATACTAAATCCCTAAATCTAAATCCTTAATTGCTAACTCCCAAATCTCTAATCCCTAATCACAAATCCCTAATCTCGAATCTTTAATTTGTATTCTTCGATACCTTATCTCTAATCCTTCATTCCTTAATCCCTAATCCCTAATCCTTAACTTTTTATCCTTAATCCCTAACCCATCTCTTCTGACTCTTATTTTTTTCTTCTTCTTCTTCTTTTCTTGTTCATTTTATTGCTCTACTTCTTCCTCTTCTTCTTCTTCTTCTTCTTCTTCTTCTTCTTCTTCTTCTTCATCTCCTTCTCCTTCTACTTCTTCCACTCCTTCTGCTACTCTTAGTCTTTCTCCTTCTCCTTCTCCTTCTACTTTTCCTTCTCCATCTCCTTCTCCTTCTCTTCTCCTTCTCCTTCTCCTTCTCCTTCTCCTTCTCTCCCTCCTTCCCCTCATCCTCCTTCTCCTTCTCTAACTTGTACTTTTACTTCTTCTTCTTCTTCTTCTTTTCTTGTTCATTTTATTGCTCTACTTCTTCCTTTTCTTCTTCTTCTTCTTCTTCTTCATCTCCTTCTCCTTCTACTTCTTCCACTCCTTCTGCTACTCTTAGTCTTTCTCCTTCTCCTTCTCCTTCTACTTTTCCTTCTCCATCTCCTTCTCCTTCTCTTCTCCATCTCCTTCTCCTTCTCCTTCTCCTTCTCTCCCTCCTTCTCCTCGTCCTCTTTCTCCTTCTCTAACTTCTACTTTTACTTCTTCTTCTTCTTCTTTCTTTCTTTCTTTCTTTCTTTCTTTCTTCTTTCTTCTTTTTTCTTCCTTCTTCCTTCTTCCTTCCTCCATCTTCATCTTCTTTATTCTTCCCCTTCTTCTCCCTCCTCCTCTTCTTCTTCTTCTTCTTCTTCTTCCTTATCTTCTTCCTCCTCTTCTTCTTCATTCTTTCTTCTTTCTTCTTTTTTCCTTCTTCATTCCTCCATCTCCTTTGTCCCTAATCCTTAATCTTTAATCACTAATCCATCCTTAATCTTTAACCACTAAACACTTATCCTTAATCTCTAATCTTTAAATGGTAATCCAAAATACCTAATCCTTAATTCCTAATCTATAATCCATAATCCCTAATCTTAATCCTTAACCACTAATGACTAATCCTTAATCTCTATTACTAATCCTAATCCTTAATCTATAATCCCTAATCTTTAATCTCTAATCCAGAATCTTGCTTTACTAATCTCTAATCTTTAATCCCTAATCCCTATTCTGTAGTCCTTAATCCTTAACCCTAAAACCCTAATCTCTAATTCCTAATCCTTAATAATTATTCTCTTAATTCTTAATGTGTAATCTCTAATCCCTAATCATTAATCCCTTAATCCTTAGTCATTAAACTCTAATCAGTAATGCTTAATTCCTAATCCCTAACCTCTAATCTTTACTACATATTCCCTAATCCCTACTCACTAATCCTTAATCCCTAACTTTTAAATCTCGTATCCTTAATTGCCAATCTTTAATTCTGAATCCCATTCTCTTAAATTCTTAATCCATATTCCCATATACCTAATCCACAATCCTTCATTCCTGAATCCCTAATCCCTAATCCAAAACCTCTAATCTCTAATCCATCTCTTCTACCACTTCTTTATCAATGTCTTCTTCTTCTTCTTTCTCTACTTCTTGTTCCTCTTCTTCCTCATCTTTCACTTCTTCTTCTTCTTCTTCTTCTTCATCTTCCACTTTTTCTTCTTATTCTTCTTCTTCTTCCTCTTCTTCTTCTTCTTCTTCATCTTCTTCCTCTTCTTCTTCTTCTTCTTCTAATATTACTACTACTACAACTATGACTTCTTCTTCTTCATCTTCTTTTTCCACTTCTACTTCTTCTACTTCATTTCTTCTTATTCTTCTTATTATTATTCTTCTTCTTCTTCTTCTTCCTCTTATTCTTCCTCTACTTGTTCTTATTCTTAATTTTTTTCTCTTCTTTCCCTTTTTTCTTCTGCTTCTTCTCATTCTTCTTCTTCTTCTTCTTCCTCTTTTATTTCTTCTTCTTATTATTATTATTCTTGTTCTTCTTCTACTCCTTTTCCTTCTTTTTCTTCTATTACTACTTTTTCATCTACTACTTATTCTTCTTTCTCTTCTTCTTCTTCTTCTTCTTCTACTTCTAGTTCTTCTTCTTCTGGTGCTTCTTTTCGTTCTTATTGTTCTTCTTGTTCTTCTTCTTCTACTATTTCTTCCTCCTCTTCTACTTCTTCTTCTTCCTCTCCTTCTATTACTTTTTCTCCTTCTTCTTCATCTTCTTCCTCTTCTTCCTTTTCTTCTTCTCCTTCTTCTTCTCCTACTCCTCCATCTCCTTCTCTTTATCTATCTCCATTACCTTCTCCTACCCCTCCTTCTCCTTCTCCTTCTCCTCCATCTCCTCCTCCTTCTCCTTCTCCTTCTTTTTCTTCATCTTACTTGGATATTTCTTCTTTCTTATTTCTTTTTCCTTCCTCCTTCTTCCTTGTTTCTTCTTTTTTCCTCCCTTCTTCCATTTTCCTTCTTCATTCTTCTTTTTTCTTTCTTGCTTCTTTTTTCTTCGTTCTTCCTTCTTCTTTATTCTTTCTTCTTTCTTCTTTCTTCTTTCTTCTTTCTTCTTCTTTCTTGTTCTTTTCATTTTCTTCTTTCTTTCTTCTTCTTTCTTTGTTCTTCTTCATCTTTTTTCTTTCTTCTTCTTCTTCTTCTTCTTCTTCATATTCTTCTTCTTCTCCTCTTCTTTTTCTTCTTCTTCCACTTCTTTTTTTCCACTTCTTCTTCCTTCTTCTTTCTTCCTTCTTCTTCTTCTTCCTTCTTCCTTTTCCTTAATCCATAATCCCTAATCCCTAATTTATCCTTAATCCTTAATCCCTAATTCCAAATCCTTAATCCCTAATCGCTATTCTTTAATCTCTAATCTCTAAACCTTAATCTCAATACCTAATTTCTAATCCTTAATTTTTAGTTTATAATCTATAATACCTAATCCTTAATTTGTAATCCATAATACAAAATCTCTAATCTCTAATCCTTAATCCTAATCCTAATCCTGATTGCTTAATCTCTAATCTCTAATTTCTAATCTCTAATGTCTAACCCTAAATCCCAAATCCGTAATCGCTAATCTCTAATCCTTAATCCTTAATCCCAAATCTCTAATCCCTAGTCTTTAATCTTTAATTTAAAATGCCTAACATTTAATCTGTCCTTCTTCAGTCACTAATACCTAATCTTGAATCCCAATCCCTCCCTTCCTAATCTTTAATCTGCATTCCTAAATCCCTAATCCCTCCCTCCCTAATCTCGAATCCTTAATTTCTAATTCGTAATCCCCAAAGATAAATCTTAATTCCCTAATCACTAATCTCTAATCCCTAATCCTTAATTAATAATCTCTTCATCTCTAATCATTAATTCGCAATCCCAATTACTTATTCCTTAATCCCAACTCTCTAATCCCTAATCCTTAATCTCTAAAACCTAATCCCTCATCACTAATCCATAATCCCTAATCTCTAATCTCTAAACTCTAATTCCTAATCTTTAATCTCTAACACCTACTCTATAATCCCTCCCTCCTTAATCCTAAATTCCTAACCCTTAATCCCTAATCCATCTCTTCTTCCTCTTCCTCTTCTTTTTCTCTCTTTTTCTTCCTCTTCTTCTTCTTCTTCTTCCTCCTCTTCTTCTTCTTCTTCCTAATCATCTTCTTTTTTCTCCTCTTCTTCCTCAACTTCCACTTCTTCTTCTTCTTCTTCTTCTCCTTATTCTACATTGATTTCTACTTTTCTTGTTCTTCTTCTTCCTCTCCTTCTTCCTCTTCTTCTTCATCTTCTTAATTTTCTTCTTCTTCCCTTTCTCTTCTTCTTGTTCTTCTTCTTTTTCTTCTTCTCCTTCTCCTTCTTCTTCTCCTCCTTAAACATCTCTTTGTCATTCTCTTTCTCCTTCTCCTTCTTCCTTTCCTTTTCCATCTTCTTCTTGTTCTCATTCTCCTTCTCTATGTCCTCCTCTTTCTCCTTCTTCTTCTTCTTCTTCTTTGTCTTCTTCTTCTTCCTCTTCTTCTTCTTTCTTCTTTCCTTTTCTTCTTTCTTCTTTGTTCTTCCTTCTTCCTTCTTCTTTCATCCTTCCACCTTCCTTCTTCCTTCATCCTTCTTTCTTCATTTTTCTTTCTTCTTTCTTTTTTCTTCTTTCTTCTTCTTTCTTCTTTCTTCTTTCTTCTTTCTTCTATATTCTTCCTCTTCTTTGTCCTTTTCGTCTTCTTCTTTTTCTATTCGTCTTCTTCCTTATTTCTTCTTCCTTCTTCCTTCTTTTTTCCTTCTTCCCTCTTCCTTCTTCTTTTTCCATCTTCTTCCTTTTTCCTTCTTCCTTCTAGCTTTTCCTTAATCCCTAATCCATAATCCTTAATCCTTTATCCTGAATCCCTAATCCATTCTTAATCCCTAAGCTTAAATCCTTAATACCTAATCTCTATTTCCTAATCTCCAAACTCTAAACTCTAATACTTAATACCTAATTCCTAATCCCTAATCCTTAATCTATAATCCATAATATGTAATCCCTAATTTCTAACCCATAATCTCTAACTTTAATCACTAATAATTAATCACCAGTCCCTAATCCTAATCCTAATCCCTTAATCTCTAATCCTTAATCCTTAATCCCAAATATCTAATACTAATCCTGAATCCCAAATCCCTAATCCACAATCCCTAATCCTAAATTACTAATCTTTAACAATTAATCCCTTAATTTTTTAATTTTTAATCCTTAATCATTAATCACTGCCTAATCCTTAATCCCTATTACGTATTCCCTAATCTCTTCTCCTTAGTCCATAATTGTTAATCTCTTAACCCTAATCCTTAATTGATACACCATAAACATTAATCAATAAAACCTAATCCTTAATTATTAATCCCTTCATACCTAATCCCTAATCCTTAATCCTTAATCCATAATCCCTATTACTTATTCCTTAATCCTTACTCCCTTGTCTGTAATCCTTATTCTCTAAACCTCAATCCTTAATTACTAATCCCTAATCCCTAATCATTAATTTTTTCATCCCTAAACCTACTCCCTAATAAATAATACTTAATCCGTAAACCTTAATTGTTAATTATTAATCCATAATTTCAAATCTCTAGTCTCTTCCTTAATCCTTAATGCCTAATACTTAATCTCTCCCTCCCTAATCCCTAATCTCAAATACCTAATCTTGGATCCATAATCCACAATACCTCTCCCCTTAATTTGCAATTTGTATTCCTAAATCTTTAATCCCTTACTCCATAGTCCATAATCATTCATCTCTAGTCCCTAATCCTAATTATAATCACGTAATCTCTAATCCCTAATCCTTAATCTCTAATTTGTGATCCTTAATCCTGAATCTCTAATCACAAAACTCTAATCCTTCATCTCTAATCCTTATTCCTAATCCATAGTCCCTAATTTTAAATATCTTATCTGCAATCCTTAGTAATTAATCCCTTAAACTTTAGTTTCTAATCCCTAATCATTAATCCCATTAATTAAATTCTTAATCCCTAATCCTAATTACTTACTCCATAATTCATACTTTATAATCCTTAATCCTTAATCTCTAATCCCTAATCCTAAATTACTAATCAATAATCCCTAATCCGTAATCCCTAACACTTAATCCATAATCACTCCCTCCTTAATCCTTAATCCTTAATCCATAACCCCGAATCCATAATCTCTAATCCATCTCTTCTTCCTCTTCTTCTTCTTCTTCTTCTTCTTCTTCTTCCTTTCATTCTTCCTCTTCTTCTTCATCTTCTTCTTCCTCCTCTTCTTCTTTTTCTTCTTCTTCCTCATCTTCTTCTTCTTCTTCTTCCTGTTCTTTCTCAAATTCCTCTCCTTCTTATTCTTCTTCTTCCTCCTCTTCATCTTCTTCTTCATCTACTTCTCCTATTACTTCTTCTTCTCTTCTTCTTCCACCTTTTCTTCTTGTTCATTTTCTCCTTCTACTCCTTCCTCTACTTCTCCTTCTCCTTCTTCAAGTCCTCCCCCTTCTCCTTCACTTTCTTCTTCTACTTCTTCTTCTTCTTCTTCTTTCTACTTTCTTCTTCCTTCTTCTTTCTTCCTTCCACCTTCTTTCTTCCTTCTTTTTTCTTCTTTCTTTCTTCTTCTTTCTTCTTTCTTCTTTCTTCTTCCTTCTTTCTTTTTTCTTCCTTCTTCTTTCTTCATTATTCTTCCTCTTTGTCTTCCTTTTCTTCTTCATCTTCTTCTTCGTTCTATTCTTCTTCTTTGTTCTTCCTTCTTTCTTCTTCTTTCTACCTTCTTCTTCTTCCTTCTTCCTTCTTCCTTTTCTCTTTTTTGTAATCTTTTATTCTGAATTCCTAATCCTTAATCCTTAATTACTAATCCATCTATAATCTCTAATCACTAAACCTTAATCTCAAATACCTAAATCATAATCCTTAATTTCTAACCCCTAATCTCTAATTTACAATCAATAATACTGAACCCCTAAACTCTAATCCTTAATCACTAATTCTTAATCCTAAATCACTAATCCCAAATCCTTAATCCTTATTATCTAATCCCTATTTCTAATCTTAATCCCTTAATCTCTAATCCCTAAGCTCTAATATCTAACCATAATTCTTAAATCCTTAATAACTAATCTCTAATCCCTAATCCTTAGTCCTTATTCTTTTATCTATAATCTCTAATCCTAAATCTACAATTTTTAATAAATAATCCCTAATCCTTAATCCCTATTAATTAATCCCTTCAACCATATTTCTTAATCCTTAATTATTAATCCTTATTTCATATTGTTTATTCTGTAATTTTTACACACTAATTTGTAATATTTAATCCCTAAATCTTAATCTTTAATTGTTAATCTGTAATCCCTAATCCCTACTCCTTAATCCCTAATCCCTAATGCATAATATCTAATCTTTCCCTCCCTAATCAATATTCCCTAATCCTTGATACCTAATCTCAAATCACCAAAAACTCCCTCTTAATTCATAATCTGTATTCCTTAATCATTAA
Organism: Vanilla planifolia; assembly: GCA_023846275.1. Taxonomy (NCBI): domain Eukaryota; kingdom Viridiplantae; phylum Streptophyta; class Magnoliopsida; order Asparagales; family Orchidaceae; genus Vanilla; species Vanilla planifolia. Next base: position 56,367 of record JAIUJO010000951.1, read on the forward strand.
TCCCTCCCTCAATCACAAATCTATACTCCTTAACCTCTAATACTTAATCCTTAATCTCTAATCCATAATCCTACTTCCCAAATCCCTAATTAATAATCTCAAATCCTTAATCCCTTATCATTATTCTCTAATCCATAATCTCTAATCCTAAATCCCTAATCTAAAATCTTCAATAATTAATCTCTTAATCCCTAATCATTATGTCATTAATCCCTAATTCCTAATCCCTAATCCTTAATCCTTAATCTCTAGGACTTATTACTTGTTCCATAATCTTAACTCCTTAATCCATAATTCCTAATCCATAAACCCTAATCTCTAATTGCCAATTCATAATCCTTAATCCTTTATCACTAATCTCTAATCCTTAATCCCTAACACCTAATCCTTAATTCTTCTCTCCTTAATCCTTAATATCTAACCTCTAATTCCTAATCCTTAATACATGTCTTCTTCTTGTTCTTCTACTTCTTCTACTTCTTCTTCTTTTGCTTTTTTCTTCTTCTTCTTCTTCTTCTTCTGCTTCTTCTTCTTCCTCATCTTCTTTTTCTTCATCATCTTGTTCCTTATCTCCCACTTCTTCTTCTTATTATTATTCTTCTTCTTCTTCTTCTTCTTCTTCTTCTTCTACCTTTTCTTCTTCTTCTTATCCTCCTTCTTCTTTTCTTGTTCTTCTTCTTTCGTTACTCCTTCCTCTTCTTCTTCTTCTTCATTTTCTTCTTCTTCTTCTTCTTCCTTTTCTTCTTCTTCTTCTTCTTCTTCTTCTATTTCTTTATTTTCTTCTTCTCCACCTTCTTCTTCTACTCCTCCTTCTTCTTCTCCTTCTCCCTATCCTTTTCTTTCTCATTCTCCTTCTCCTTGTCCAACTCCTCCTTCTCCTCCTTCTACTTCTCCTTCTCCTTCTCCATCTCCTCCTTTTCCCTCTCCTTCTCCTTCTCCTTCTCCTCCACCTCCACCATGTCCTCTTGCTTTTCCTTCAACTTCTTCTTCTTCTTCTTCTTCTTCTTTCTTCCTTTTTCTTTCTTCGTTCTTCTTTCTTCTTTCTTCTTTCTTCTTTCTTCTTTCTTCTTCCTTCAACCTGCCACCTTCCCTCTTCCTTCTTCCTTCTTATTTCTTCCTTCTATCTTCTTTCTTGTTTCTTCTTTATTCTTCCTCTTCTCCTTCCTCCTCTTCTTCTTCTTCCTTTTTTCCTCTTCCTCTTCATACTCATCTTCTTCTTCCTTCTTCATTCTTCCTGCTTCCTTCTTCCCTCTTATTTCTTCCTTCTTTTTTCTTCCTTCTCTGATTTTCTTAATGAAATAATGAAACTAAGGAGCAAAAGTGAGAGAACAATAAAGTGATATAAAGTGAAAGGAATAAACAAAGAAAAAGGGTGTAGAAGGAGAGTTAGAGAATAAAAAAGTAGGATGTAAGAGAGAGAATGAATGAGATAGAGATATGGATAGATAGAAATGAGAGATGATTGAAATTTGAGAGTTAAAAAGCGATAGAAAGAAAAAATTGAAGTAAAAGAAATAGAAAAATATATAAATAAAAAGATAAATGGAGTATGAATAGGAGAGATGAATAGAGAAAAAGAAAGAGAAGAGAATAGCTAATAGAGTGGAAAAGAAATAGAGGGAACAGATGGAAAAGGATTGCAAAAGAGAGACTTCAATGAAGATGAGAATGATGGGCTATGGTGATAAAGGATTAAGAAAAGAATAGGGAAATAGAAGGAGAAAAAGCCTTTGAGATATTAAGAAGAAAGTTGTTGTAGAAGTAGACAAGAGAGTGAACTGCTAAAGGTAGGTGAGAGAAAAGAGATATGGAGGTAAGAGATAAAAGGGAATAGTGAAAGATTAAGAGGTTGAGTTGGAGAGAAATAATGAAATATTTATAAAAAATTATAACTATCAGATCATGTAATAAATATAATTTAAATTATTATAAAATAATATTATTACTAGAAAGTACTATTTTGTAATAAATATTGATTTTTAAATTAGAGAGAAGGAGATAAATTTTGGGATCGATTTAGATGGAGAAGATAGAGATAAAGAAGCAATTCATAAGGAAATAGACAAAAGACAACACAAGTTAAAGAAAGAAGTAGGATTTATAGAGATAAGGAGGGAAAAACAGAATAAAGAAAGAGAGAAGTAGAATGAAAGAAATCTATGGAAGAGTCAGAAATCAAATGATCAAAAAGTGAGGAGTGTGAATTAGAGTGAAGAAAGTGGAGAGGAAAGAAAGGTAAGAGAAGAGATAGAAGATAAAATAGAAAGTGAGACAATGTGAGAAATAGTGGTTGCAATAGAAAGAGAAAAGAGATAAATTGAGTAAAGTAATTATAATGTGAAACACACAGACAGAAGGAAAGGAGGAGATTGGAATGGAGAGAAGGTTGAAAGAGAGATATAGGAAGTTGTAGTGATGGAGAAGAGCAAGAGGGAAATAAGGTGGAGAGAAGCATTGAATAAGGGGGCTATAATAGCAAAAGAAAGACATAGACCAAGATAAAAAAGAGTGAGAAGAGAAATACATAGTTGTTATGATTAATAAGAGAGAACCATGATAGATTGAAAAAAGAAGAGTGAGTGACAATAAAGTAAAGATGTATTAAAGTGAGAGTTAGAAAGGGAAATTGTACAGTTGGACAATACTAGAGAGAGAAAGAGAGATTAAAAAATTCATTGTATTATAGAGTGTGCATCAAATAGAGAGAGTGAAAATATAAAGAGACTAGTCATACAAAAAAATAGGAAAAGAAATGAAAGTAAGGGAACTAAAAAGTGATGATAACATGATAGAGAAAATAGTGAGACAAGTAGAGATTGGGAGAACAAATTATGGATGATAAAGATGAGGAGGATAAAGAAAGTGTAATAGAAAGAGCACAAAGTTGTAGAGAGAAGAAATAGCTCAAAAAAGAGCAAGAGATAGTAAGAATTAGATAATAAAAGTGATATGAGAAGAGAGAAAATGGTCACAAATAAGAGAAGGTGAGACAAAAGAGAGAGAGAGAGATTGAGTTTATTTTATGTAGCTTCTAACTTTTTATCACTGCTCCTAATCTTTGCTACCATACATTATTTATGTTTGAATGTCTTTTTCTATCTTTGTCTCTAACTCTTATGTTATAACCAAAATTTTTCTTCTCCTTATGAATTTATTTGCCTATTTACCTTTTCAATCTTTTTGTATTAGCCTAATTCTTTGTCTTTATCATCATCATCTTATTCTTCTTCATCTTCTTCTTCTTCTTCTTCTTCCTCTTCATCTTCTTCTTCTTCTTCTTCTTCTTCATCTTCTTCTTCTTTGCCATCTTCTTCTTCATCCTCATCTTCTTCTTCTATTTCTTCTTCTTCTTCTTCTTTTTCTTCCTCATCCTCTTCTTCTTCTTCGACTTCTTCTTCTTCTTCTTCCTCCTCTAAATCTTCTTTTTGATCTGCCTCTTGTACTTCTTCATCTCTTCTCCTCCTTCTTCTTCTTCTTCTTCTTCATCTTCTTCTTCTTCTTCCTCTTCTTCTTCCTCCTCTTAGTCTGCTTCTTCACCTTCTCCTTCGTTTTCTTCTTCTTCTTCTTCGCCTTCTTCTTATTAGTCTTCTTCTTGTTGGTTTTCTTCTACTTCTTCTTCTTCTTCTTCTTCTTCTTCTTCTTCTTCTTCCACTTCTACTCCTAATTCTTCTTTTTCTTCTTCTTCATCATCTTCTTCTTCCTCTTCTTCTTTTTCATCATCTTCTTCTTCTACTTCTTCTTCTTCTTCTTCTTTTTCTTCTTCTTTTTCATCTTCTTCTTCTACTTCTTCTTCTTCTACTTCTTCTTTTTCTTCATCTTCTTTTTCTTTTTCATCTTCTTCTACTTCTTCATCATCTTTCTCTTCTTTTTCTTGTTCTTGTTCTATTTCTTCTCTTTCTTCTCCTTCTTCTTCTCTTTCTTCTTCTTCTCCTTCTTCTTTTTCTGTTTCTTCTACTACTACTTTTTCTTCTTCTACTTCTCCTTTCTCTTCTTCTTTTTCTTCTTGTTCTTCTTCTCCTCCTTTTTTTCTTCTTGTTCTTCTTTTTCTTCTTCTTGTTCATCTTCTTCTTCTTCCTCCTCTTCTTCTTCTCCTTCTTCTTCTTCTTCTTCATGTTCTTCTTCTTTTTCTTCTTCTTCAATCTAGAAAACCATATTTACAGAAGTAAAAACCCAATTATTGAGAGATAATTTTGAAAGGTCTCAGGCACCCACAATACCACCAATAAATTCTCGGACAACATGTAAGGATATTGACGTTAACCACTTTCCACTGATGCTTGGAATAGAAACAATCTCAAAAAAGATTTGTTAAGATTTCTTATGAAGCATAGTGCCCTGAACGTTCTCATATTTCTCTCCTTCCTAACATTATAGGTAAGAAAGGAAATAATAAACTTCGAACTAATATAGAGAGCATGTAGTTTGGAAGATAAGCAAAAGAGTGAAGACAATAGCAAAGCACAATGCTGAAAATCACATATTATGAAGCATTATTTAATAACCTAGCTCAAGTGTGAGAATGAAAGAAATAATAAGATGGTCACGTGAATCCAGATATTTGTACTAATGGGAGCTAATGTGCCTCATTCGACTGTATTACACTTATAAATTTCATTTTTTATAAAATCTTGTCGTAGCTATAGCTTGTATAAAAATTGCAAAAATCAAAGTACATTAACCCTTGCATGAAAATTAGCAATGGACAAAACAAGGCCGAGGGGATGTCTTTATTCATCAAAAGGCCAACACAAAAAATAAAATTTTGTTTCCTGTCCAACTCACTCACATTCCCATTTGTTGCCTCCATCAAGCTGTCCAGCCACAACATCCCATTGTCTTGTCTCCGTTCGCCATGCTCTATCGACTTCCAAACCACAAGCACTCGCTCTGCCACCACAATCCCTAAGGAGCTACTTCGCATAGCCGCCTTACGCTACCTTGTGCTTACCCTGCTCTATAGTCCAGAGCACTACACTACTTCTTATTCTTCTTTCTTATTTTTTCCTTCTTCTTCTTCTTCTTTTTTCTTCTTCTTTCTCTTTCTTCTTCTTCTTCTTCTTTCTTCTTCTTCTTCTTTCTTTTTCTCCTTCTTCTTCTTCTTCTTTCTTCTTCTTTCTTCTTTCTTCTTATTCTTCCTCTTCTTCTTCTTCTTCTTCTTCTTCTTCTTCTTTCTTCTTCTTCTTCTTCTTATTCTTCTTCCTTCTTCTTTCTTCGTCTCCTTCTTCTTCAATATTCTTCTTCTTGTCTCATTTTCTTCTTCCTTCTTCTTCTTTGTTCTTATTCTTTCTTCTACTTCTGCTTTCTTTTTCTTCTTCAACTACTTTTTTTTCATGTTTATTCTTCATCTTCTTCTCACTTGTTCTATCTTCTTCTTTCTTGTTTTTTGTTCTCCTTTATTCTTTCTTCTTCTTTTTTCTTCTTCTTTCTTTTCCCTTTTTCTTCTTTCTTCTTCTTCTTCTTTTTCTTGTTTTTGTTCTTCTTCTTCTTCTTCTTCTTCCTTATTCTTCATTTATTTCTTCTTCTTCTTCTTCTTCTTCTTCTTCTTCATCTTCTTCTTCTTCTTCTTCTTCTTTATTCTTCATCTTATTCTTCCACTTCTTCTTTTTCTTCTTCTCCTTCTTCTACTTCTTCCTTCTTCTTCATCTTCTTCCTTTTTCTTTCTTCTTATCCCTCTTCTTCTTCTTCCGACACTCTTTCTTCTTCAATCTTCTACTTCTTTTTTTCTTCTTTCTTCTTTCTTCTTCTTCCTCTTCTTCTTCTTTCTTCCTCATCTTATTTCTTCCTCTTATTCTTCTTTCTTCTTCATCTTTTTCTTTTTCTTCTTTCTTCTTCTTCTTCTTCTTTATTCTTCTTTCTTCTCCTTCTTTCTTCTTCTTCTTCCTCTTCTTTTTCTTCTTCTTCTTCTTCTTCTTCTTTTTCTTCTTCTTCTTCTTCTTCTTCTTTCTACTTCTTCTTCATATTTTTTCTTCTTCTTCTTCTTCTTTATCTTCAATCATCTTCTTCTGCTTTTATTCTTTTTCTTTCTTCTTCTTCTTTGTTATTCTTCTTTCTTCTTCTTCATACTTCTTCTTCTTCTTCTTCTTCTTCTTCTTCTTCTTTCTTTTTCTTCTTCTTTCTTCTTCATCATCTTCTTCCTTCTTCATCTTCTTCTTTATTCTTCTTCTTTGTACTTTGTCTTCCATTGTTTTTTCTTCTTCTCCTTTCTTCTTCTTCATCTTCTTTCTTCTTCTTCTTCTTTTTCTTCTTCTTCTTCTTTTTCTTCTTTATTCTTCTTCTTCTCTTCTTCTTCTTCTTCTTCTCCTTCTTCTTTTTCTCTTTTCTTCTTCTTCTTTTTTCTTCTTATTTATACTTCTCTCTTCTCGTTGTTCTTTCTTTTCCTTCTTTCTTCTTTCTCTACTTTTTTCTTTTTTTCTTTTAACTTCTTATTTTTTTCCTCTTCTTCTTCTTCTACTTCTTTCTTCTTCTCCTTCTTCTTCTTCTTCTTCTTCTTCTTCTTCTTTTTTCTTGTTCTTCTTTCCTCTTTTTCTTTCTTCCCCTTCTTGTTTTTGGTTCTTCTTCTTCTTCTTCTTCTTCTTCTTCTTCTTCAACTTCTTTCTTCTTCTTCTTCTTCTTTTTCTTTTTTCTTCTTCTTTTATCTTCTTCCTCTTCCTTCTTCTTTGTTCTTTTTCTACTTTTTCTTTTTTTCTTTTTTCTTCTTCTTCCTTCTTCCTTCTTTCCCTATGTTCTTTTTCATCTTTCTTTCTGTTCTTCATTATTCTTTTTCTTCTTCTTCTTCTTCTTCTTCCTATTCTTCCCCTTTCTTCCTCTTCTATTTTCTTCTTCTTTCTTTTCTTCTTTCTTCTTCTTACTTCATCATCTTTTTTCTTCTTCCTCCTTTCTCTCACTTTCTTATTCTTCTTCTTTTTTCTTCTTCTTCTTCTTCCTCCTCTTTTTAATTCTTCTTCGTCTTCTTCTATATTCTCTTTCTTCTTTCTTCTTTTCCTTTCTTCTTTTTCATCTTTCTTTTTTTTCTTCCTTAATTATTATTCTTCTTCTTCTTCTCCTTTCTTCCTCTTCATCGTTCTTCTTTCTTTTTCTTCTTTCTTCTTCTTCTTTCTTCTTTCTTCTTCTTCTTTCCTTTTTTTATTCTTTTTTATTTTTCTTCTTCTTTCTTCTTCTATTTCTTTCTCCTTCTTCTTCTTGATCTTCTTCTTCTTTTATTTCATTTTCAACTTCTTCTTTCCACTTCTTCCTTTTCTTGTTTTTTCTTCTTCTTCTTCTTCTTCTTCTTCTTCTTCTTTCTTCATTCTCTTTCTTCTTCTACTTCTTTCTTCTTCTTCTTCTTCCCTCTTTTCCTTCCTCTACTTCTTCTTTCTTCTACTTCTTTCTTCTTTCTCTTTCATCTTTTTTTCTTTTTATTCTTTACTTCTCTTTTTATATCTTCTCCTTCATCTTCTTCTTCTTCTTCTTCAATCTCTTCTTCTTCATCCATCTTCTTCTTCTTCTTCTTCTTCTTCTTTCTTTTTTTCATCTTCTTCACATTCGATCTTTTTCTTTCTTCTTCTTCTTCTTTCTTTTTCTTCTTTGACATTTTTCTTCTTCTGGTTCTTCTTCTTCTTCTTCTTCTTTCTTACTTCTCTTCTTCTTCTTCCTTTTTCTTCTTCTTCTTATACTTTCTTCATCTTTTTCTTTGTTCTTCTTCGTCTTTCTTCTTCTTCCTCCTCCTTCTTTCCCTTACTCCTTCGTTTTTCTTCTTCTTCTTCTTCTTCCTCTTTTTCTTTTTCTTCCTCTTCTTCTTTCTTTTCTTCTTCCTTCTTTTTCTTTCTTCTTTTCCTTCTTTCTTTTGTTCTTATTTATTCTTTTTCTTCTTCTTCTTCTTCTCCTTTCTTCCTCTTCTTCTTTCTTCTTCTTTCTTCTTCTTTTTGCTTCTTCTTTCATCTTTTTCTTGTTCCTTCTTCCTCTTCTTTCTTCTACTTCTTCTTCATATCGCTCTTCGTCTTCTTTTTCTTCTTTCTTCTTCTTCTTCTTCTTCTTCTTCTTCTTCTTCTTCTTCTTCTTCTTCTGTTCTACTTCTTCTTCTGGTTCTTTCTTCTGTTTCTTTTATTTTCTTCTTCTTCGTCTTCTTCTTCTTCTTCTTCTTCTTTTTCGACTTTCTTCTTCCATCTTTTTCTTCTTTCTAATTTTTCTTCTTTCTTCTTCTTCTTCTTCTTTCCTCTTCTTCTTCTTCTTCTTCTTCTTTCTTCTTCTTCTTCATCTTTTTCTTTCTTCTTCTTCTTCTTTCTTCTTCTTCCTCTTCTTCCTTCTTCTTCATTCTTCTTCTTTTTGTTCTTCTTCTTCTTCTTCTTCTTGTTCTAGATTCTTCTTCTTCCTTCTTCTTCTATCTTCTTCTTTCTTTTATATTATTGTTCTTTCTTCTCCTTTCTTCTTTCTTCTTCTTCTTTCTTCTTTCTTCTTCTTTCTTCTTCTTCTTTCTTCTTTCTTCTTCTTCTTTCTTCTACTTTCTTCTTTCTTTTACTTCTTTCTTCTTCGACTTTCTTCTTCCATCTTTTTCTTCTTTCTAATTTTTCTTCTTTCTTCTTCTTCTTCTTCTTCTTCTTTCCTCTTCTTCTTCTTTTTCTTCTTTCTTCTTCATCTTTTTCTTCTATTTCTTCTTTCTTCTTCTTCTTCATCTTTTTCTTTCTACTTCTTCTTTCTTCTTCTTCTTCCTTCTTCCTCTTCTTCCTTCTTCTTCTTCATTCTTCTTCCTTTTGTTCTTCTTCTTCTTCTTCTTCTTCTTTTAGATTCTTCTTCTTCCTTCTTCTTCTATCTTCTTCTTTCTTCTATATTATTGTTCTTTCTTCTCCTTTCTTCTTCCTTCTTCTTCTTTCTTCTACCATCTACTTTCTTTTATTTCTTTCTTCTTCTCCTTCTTCTTCTGCTTTTTCTTCTTCTTCTTCTTCTTCTTCTTTCTTCTTCTTCTTCTTCTTCTTTGTCTATTTCTCCTTCTTCTTCTTTTTCGTCTTCTTCTTCTTCTTCTTCTTCTTCTTCGTCTTCTTCTTCTTCTTCTTCTTTCTTCCTTTTCATTCTGAATCTTCTTTCATCTTATCCATCTTCCTCTTCTTCTTCTTCTTCTTCTTCTTTTTCTTCTTCATTCTTCTTGTTCTTCTTTCTACTTTCTTTCTTCTTCTTCTTCTATCTTCCTCAATTTCTTTCTTTCTTCTTCTTCTTCTTCATTTTTCTTCATCATCTTTTTCTTCTTCTTTTTTCTTCTTCTTCTTCTTCTTCTTCTTCTTCGTTTTACTTCTCTTCTTTTTCCTCTTCCATCTCCTCTTCTTCTTTCTTCTGCTACTTCTTCTTCTTCTTCTTTCTTCCTCTTCATTCTGAATCTTCTTTCATCATATACTTCCTCTTCTTCTTCTTCTTCTTCTTCTTCTTCTTCTTCTATCTTTCTCATTTTCTTTCTTTTCATCATCTTTTTCTTCTTCTTCATTGTTCTTCTTCATCATCTTCTTCTTCTTCTTCTTCTTTTTTCTTCTCCTTCTTTATTCATCTTCTTCTTCTTCTTCTTCTTTTTCTTCTTCTTGTTCTTCTTCTTCTTTATACTTCTCTTCTTTTTCTTCTTTCTTCTTCTTCTTCTTTCTTGATTTTCTTTCTTCTTCTTTCCTCTTCTTCTTCTATCTTTTTCTTCTATCCACTTTCTTCTTTCTTCTTCTTCTTCTTCTCCTTCTACTTTATTCCTCATCTTCTTTCTTTTTCTTCTTCTTTCTTTCTTTATCTTCTTCTTCATCTTCCTCTTTCTTCTTCTTCTTTGCTATTTTTCATTTTTCTTCTTCTTTTTCATCTACTTATTCACCTTCTTCTTTCTACATCCTCCTATTCTTCCTTCTTCTTCTTCTTCTTCTTTCTTCACCATCTTTCTTCTTCTTTTTCCTTCTACTTCTTTTTTCTTCTTCTTCTTCTGTCCTCTTCTTCTTCTTTCTTCTCTTCTTCTTCTTCTTCTTCTTTGTTCTTCTTCTTTCTTCTTCTTCTTTTTCCTTCTTCTTCTTCTTTCATCTTCTTGTTCTTGTTCTTCCTTCTTCATCTTCTTCTTGTTCTTATTTTTTCTTCTTCTTCTTTTTCTTTCATCTTCTTCTTCTTATTTGTCTTCTTTCTTTACTTTCTTCTTTCTTCTTCTTTCTTCTTTTTTTTCTTCTTCTTCCTAGTTCTTGTTCTTCTCCTTCTTCGACTTTCTTCTTCTACTTCTTATTCTTCTATTTTTCCTAATTCTTTTTTCCTCTTGTTCCTTCTTCTTTTTCTTCTTTCTTCTTGTTCCTTCTTCTTCTTTCTCTTTCTTCTTCTTTTTCTTTCTTCTTTTTCGCCTTTCTTCTTCTTCTTCTTCTTATTCTTATTCTTTCTTTTTCTTTATTCTTCTTTTTGTTCTTCTTACTTCTTCATGTTCTTGTTCTTCATCTTCTTTCTTCTGCTCCTTCTTCTTCTTTTTTTCTTCTTCTTGTCTCTACTTCTTCTTCCTTCTTCTTTTTTCTTCTTCTTTCTTCTTCTTCTTCTTCTTTCTTCTTCTTCTTCTTCTTCTTCTTCTTCTTCTTCTTCTTCTTCTTCTTCTTTTTTCTTCTTTATACTTCATCTTCCTCTCTCTTCTTTTATGTTCTTCTTTCTTCGTAATCTTCTTTCTTCCTGTCCTTCTTCTTCTTCTGACTCTTTTTCTTCTTCATTCTTCTTCTTCTTCTTTCTTCTTTCATCTTCTTCCTCTTATTCTTCTTTCTTCCTCATCTTCTTTCTTCTTCTTATTCTTCTTTCTTCTTCATCTTCTTCTTCTTCTTTCTTCTTCTTCTTCTTTCTCATTCTTCTTTCTCATTCTTCTTTCTCATTCTTCTTTCTTCTCCTTCTTTCTTCTTCTTCTTTTTCCTCTTCTTTTTCTTCTTCTTCTTCTTCTTCTTTCTACTTCTTCATATTTCTTCTTCTTCTTCTTTATCTTTAATCATTTTCTTCTGCGTTCTTCTTTTTCTTTCTTTTTTTTTCTTCTTTCTTGTTCTTCTTTCCTCTTCTTCTTTCTTCTCCTTGTTCTTCTTCTTCCTTCTTCTTCTTTCTTCTTCTTCTTCTTCTTTTTCTTCTTCTTTCTTCTCCATCTTCTTCTTCCTTCTTCCTTCTTCGTCTTCTTCTTCTTTTTTTTCTTTATTCTTCTTTGTACTTCTTCCTTATTTTTTCTACTTCTTCTTTCTTCTTCTTCTTCTTCTTCTTCTTTCTTCTTCTTCTTCTTCTTCTTCTTCTTCTTCTTCTTTATCTTCTTCATCTTCTTTTTCATCCTCTTCTTTTTTCTTCTTCTTCTTCTTTCTTATTTTTTTTCTTTTTCGTCTTTCTTCTTCTTCTTTCTTCTTCTTCTTCTTCCTCTTCTTCTTCTACCTCAACGTGTTCTTCTTCTTCTCCTTTCTTCCTCTTCTTCTGTCTTCTTCTCCTTTATACTACTTCTTTCTTCTTCTTTCTTATTCCTCTTCTTTATTCTTTATTCCTCTTTCAACTTCTTCTTATTCCTTCCTCTTCTTCTTCTTCATCTTCTTCTACTACATTCTTCTTTTTCTTCTCATTTCTTCTTCTTCTTCTTCTTCCATCTTCTTCTTCCTCTTCCTCTTCTTTTTCTTTCTTCTTCTTATTCTTTTATTTCTTTCTTCTTCTTCTTTCCTCTTCTTCTTTCTTCTTCTTCTTCTTCTTCTTCTTTCTTTTTCTTCTTTCCTCTTTTTCTTTCTTCCCCTTCTTCTTTTTCTTCTTTCTTCTTCTTCTTTCTAATACATCTTCTTTATTCTTCTTCTTCTTCTTCTTCTTTCTTCTTCTTCTTCTTCTTCTTTCTTCTTCTTCTTCTTCTTCTTCTTTCTTCTTCTTCTTCTTCTTCCTTCTTCACCTTCTTATTTTTCTTTCTTCTTTTTCTTCTTCTTTTTCTTGCTCCTTCTTCTTTCTTCTTTTTCCACCTTCTTTTTTTCTTCTTCTTCTTTCTTCTTCTTCTTCTTTCTTCTTCTACTTCTTTTACTTCTATTTCTTTATTCTTCTTCTTCTTTCTTCTTTCTTCTTTTTCTTCTTTCTTCTTCTTCATTCTTCTCCTTCTTCTACTTCTTCTTCTTTATACTTCTTCTCTCCTCCTTATGTTCTTTCTTTTTCTCCTTCTTCCTTGTTCCTTATCTTTCTTAATTTTTTTCTTTCAAGTTCTTATTCCTTCCTCTTCTTCTTCTTCTTCTTCTTCTTCTACTTCTTTCTTCTTCGCCTTCTTTTTCTTCTTCTTCTTCCTTCTTCGTCTTCTTTCTTCTTCTTCTTTCTTCTTTATCTTTCTTCTCCTTCTTGTTTATGGTTATTCTTCTTCTTCTTCTTCATCTCTTTCTTCTTCAACTTCTTTCTTCTTCTTCTTCTTCTTCTTCTTTTTCTTTCCCTTCTCATATTTCTTCTACTTCTTCCTATGCCTCTTTCTTTCTCTTCTTCTTTCTTCTTCTTCTTTCTACATTTTCTTCTTTCTTCTTCTTCTTCTTCTTCTTCTTCATTTTCCTCTTCCTCTTCTTCTTTCTTATTCATCTTCTTTCTTCTTCTTTCTTCTTCTTCTTCTTTCCTCTACTTATTTCTTCTCCTTCTTCCTCGTCGTCTTCTTCTTCTTATTCTTCTTCTTCTACAACTTTCTTATTCTTCTTGTGCTTCTTCTTCTTCTTCTTCTTCTTTCTTCTCTTCCTCCATCTTCTTCTTCTTCTTCTTTCTTCTCTTCCTCCATCTTCTTCTTCTTTCTTGTTCTTCTTCTTTCTTCTTGTTCTTTCTCCTTAAAATTCTTTCTTCTTCTCCATCTTCTTCTTCTTCTTCTTCTGTTTCTCCTTCATTCTTCTTGTTCTTCTTCTTTCTTCTTCTTCTTCTTCTTTCTTCTTCTTCTTCTTTCTTCTTCTTTTTCATCTTCTTTCTTTTTCGTCTTTGTCTTTCTTCCTCTTCTTTTTTCTTCTTCTTCTTTCTTCTACTTCTTCTTTCTCCTCCTTTCTTCATTTTCTTCTTCCTTCTTCTTTCTTTTTTCTCTTCCTTCTTCTTCTTTCTTCTTCTTATTTTTTCTTCTTCTTTCTTCATTCTCCTCCTCTTCTTCTTCTTCTTGCTCTTCTTCTTTCTTCTTCTTATTCTTCTTCTTTCTTCTTCTTCTTCTTCTTCTTATTTCAACTTTTCTTTCTTCTTCTTTTTCATTATCCCTCTTCTTCTTCTTCTTCATTCTTCTTCATCTTCTTTTTTCTTCATCTTTCTTCTTCTTCTAATTTCTTCTTCTTCTACTTTCTTCTTCTTCTTTCTTCTCCTTCTACTATCTTCTTCTTCTTCCTCTTCTTCTTCTTCTTTTCCTTTCTTGTTCTTCATTTTTCTTCTTGTTTTCCTCCTTTCTTCTTCTACTTCTTCTTCTACTTCTTTCTCCTTCTTCTTGGTTCTTCTTCATCTTCTTCTCTTTCTTTCTTCTTCATTTTCGTCCTTCTTCTACTCCCTTCTTCTTTTTTTCTTCTTTTTTCGTCACCTGTTTCTTTCTTCTTCTTCTTCTCCTCCTTCTTCTTCTTTTTCTTTGTTTACTTCTTTCTACTTCTTCTTCTTCTTCTTCTTCTTCTTCTTCTTCTTTCTTTTTTTCTTCTTCAACTTTCTTCTTCCTCTTTCCTTATTTTCTTTCTTCTTCCTCTTCTTTCTTCTTCCTTCTTCTTCTTCTTCGTCTTCTACTTCTTCCTCTTCTTTCTTTTTCTTCTTTCTATATTTTCTTTCTTTCTTCTTCTTCTTTTTTCTTCTTTTTTCCTCTTCTTCTTCTTTATTTTGCTTCTTCTTCTTCTTCATCTTTCTTCTTCTTCTTCTTCTTCTTCTTCTTTCTTCTTTCTTCTTCTTCTTCTTCTTATTCGCTCCACTTCTTTCTTCTTCTTCTTTTCTGTTCTTCATTGTTCTTCTCTTTTCTTCTTTTTTTCTTCTTGTTTTGCTCTTTTTCTTCTTTTTCTCCTTCTTTAATCTTTTTCTTCTTTCCTCTTTTTCTTTCTACTTTTTCTTCTTTCTTTTGCTTCTTTTTTCTACTTCTACTTATTCTTCATCTTCTTCTTCTCCTTCTTCTTCGTCCTCTTTTTCTTGTTTCTTCTTTTTGTTCTTTTTGTTCTTCTCCTTCTACTTCTTCCTCTTCTTCTTGTTCTTTCTTCTTCTTCTTCTTCTGTCTTATTCTTCTTCTTCATCTTTCTTCTTCTTCTTCTTCTTCTTCTTGTTCTTCATCTTCTACTAGCACTTTTTTCTTCTTCTTCTTCTTCTTTATTCTTCTCCTTTTTCTTCATCTTCTTTATTCTTTATCTTCTTCCATCATCCTTCATCTTCTTCTTCTTCTTTCTTCTTCTTCTTTCTTCACCTTGTTTTTTCTTCTTCTTTTTCTTCTTCTTCTTCTTCTTCTTCCTCTTCTTCTTCTTATTCTTTTTACATCTTTTTTATTCGTCTTCTTCTTCTTCTTCTTTTCTTATCTTTTCTTATTCTTTTTCTTTCTTCTTTTTCTTTCTCTTCTTTTTTCCTCTTTTTCTTTTTTCTCCTTCTTCTTCTTCTTTTTTTCTTTTTCATCTATCATCTTTCAAGTTCTTCTTCTTATTCTTCTTCTTCTTCTTCTTCCTTCTTCCTTCTTAATCTTGTTCATCTTCTTCATCTTGTTTCTTCTTCTTCTAGTTCTTTTTTATTCTTCTTCTTCTTCTCTCTTCTTCAACTAACTTCTTCATTTTCTTTCTTCTTCTACTTTTTTCTTCTTTTTCTTCCTCCTTCTTCTTCTTCTTCTTCTTCTTTATTCTTCTTATTTTTCCTTCTTCTTCTTTCTCTTTTTCTTCTTTCTTCTTCTTCTTTCTTTTTCTTTTTTTCTTCTTCTTCTACTTCTTCTTATTCTTCTTCTTCTTCTTCTTCTTCTTCTTCTTCTTTTTCTATCTTCCTCTTCTTCTTTCTTCTCCTTCTTTCTTTTTCATCATTCTTCTTCATCTTCCTCTTTCTCCTTTTTTTTCTTCTACATCTTCTTATGCTTCTTTCTTCTTCTCCTTCTTCTTTTTCTTCATCTTCTTTCTTCCTCATCTTCTTCCCTCTTCTTTTCTCTTCTTCTTCTTCTTTCCTCTTCTTGCTTCTCCTTCTTTGTTTTTCTTCTTCTGCTTCTTCTTCTTCTTCTTCTTTTCCTTCTTCTTTTTCTTCCATCTTCATCATCTTCTTCTTCTTCTTCTTCTTCTTCTTCTTCTTCTTCTTATTTGATCTTCTTCTATCTTCTTCTTCTTTTTTTCTTCTTCTTTCTTCTTCTTCTTTCTTCTTTCTTCTTTCTTCTTCTTTCTTCTTCTTCTTCTTTCTTGTTCTACAATGTTCCTTTTCTTCTTTCATCTTCTTCTACTTCTTTCTTTCTTCTCTTCTTTTTCTTCTTCTTCCTTTTTCTTCTTCTTCTTATTCTTTCTTCATCTTTTTCTTTCTTCATTTTCATCTTTATTCTCCTTCTTCCTCCTTTTTGTTACTTCTTTCTTCTTCCTCTTTCTTCTTCTTCTTCTTCAACCTCTTTTTACTTCTTTTTCTTCCACTTTATTATTTTTCTTTCTTCTTTTTCCTCTTTCTTTTTGTTCTTCTTTATTCATCTTCTTCTTCTTCTTCTTCTTCTTCTTCCCCTTCCCTCCTCTTCTTCTTTCTTATTATTTCTTCTTCTTCTTTCTTTTTCTTTCTTCTGCTTCTTATTTCTTCTTTTTCTTTCTTCTTGTTCTTCTTTCTTCTTCTTTCCTGTTTTTCTTTTTTCTTCTTCTTCTTCTTCTTTCCACATCTTTCTTCTCCCATTTCTTTATCCTTCTTCTTCTTAATCTTCCTCTTCTTCTTTTTCTTTTTCTTCTTCTTCTTTCTACTTATTCTTCTTCCTCTTCTTATTCTTTCTTCTTCTTCTTCTTCTTCTTCTTCCTTTTTTCTTTTTCTTTCTTCTACTACTTCTTTCTTCTTCTTTCCTCTTCTTCTTCTTCTTTCTTCTACTTTTTCTTTTTCTTTCTTCCACTTCTTTCTTCTTTCTCTTTCTTCTTCTTTTTCTTTCTTCTTCTTCTTTACTTCTTTTCTTATATCTTCTCCTTCATCTTCTTCTCTTTTTTTCCTGGTCTTCTTCTTCTTCTTCTTCTTCTTTTCCATCTTCTTCATTTTCCTGTTCTTCTTATTTGAACTTCTTCCACTTCTTTCTTCTTCATCTTTCTTCTTCTTCTATCTTGTTCTACTTTGTTCTTTTCTTCTTTCATCTTCTTCTTCTTTCTTTCTTCCTTCTCTTCTTCTTCTTCTTCCTTTCTCTTCTTCTTCTTATTCTTTTTCTTTCTTCTCCTTCTTCCACCTTCTTTCTCTTACTTTTTTCTTCTTCTTTTTCTTTCTTTTTCATCTTTCTTCTTCTTCTTTTTGCTTCTTCTTCTTATTCCTTCTTCCTCTTTATTCTTCTTCCTCTTCTTCATCTCCCACTTCATCTTCTTTTTCTTGTTTCTTCTTCTTCTTCTACCTCTTCTTCTACTTCGTTTTCTTCTTTTTCTTTTACTTTCTTCTTCTTCTTCTTCTTCGACTTTCTTCATCCATTTTTCCTTCTTTGTACGTTTTCTTCTTTCTTCTTCTTCTTATTTCAGCTTCTTCTTCTTCTTCTTCTTTCTTCTTCATCTTCTTTTTATACTTCTTCTTCTTTCTTCTTCTTCTTCTTCTTTTTCTTTCTTCTTCTTCTTTCATCTTCTTCTTCCTTCTTCCTCATCTTTCTTCTTCTTCTTCACTCTTCTTCTTTTTCGTCTTCTTCTTCTACTTCTTCTTCTTTATTATTCTTCTTGTTCCTTCTTCTATCTTCTTCGTTCTTTTATTTCTTTTTTCTTTCTTCTCCTATCTTCTTTCTTCTTCTTCTTCTTTCTTCTACATTCTTCTTTCTTTTTCTTCTTTCTTCATCTTCTTCTTCTTCCCCTTCTTCTTCTTCATCTTCTTTCTTTTTCTTGTTCTTCTTCTTCTTCTTCTTCTTTTTCTTTGTTCTTCTTCTTCTTCTTCCTCTTCTTCTTTCTCCTGCTCCTTCTTCTCTTTTCTTCTTCTACTTTCTTCATATTTATTTTGAATCTTCTTTCATCTTATCCTTCTTCTTCTTCTTCTTTCTCTTCTTCATTCTTCTTCTTCTTCTTTCCACTTTCTTTTTTCATCTTCTTCTTCTTCTCCTATCTTTCTCATTTTCTTTCTTCTTGTTCTTGTTCTTCTTCTTTCTTCATCATCTTCTTCTTATTCTTCTTTCTTCTTCTTCTTCTTCTTCTTCTTTCTTCTCTTTCTTTGTTCATCTTCTTCTTCAACTTTTTTTCTCTTCATGTTCTTCTTCTTTCTACTTCTTCTTCTTCTTCTTTCTTCTTCTTCTTCTTCTCCTTCTTCTTCTTCTTCTTTCTTCTTCTTTCATCCTTTTCTTTTTCTTCTTCTTCTTTCTTTTTCTTTCCTCTTCTTGTTCTTTCATCTCCGTCTTCTTCTTCTTCCATCATCTTCTTCTTCTTCTTCTTTGCCCTTCTTCAACTTTTCTTGTTCTTCTTTCTTCTTCTTCTTTTTGTTTCTTATTCTTTTTCTTTCTTCTTCGTCTTTCTTCTTTATTTTTTCTTCTCCTTCTTCTTCTTTCTTCCTCTTCATCTTCTTCTTCTTCTTCTTCTTCTTCTTTATTCTTCTTCTTTTTCTTATGCTTGTTTCTTCTTTTTCTTATTTCTTCTTCTTCTTTCTTTTTCATCTTCTTTCTTCTTTTTCTTCTTCCTCCGCTTCTTCTTCTTCCTCTTCTTTCCTTTACTTCTTTTTCTTTCTTTCTTTGTCTTCTTCTCAATTTTCTTCGTCTTCTTTTTCTTGTTTCTTCTTCTTCTTCTTCTTCTACTTCTTTTTCTTCTTCTTCTTCTTTTTCATCTTCTTCTTCTTTTTGCTCTTTATTCTTTTTCTTCTTTCTTCTCATTCTTTCTCCTTGTTCTTTTTTCTCCTTTCTTTTTGTTATACCCTTGTGTTTGATGAGTCAAGCATAAATGTTTATATTTCATATGGGCTTGTTCTAAAAAAAATTTTTAATATTCAATTAAGACAAGCCATGAACTTTAAATGCCTAAAATATTCGTCTTCAAGGCTCTCAGAGTCATGACAAGCTTCAAGAAAATTGAAGACATGTACTAAAACTTTCATACTTGATTTTCTTTTTATTTTTCTTAAATTTGATATGTCCAAATTTTGAGATGATGGCACACTAGTAGTATTAATATTTAAAAATATTATAAAATTAATAATTTTTTAATTTTTATTTTTGGGCCAAGCTTTATTGACAAAAAGTATAGACATTGGTATTTGATTTTTTAAAATTATTTAGGAATTATTTTTCATGAATTTCTTTTCATAGTCATTTAGAAAACTTATAATATTATGATAATATAAAATTATTTTGGTACACTTATATTTAAAATTTTTGCACAAAAATTCCCACAAGACACCCTAAAACAACGTTACTCTCGGGAATTTTCACTGTAGCATTGGGCGGGTCGACCCGACCCGACCACTGGCCCGTCCAGGATTTTAGAAATTAAAAAAAATAATAAATATAAAAAAAAATAGGTGGCTAACTCGATAGGGTGCCATAGTCCAAAGGAATTCAGACCGCAAGCAACGCCGAACGGAGCACGACAATTTTCAGGTCGCAGGCGAAGATCAAGTCCACCCGAACCAGGTGATGAAATCCTGGTCAAGGAAGGGGGGAGCCACCCCACAGAGGCTCGAGAGTAACGGGAAGCGAATTAGTTTTAATGCGCAATGGCAAAGAATTTTCTGCGATGTGGGACTAAATTCAAACCTTACTATCAAAGAAATCAGAAGAACAAGCGCGATCGGACGGCTGAGATTATTCAGCCTAAAAAGAAAGAAGAAGACGAAGAAGAAGAAAGGAGAAGAAAGGAGAGGTAGAAGAAAGAAGAAGATGAAGAAAGTAGAAGAAAGAAGAGGAAGAAGAAAGAAGAAGGAGAAGGAAGAAGAAGAAGAAAGAAGAAAAAAGAACAAAAAGAAAGAAGAAGAAAGAATAGGAGGAAAGAAGAAGAAAAAGAAGAAATAAGAAGAAGGAGAAGAAAAGAAGAAGAAGAAAGAAGAGGAAGAAAGAGGAAGAAGAGAGAAGAAGAAACAAGAAGAAAAAAGAAGAAAAAAAAAGAAGAATAAGAAGAAGTAGAAGAAGAAAGTCGAAGAAGGAGAAGAAGAAGAAGTGGAAGAAGAAGAAGGAGAAGACGAAGAAACAAGAAAAAGAGAAGAAGAAGAAGAAGAAGAAGAAGAAGAAGAAGAAAGACAAAAGAAGAAGAAGATGAAAAAAGAAGAAGAAAGAAGAGTAAGAAGATAGAAGAAGAAGAGGAAAGATGAAGATGAATAACAAAGATGATGAAAGAAGTGGAAAGAAGAAGAAGAAAGAAGAAGTGGAAGAAGATGAAGAAGAAGAAGAAGAAGAAAGAAAAAGAAGAAAGAAGCAAAAGAAGAAATTAAAGGAAGGAAGAAGAAGAAGAATAAAGAAGAAGAAGAATAAGAAGAAACGAGAAGAAAAAGAAGAAGTAGAAAGATGGAGAAAGAAGAAGGAGGAAGAAGAAGAAAGAAGAAGAAGAAGAATGAAAAAGATGAAGAAGAAGAAGAAAGAAGTAGAAGAGGAAGAAAAAGGAAGAAGAAGAAGAAGAAGAAAAAGAAGGAAGGGAAGCACAAAGAGGAAGAAGAAAGAAGAATAAAATAAAGAAAAAGAAATAGAAGGAAGTAGAACAAAGAAGAAGTAATAATACCAATAAGAAGAAGAAAGAAGAAGAAGAAGAAGGAGAAGAAGAAGAAGAAGACAAAGATGAAAAAGAAGAAAGAAGAAAAAAGAAAAAAAAAAGAAGAAAGAAGATGAAGAAGAACGAAGAAGTAGAAGAAGAAAAAGAAGAAAGAAGAGGAAGAAGAAAGAAGAAGAAGAAGAAACTAGAAGAAAGAAGAGGAAGAAGAAAGGAGATAGAAGAAGAAGAAAAAGGAACCAGAAGAAAGAAGAAGAAGAAAGAAAAGGAAAGAAGAAGAAAAAGAAGAAATAATAAGGAGAAGAAGAAGAAGAAGAAGAAGAAGAAGAAAGAAGAGGAAGAAAGAAGAAGAAGAGAGAAGAAGAAGAAACAAGAAGAAAAAAGAAGTAGAAGAAACAAGAAGAATAAGAAGTAGAAGAAGAAAGTCGAAGAAGACGAAGAAGAAGAAGAGGAAGAAGAAGAAGGAGAAGACGAAGAAAGAAGAAAAAGAGAAGAAGAAAAAGAATAAGAAGAAGAAGAAGAAAAAGAAGAAGAAAGACGAAAGATGAAGAAGATGAAAAAAGAAGAAAGAATAGAAAGAAGATAGAAGAGGAAGAAGAAAGATGAAAGTGAATAACAAAGATGAAAGAAGAAGAAGAAGAAAGAAGAAGTAGAAGAAGAAGAAGAAGAAAGAAAAAGAAGAAAGAAGCAAAAGAAGAAATAAAAGGAAGGAAGAAGAAGAATAATAAAGAAGAAGAAGAATAAGTAGAAACTAGAAGAGAAAGAAGAAGTAGAAAGAACGAGAAAGAAGGAGGAAGAAGAGGAAAGAAGAAGAAGAAGAATGAAAAAGATGATGAAGAAGAAGAAGAAGAAAAAGGAAGAAGAAGAATAAGAAGAAGAAGAAGAAGAAGAAGAAGAAGAAGAAGAAAGGAGGGGAAGCACAAAGAGGAAGAAGAAAGAAGAAGAAAAAGAAAGAAGAAGAAAAAGAAGAAAGAAAAACAAAGAAGAAGAAATAAGAATACCGATATGAAAAAGAAAGAAGAAGAAGAAGAAAAATAAGAAGACAAAGATGATGAAGAAGAAAGAAAAAAAAGAAAGAAGAAGTAAGAAGATGAAGAAGAAAAAGAAGAAAGAAGTAGATGAAGAAGAAGAAGAAAGAAGTACAAGAAGAAAGAAAAAGAGGAAAGAAGATGAAGAAAAGAAGAAGAGAAAGAAGAAGAAGAGGAAAGAAGAAGAAGAAGAAGAGGAAATTGAAAGAAGAAGAAGAAGAAGAGAAAGAAGAAAAATAAGTAGTAGAAGAAGAAGGAAGATGGAGAACAAATAAATGAAGGAAGTAGAAGAAGAAGAAAAATAATGGAGAAAGAAAAAGAAGTAAGAATAAGAAAGAAAAAGAAGTAGCAAGAAGGCATAGAAAGATGAAAAAAAAGAATAAATAATAATAATAATAATAATAAGAAAGAAAAAGAAGAAGAAGAAGGAGAAAGAAGAAGAATAAGAAGAAGAAGAAGAAGAAGATGAAGATGAGGAAGAAAGAAGAAAAAAAGGAAGAAGAAGAAGAAGAAAGAAGAAGAAGAAGAACAAGAGGAGGAAGATGGAAGAAGAAGAAGAAAGAAGAAGAAAAAAGAAGAAAGAAGAAGTAAAAAGAAGAAGAAGAAAGAAGAATAAGAAGAAAGTAGAAGAAGAAGAAGAAGAAGAAAGAAAGAAAAAGAAAGAAGAAAAAGAAGAAAAAAAAGAAGAAAATAAAGAAATATGAAGAAAAAGAAAGAAAGAATAGGAAAGAAGAAGAAGAAGGAACATGAATAATAAAGAAGAAGTAGAAGAAGAAGATGAAGGAAGAAGAAGAAGAAGAAGAATAAGAAAGAAGAAGAAGAAGAAAGATGAAGCAGAAAGAAGAAGAAGGAGAAGAAAGAAAAAGAAGAAAGAAAAAGAAGAAGAAAGAAGAAGAAATAAGTTGAAAACGAAGAAGATGAAGAAGTAGAAGAAGAAAGTTGAAGAAAAAGAAGAAGAAGAAGAAAAAGAACAAAGAGAAAAAATAAGAAAGAAGAATAGGGAGAAGCGAAACGAAGAAAGAAGGAAAAGGAGAAGAAGAAGAAGAAGAACAAGATGAAGGAAGAAAGAAGAAGAAGAAGAAGAAGAGAAAAAAAGGAAAAAGAGGAAAAAGATAGAAGAAGAAGAAGAAGAAAGAAGAAGAGCAAGAAAGTAGAAGAAGAAGAAGAAAGAAGAAGAAGAAGAAAGAAGAAGATGAAAGAAGAAGAAGTTGAAGAAAGTAGAATAGAAAAGGAATAGAAGAAAGAAGATGAAGAAGTAGAGAAAGTATAAGGAAGAAGAAGAAGAAGAAGAAGAAGACGAAGAAGAAGAAGAAGAAGAAGAAGAAAGAAGAAGTAGAAGAAGAAAAAGAAGAAATAAGAAGAATAAGAAAGAAGAAGAAGGAAGTATTGGAAGAAAGAAGTAGTAGAAGAAGAAAGTCGAAAAAGAAAAAGAAGAAAGAAGTAAAAAGAAGAAAAAGAAGAATGATGAAGAAGAAGAAGAAGGATAAGATGTAAGAATATTGAGAGAAAAAAAGAAGAAGAAAGAAGAAGGAGAAAGAAGTAAAAGAAGAAGAAGATGAAAGGAGAAGAAAAAGAAAGAAGAAGAAGAAGAAGATGAAGATGAAGAAGAAAAAGAAAGAAGTAGAAGAAAGAAGAAGAAGAATAAATAAATAAAAAGTTGACTTAAAAGAAATAAGAAGAAGAAGAAGAAGAAGAAGAAGAAGAAAGAGTAAAGGAAAATAAGAAGAAGAAAATGAAGAAGAAGAAAGAAGAAAAAAGAAAAACTTGAAGAAGAGGAAGAAAGAAGTAGAAGAAGAAGAAGAGGAAGGAAGCAGTAGAAAAAAGAAGAAAAAGAAGAAAAAGTAGAAAGTCAAAGAAGGAAGAAGAAAATTAATAAAGAGGAAGAGTAGTAGAAAGAAGAAGGAGAAAGGAGGAAGAAGAACAAAGATGAAGAAGAAAGAAAAAGACGAAGAAGAAGATGGAAGAAAGAAGAAAAAGAAGAAAAAAGAATAAGAAAGAAGAAGAAAAATAGAAAGAAGAATAATAACAAAGAGGTGGTAGAAAGCAGAAGAGGAAGAAGAAGAAGAAGAAAGAAGAAGAAGAAGAAGAAGAAAGAAGAAGAAATAAGAAGAAAGAAGATGAAGAAGAATGAAAAAGAGGAAGAAGAAAAAGAAGAAGAAGAAGGATAAGAGGAAAGAAGATTAAGAAGAAAGAAGAAGAAGAAAGAAGTAGAAGGAGATGGAGAAGATGAAAGAAGAGTAAGATGATGATGTAGAAGAAAAATAATGAAGAAGAAGAAGAAGAAGAAGAAAGAAGAAGAAGAAAAAGAAGAAGGAGAAGAAGATGAAGTAGAAGAGGAAGACGACAAAGAAGATGAAGAAAAGAGAAGAAGAAGACGAAGAAAGAAGAAGAAAAAGAAAGAAGATGGAAGAAAGAAGAAGAAGTAACAAAAAAAAAGTAAAAGGAACAGGGAGAAAAAACAAGAAAGAAGAAAAAGAAGAAGAAAGAAGAAGAAGAAAGAAAATGAAGAATGAAGATGAAGAAGAAAGAAGAAGAAGAATAAAAGAGAAGAAGTAGAAGAAGAAGAAACAAGATAAAGAAGACGAAGAAGGAAGAAGAAGAAGAAAAAAACTTTAAAAAAGATAGATGAAAATGAAAGAAAGAAGAAGAGGAAAGAAGAAGAAGAAAGAAGAAGGGAAAGAAAAAGAAGAAAGAAAAAGAAGAAGAAAAAAAGAAGAAAAGAAGAAGAAGAAGAAGAAGAAAAAGAAGAAGTAAAAAGAGTAAGAAGAAGAAGAGGAACAAGAAGAAGAAGAAGAAGAAGAAGAAGAAAAAGAAGAAAAAAGAAGGAGAAGAAAGAAGGAGAAGAAAGAAGAAGGAGAAGAAGAAGATAAACAAATAAGTAAGAAGATAAAGAATAAAGTAGAAGAAGAAGGAGAAGAATAAAGAAGAAGAAGAAGAAGAAGAAATTAGTACTAGTAGAAGAAGAAGAAGAAGAAGAAGAAGAAGAAGAAGAAAGAAGAAGAAGAAGAAGAAAGATGAACAACAAGAATAAGAAAGAAGAAGAAGAAGAAAGAACAAAAAGAAGAGGAAGAAGTAGAAGGAGAAGAATAAGAAGAAAAAACAAAGAAACAAGAAAAGAGAACGAAGAAGAAGGAGAAGATGAAGAAGAAGAATAAGTAGAAGTAGTAGAAAGAAGAAGCAAAATAAAGAAGAAAAAGAAGAAAGAAAAAGAAGGAAGAAGAAAAAGATTAAAGAAGGAGAAAAAGAAGAAAAAGAAGAAGAAAGAAGAAGAAGAAGAAATAAGTAGGAGAAAGAAGGAGGAAGTAGAAGAAGAATAAAGATGAAAAAGAAGAAAGAAAAGATGAAATAAAAGAAAGAAGAAGAAGAAGAGCAAAAAAAGAAGAAGAAGAAATAAAGGAAAGAAAGAAGAAGAAGAAAAAAGAAGAGCAATGAAGAACAAAAAAGAAGAAGAAGAAGAAGAAAGAGGAGGAGCGAATAGGAAGAAGAAGAAGAAAAAAGAAGAGGAAGAAGAAGAAGAAGAAGAAGAAGAAGCAAAAGAAATAAGATGAAGAGGGAAAAAAAAAGAAAAGAAAGAAGAGGAAGAAGTAGAAGAAGAAGAAGAAGAAGAAAGAATAAGAAGTAGAATAGGAAGGAGAAAGAAAAAGAGGAAAGACGAAGAAGAAGAAAGAAGAGGAAGAAGAGGAAGAAGAAAAAGAAAGAAGACGAAGAAGAAGAAGAAGAAGAAGAAGAAAAAGAAGAAAAAGAAGAAAAAGACGACAAAGAAGAAGCAGAAGATGAAGAAGAAAGAAGAAGAAGAAGTAGAAAGAAGAAGAAGAAGAAAGATGACAAAAAAAGAAGATGCAGAACAAAGAAGAAGAAGAGGGGGGAGTAGAAAGAAGAAGAAGAAGAAGAAGAAGAAAAAGTTGAAGGATAAACTAAAAGAAGACTAAGAAGAAAAAAGTAGAACATAGAAGAAGAAGAAAGAAGAAGAAGAAGCTGAAGAAGAAAGAAGAAGAAGAAGAAGAAAAGGAAAAAGAAGAAGAATGAAGAAGATTAAGAAGAAGAAGAAATAGAAGATGAAGAAGAAGAAGAAGAAGTAGAAGAAGAAAAAGGAGAAAGAAAAAGAAAAGGAAAAGAAGAAGGAAGAAGTAAAATGTGAAGTTCTTTGTGCTTAAGGAAATCCCACAAGAGGGGGGTGAATTGTGGTATATAAAATTTTTTGATTTTAGGTTTTAATTAAAAATTAAATCTGTTAAGCGCGAATAAGAAGAAATATAACACACAAGATTTTTAGGTGGTTCGACTAAAAATCGAGCCTACATCCACCCCCAACCGGTGTTGGGAAAAACAACACTAAAAATACCAAATTACAATCGAGGTTTTTCGTACGGTTCACCTCAAACTTACTTGGGATTTTTCCTACGGTTAATCCCGAACCTACTTGAGTTTTTACGGGCTCAACTCATACCCCGGGCTTTTGCAAAATGCCAGGGTGCCCTTACCTTAAAGAACAGAATACAAAAATTGGCAAAACTTAAAATAACTTGAAGTGAAATAAGAGGCACACACGATCGAAAAATAGAGGAATAGAAATTAAGAGATTTTTGAAGCAATAACCTCTACTTTCAGAATCCTTCTTGCCACTTTCTCTTTATGAAATTGGAAGCACCGTATTCACTTTATTTTGCTCGAAGTCATGATCTGAAAGCTTTGAGACCTTAGCAAAATGTAACCTCTAGAAGTTCTCCAATCTTCCCTATTTATAGAGCTTAAATTTAAGCTCTAAAATCACTCCCAATGGCTCTTAAAATCAACTAGCCGTTTGGGTAATGGACGAGAAACAGCTACTGTCTGATTCGGGCCAAAACATGGATGACACGGATTGAATCTTGAATTTACCGTTTGAGATTAATCCCGTCCGTTCGATCTGGATGGGCTTGATCTGAGCATTTGGACTCCGCGCACGCTGTCTTGTATGTATTAAAATGAAGAAGAAAAAAGAAGAAGGAAGAAGAAGTGAGACAAGAAGAAGAAAGAAGGAGCAGAAGAAAGAAGATGAAGAACAAGAACATGAAGAAGTAAGAAGAACAAAAAGAAGAATAATGAAAAAGAAAGAAGAAGAATAAGAAGAAGAAGAAGAAGAAAGACGAAAAAGAAGAAAGAAGAAGAAGAAGAAAGAGAAAGAAGAAGAAGGAACAAGAAGAAAGAAGAAAAAGAAGGAACAAGAAGAAAAAAGAATTAGGAAAAAGAAGAAGAATAAGAAGTAGAAGAAGAAAGTCGACGAAGGAGAAGAACAAGAACTAGGAAGAAGAAGAAAAAAAAGAAGAAAGAAGAAGAAAGAAGAAAATAAAGAAAGAAGAAAAACAAGAAGAAGAAGTTGAAAGAAAAAGAAGAAGAAAAAAGAAGAACAAGATGAAGATGAAGAAGGAAGAACAAGAACAAGATGATGAAAGAAGAAGAAGAAGGAAAAAGAAGAAGAAGAACAAAGAATAAGAAGAAGAAGAAGAGAAGAAAGAAGAAGATGAGGACAGAAGAAGAAGAAAGAAGAAGTAGAAGGAAAAAGAAGAAGAAAGATGTTGAAGAAAGAAGAAGAAGAAGAAGGAAGAATAAGAGGATGTAGAAAGAAGAAGATGAATAAGAAGATGAAAAAGAAGAAGAAGAAGAAGAAAAATGAAAAATCGCAAAGAAGAAGAAGAAAGAGGAAGATGAAGAAGAAGATAAAGAAAGAAAAAAGAAGAAAAAGAAAGAAGATGAGGAATAAAGTAGAAGGAGAAGAAGAAGAAGAAGAAAGAAGAAAGTGGATAGAAGAAAAAGATAGAAGAAGAAGAGGAAAGAAGAAGAAAGAAGAAGAAGAAAGAAAATGAAGAAAAACGAAGAAGAAAGAAGAAGAAGAAGAAAGAAGAAAAAGAAGAGAAGTATAAAGAAGAAGAATAACAAGAAGAAGAAAAAGAAGAAGAAGAAGAAGATGAACAACGAAGGAGAAGAAAGAAGAAGAAGAAGAAGATGATGAAGAAGAAGAATGAAGAAGAAGAAAAAGATGATGAAGAAAGAAGAAGTAGAAGAACAAGAAAGAAAGAAAATGAGAAAGATAGAAGAAGAAGAGGAAGTATATGATGAAAGAAGATTCAGAATGAAGAGGAAGAAAGAAGAAGAAGAAGAAGTAGCAGAAGAAAGAAGAAGAGGAGATGGAAGAGGAAAAAGAAGAGAAGTAGAAAGAAGAAGAAGAAGAAGAAGAAGAAGAAGAAGAAAAAAGAAGAAGAAAAAGATGATGAAGAAAAATGAAGAAGAAGAAGAAGAAAGAAAGAAATTGAGGAAGACAGAAGAAGAAGAAGAAGAAGAAGAAAGAAAGTGGAAAGAAGAACAAGAAGAATGAAGAAGAAAAAGAAGAAGAAGAAGAAGAAGAAGAAGGATAAGATGAAAGAAGATTCAGAATGAAGAGGAAGAAAGAAGAAGAAGAAGAAGAGGAGAAGCAAGAAGACGAAGAATAAAGATGAAGAAGAAGAAGAAGAAGAAGAAGACAAAGAAGAAGAAGAAGGAGAAATAGACAAAGAAGAAGAAGAAGAAGAAGAAGAAGAAGACAAAGAAGAAGAAGAAGGAGAAATAGACAAAGAAGAAGAAGAAGAAGAAGAAAAAGAAAGAAGAAGAAGAAGCAAAAGAAGAAGAAGAAGAAAGAAGTAAAAGAAAGAAGAAGATAAAAGAGAGAAGAAGAAGGAAGAAGAAAGGAGAAGAAAGAACAATAATATAGAAGAAAGAAGAAGATAGAAGAAGAAGGAAGAAGAAGAATCTAAAAGAAGAAGAAGAAGAAGAAGAACAAAAGGAAGAAGAATGAAGAAGGAGAAGGAAGAAGAGGAAGAAGGAAGAAGAAGAAAGAAGAAGTAGATAGAAAAAGATGAAGAAGAAGAAGAAAAAAGTAGTAGAAGAAAAAGATGAAGAAGAAAGAAGAAAAAGAAGAAGAAGAGGAAAGAAGAAGAAGAAGAAGAAGAAGAAGAAAGAAGAAGAAGAAAGAAGAAGAAAGAAGAAAAATTAGAAAGAAGGAAAAGATGGAAGAAGAAAGTCGAAGAAGAAAGTAGTAAAAGAAAGAAGAAAGTAGAAGAAAGAAGAAAGAAGAAGAAAGAAGAAAGGAGAAGAAAGAACAATAATATAGAAGAAAGAAGAAGAATCTAGAAGAAGAATCTAGAAGAAGAAGAAGAAGAAGAAGAAGAACAAAAAGAAGAAGAATGAAGAAGAACAAAAAGAAGAAGAATGAAGAAGAAGGAAGAAGATGAAGAAAGAAGAAGAAGAAGAAGAAGAAGAAAGATGAAAAATTAGAAAGAAGAAAAAGATGGAAGAAGAAAGTCGAAGAAGAAGATGAAGAAAATAAAAGAAAAAGAAGAAAGAACCAGAAGAAGAAGAAGATAAAGAAGAAAGAAGAAAAAGAAGACGAAGAGCGATATGAAGAAGAAGAAGTAAAAGAAAGAAGAGGAAGAAGGAACAAGAAGAAGAAGATGAAAGAAGAAGCAAAAAGAAAAAGAAGAAAGAAGAAGAAAGAAGAAGAGGAAGAAAGGAGAAGAAGAAGAAGAAAAAGAAAAAAGAAGAACAAAAGAAAGAAGGGAAAGAAGAAGGAAAAAGAAGGAAGAAGAAAAGAAAGAAGAAGAGAAAGAAGAAGAAAAATAGGAAGAAGAAGAAGAAGAAGAAGAAGAAAAACGAAGGAGGAAGGGAAAGAAGGAGGAGGAAGAAGAAGAAAGACGAAGAAGAACAAAGAAAAACATGAAGAAGATGAAGAAAGAATAAGAAGAAGAAGAAGAGAAGTAAGAAAGAAGAAGAAGAAAAAAAAAAGAATAAAGAAGAACAAAAAGAAAGATGAAAAAGAACACAGGGAAAGAAGGAAGAAGAAAAAGAAGAAGAAGAAAAAAGAAAAAAAGAAAAAGTTGAAAAGAACAAAGAAGAAGGAAGAGGAAGAAGATAAAAGAAGAAGAAAAAAGAAAAAGAAGAAGAAGAAGAAGAAAGAAGTTGAAGAAGAAGAAGAAGAAGAAGATGAAGAAGAAGAAGAACCACAAAAAAGAAGGGAAGAAAGAAGAAGAAGAAGAAGAAGAATAAGGAGAAGAAGAAAGAAGTAGAAGAAGATGAAAAGAAGGAGAAGAGGAAAAAATAAGAAGTTAAAAGAAAAAAAGAAGAAAGAAGAGGAAGAAGAAAGAAGAAGAAAAAGAAAGAACAACAAGAAGAGAGAAGTATAAAGAAGAAGAAAAAAGAAGAAGAAGAAAAGAGAAGAAGAAGGAGAAGGAGAAGAAGAAGAAGAAGAAAGAAGAAGAAAAAAGAAGAAAAAGAAGAAAGAAGAAGAAAGAAGAAGTATAAAAAAAAAGTAGAAGAAGAAGAAGAAGAAAGAAGAAGAAGAAGAACGAAGAAGAAGAACAAAAAAAGGAAGAAAAAGAAGAAAGAAGAAGAAGGAGAAAGAAGAAGAAGAAGAAGTAGAAGAAGAAGAAAGAAGAAGAAGAAAAAGAAGAAGAAGAAAGAAGATGAAGATGAAGAAGAAGATGAAAAAATGAAGAAGAAGAGAAAAGAAGAAGAAGAAGAAGGAGAAGAAGAGGAAGAAGAAGTAGAAGAAGAGGAAAGAAGAAGAAAAAGAAGAAGAAGAAGAGGAAAGAATAAGATGTTGAAAGAGAAATAAAGAAGAAAGAAGAGGAATAAGAAAGAAGAAGAAAAAGAAAGAAGAAGAAAAAGAAAAAAGTAGTATAAAGAAGAAGAAGGAAGAAGAGGAAGAGAGAAGGAGAACACGTAGAAGTAGAAGAAGAATAGGAAGAAGAAAAAGAAGAAAGAAGAAGGAAAGGAAAGAGGAAAAAGAATGAAGAGGAAGAAAGAAGAAGAAGAAGAATAAAGAAGAAGAAGAAGAAGAAGAAGAAGAAAAAGAAGAAGAAGAAAGAAGATGAAGAAGAAGAAAGGAGAAGAAGAAAATAAGATGGAAGACAAAGTACAAAGAAGAAGAATAAAGAAGAAAAAGTAGAAGAAGATGAAGAAGGAAGAAGATGAAGAAGAAAGAAGAAGAAGAAGAAAGAAAAAGAAGAAGAAGAAGAAGAAGAAGAAGAAGTAAGAAGAAGAAGAAAGAAGAATAAGAAAGAAGAAGAAGAAAGAAAAAGAAGAATAACAGAAGAAGATGATTGAAGATAAAGAAGAAGAAGAAGAAAAAATATGAAGAAGTAGAAAAAAGAAGAAGAAGAGGAAGAAGAGAAAAAGAAGAAGAAGAAGAAGAAGAAGAAGAAGAAGAAAAAGAAGAGGAAGAAGAAGAAGAAAGAAGGAGAAGAAAGAAGAATAAAAAAGAAATAAAGAAGAAAGAAGAAAAAGAAAAAGATGAAGAAGAAAGAAGAATAAGAAGAAGAAATAAGATGAGGAAGAAAGAAGAAGAAGAGGAAGAAGAAGAAAGAAGAAAGAAGAAAAAAAGAAGAAGATTGAAGAAGAAAGAGTGTCGGAAGAAGAAGAGGGATAAGAAGAAAGAAAAAGGAAGAAGATGAAGAAGAAGGAAGAAGTAGAAGAAGGAGAAGAAGAAAAAGAAGTGGAAGAATAAGATGAAGAATAAAGAAGAAGAAGAAGAAGAAGAAGAAGATGAAGAAGAAGAAGAAGAAGAAGAAGAAATAGATGAAGAATAAAGAAGAAGAAGAAGAAGAAAAAGAAGAAGAAGAAGAAGAAGAAAAGAAGAAGAAGAAGAAGAAGAAGAAGAAAGTCCACTTCTTTTTCTTCTTCTTCTTCTTCTTCTTCATCTTCTTATTCTTTCTTTTTCTTTTCCTTCCTCTTTATTCTTCTTCAACTTCTTCTTATTCTTCTTTCTTCTTCTCCTTCTTCTTCTTCTTTATTCTTCTTCTTCTTCTTATTCTTCTTCTTCTTCTTTTCTCCTCTTAATCTTTTTTCTTCATCTTCTTTCTTCTTTTCTTCTTTCTTCTTTCTTCTTCTTTCTTCTCCTTCTTCTTTCCTTTTTCTTCTTCATCTTCTTCTTCTTGTTCTTGTTCTTCTTCTTCTTCTTCTTCTTCTTCTTCTTCTTTCTTCTACTTCTTCTTCGTTCGTTTTTTTCTTTCTTCTTTCTTCTTCTTCTTTCCTCTTCTTCTTCTTCTTCTTCTTCTTCTTCTTCTTCTTTCTTCCTTTTCTTTCTTCTTCTTCTTCATTCTTCTTCTTCTTCTTTTCTTCTTTCTTCTTCTTTCTTATCTTCTTCTTCTTCTTCTTCTTCTTCTTCTTCTTTCTTCTTCTTCATCTCCTCTCTTCTTCTTCTTTGTTCTTCTTCTTCATTCTTTTTCTTCTTCATCTATCTTTCTTCTTCTTCTTCTTCCATTTTTTCTTCTTTCTTCTTCATCTTTAACTTTCTTCTTTTTTCTACCTCCTCCTCCTTTCTACTTCTTCTTCCTCCTCTTCTTCTTCTTCTTTATTCTTTTTGTCCTTCTTTTTATTTCTACTTTTTCTTCTTTCTTCTACTACTT
>JAIUJO010000951.1:92500-95000 GCA_023846275.1 Vanilla planifolia
TTTTTCTTTCTTCTTTTCTTCTTTGCTTTTGTTGTTTATTCTTCTTCTTCTTCTTCTCCTTTCTTCCTCTTCTTCTTTCTTCTTCATCTTTCTTATTCTTCTTTCTTCTTTTTCTTCTTTCTCCTTCTTCTACTTCTTTCTTCTTCTTCTTTCTTCCTTCTCTTTCTTCTTCTTTTTCTTCCCTCTTCTTCTCCTTCATCATCATCTTCTTCTTCTTTTTCTTCCTCTTCTTCTTCTTTTTCTTCTTCTTCCATCTTCTTCTTCTTTTTCTTCTTCTTCTTCTTCTTCTTCTTCTTTGATCTTCTTCTTTCTCCTTCTACTTTCTCCTTCTTCTTTCTTGTTCTACTTTGTTCTTTTTCTTCTTTCATCTTCTTCTTCTTCTTCTTTCTTTCTTGATCTTCTTCATCTTTTTCTTTCTTCTTTCATTTTCTCTTACTTCTTTCTTCTTCTTCTTTTTTCTTCTTTTCTTCCTCTTTTTGACTTCTTCTTCTTCTTCTTTATTCTTTTTCTTCTTCTTTGTTTTTCTTTCTTCTTTTCTTCTTTGCTTTTGTTGTTTATTCTTCTTCTTCTTCTTCTCCTTTCTTCCTCTTCTTCTTTCTTCTTCATCTTTCTTATTCTTCTTTCTTCTTTTTCTTCTTTCTCCTTCTTCTACTTCTTTCTTCTTCTTCTTTCTTCCTTCTCTTTCTTCTTCTTTTTCTTCCCTCTTCTTCTCCTTCATCATCATCTTCTTCTTCTTTTTCTTCCTCTTCTTCTTCTTTTTCTTCTTCTTCCATCTTCTTCTTCTTTTTCTTCTTCTTCTTCTTCTTCTTCTTCTTTGATCTTCTTCTTTCTCCTTCTACTTTCTCCTTTTCTTTCTTGTTCTACTTTGTTCTTTTTCTTCTTTCATCTTCTTCTTCTTCTTCTTTCTTTCTTGATCTTCTTCATCTTTTTCTTTCTTCTTTCATTTTCTCTTACTTCTTTCTTCTTCTTCTTTTTTCTTCTTTTCTTCCTCTTTTTGACTTCTTCTTCTTCTTCTTTATTCTTTTTCTTCTTCTTTGTTTTTCTTTCTTCTTTTCTTCTTTGCTTTTGTTGTTTATTCTTCTTCTTCTTCTTCTCCTTTCTTCCTCTTCTTCTTTCTTCTTCATCTTTCTTATTCTTCTTTCTTCTTTTTCTTCTTTCTCCTTCTTCTTTTTTCTTCTTCTTCTTCCTCTTTTTACTTCTTCTTCTTCTTTATTCTTTTTCTTTATCTTTCTTTTTCTTTCTTTTTCTTTCTTCTTTTCTTCTTTCCTTTTGTTATTTATTCTTCTTCTTCTTCTTCTTCTTCTTCTTCTTCTGCTTTCCTCCTCTTCTTCTTTCTTCTTCTTCTTTCTTATTCTTCTTTCTTCTTCTTCTTCGTTTTTCTTTTTCTTTCTTCCTCTTCATCTTTCTTCTTCTTCTTTCCTTTTTTTCTTTCTCCTTCTTCTTCTTCTTCATTCTGCTTCTTTCTTTTCCTATTTCTTTTCCCTTCTTCTTCTTGAACTTCTTTTACTTCTTTTTCTTCTTCTTCTTCTTCTACTTTCTTCTTCTTCTTCCTCCTCTTCTTGTTCTTTCTTCTTCTTCTTCCTTTTCTTCTTCTTCTTCTTCTTCTTCTTCTTCCTTCTTCTTTTTCTTTCTTCTTCTAC
This sequence comes from Vanilla planifolia, assembly GCA_023846275.1. Classification (NCBI taxonomy): domain Eukaryota; kingdom Viridiplantae; phylum Streptophyta; class Magnoliopsida; order Asparagales; family Orchidaceae; genus Vanilla; species Vanilla planifolia. The sequence continues at coordinate 94,141 of JAIUJO010000951.1, forward strand.
GTCTTTCTTCTCTTCTTCTTCTTTCTTCTTTTCCATCTTCTACTTCTTCTTCATCTTTCTTCTTCTTCATTCTTCATTCTCTTTCTTCTTCTTTTCATTTTCTTTACTCTTTTCTTATATCTTCTCCTTCATCTTCTTCTTCTTCTTTCTCCATCTCCTTCTTCTCCTTCTTCTCCTTCTTATTCTTCTTCTTCTTCTTCTTCTTCTTCCTTCTTCCTTCTTCTAGTTCTTTCGTCTTCTACTTCTTTCTTCTTCTTGCATGTTCTTCTTCTTCTTCCTTCCTCTTTTCCTTCTTCTACGTCTTCTTCTTCTTTCTTCTTCTTCTTTCTTCTTTCTCTTTCTTCTTTTCTTTCTTTCTTCTTCTTCTTTCTTCTTCTTCTACTACTTCTTCTTCTACCATATTCTTCTTCTTCTTATTTGATCTTCTTCTTTCTTCTTCTTCTTTCTTCTTCTTTGTTCTTTTTCTTCTTTCACCTTCTTCTTCTTCTTCTTCTTCTTCTTCTTTCTTCTCTTCTTCTTTTTCTTCTTGCTTTTTCTTATTCTTCTAATTCTTTCTTCATCTCTTCATATTTTCTTTCTTCTTTTTCATCTTTATTCTCCTTCTTCCTCCTTCTTTCTCTTCTTTCTTCTTCTTCTTCAACCTCTTTTAACTTCTTCTTTTTCTTCTTTATTCTTTCTCTTCTTCCTTCTTTTTCCCTCTTCTTCTTTCTTCTCCTTTCTTCTTCATCTTTCTTCTTCTTCTTTCCATTTTTTCTTCTTTCTTATTCTTCTTCTTTCTACTTCTTTTTTCTTCTCCTGTTTCTTTCTCCTTGTTCTTGATCTTCTTCTTATTCTTTTTCTTCTTCTTTCTACTTTGTCTT
>JAIUJO010000951.1:97500-152500 GCA_023846275.1 Vanilla planifolia
TCCTTCTCCTTCTTTTTTTCTTTCTTCTTAATCTTCTTTCCTCTTATCCTTCTTCTTCCTCTTTTGCTTCTTCATTCTTCTCCTTATTTCTTCTTCCTTTTCTCCTTCCTTCTTCTTCTTCTCTTCTTTCTTCTTCTTCTTCTTCTTCTTTCTTCTTCTTCTTTCTTCTTCTTCTTCTTCTTCTTTCTTCCTCCTCCTCTTTCTTCTTCTTCTTTCTTCTTCTTTTTCTTCTTCTTCTTCTTCTTCTTCATTCTTCTTTTTCTTCTTCTTTCCACTTCTTTGTTCTCCTTACTTCTCCATCTTCTTCTTCTTTTAACTTTCTTCTTCTTCTTCTTTCTTCATTCTTCTTCTTCATCATCATTTTCTTTCTTCTTCTTCCTTATACTTCCGTCCTCCTTCTTTCTACTATGATTCTTCTTCTTCTTCTTCTTTACTTTATTCATTTTCTTCTTCATTCTTTATCTTTCTACTTTTTCTTCATTCTTCTACTACTTTCTTCTTCTTCTTCTTATTCTACTTCTTTCTTCCTCTTCTTCTTCCTTCTTCGTTTTTTCTTCTTCTATCTCCTTCCTCTTCTTTCTTCTTCTTTCTTCCTCTTCTTGTTCTTTTCTCTTCTTTCTTCTCCATCATCATGTTCTTTTTTTCTACATCTTTCTTATTCTTCTTCTTCCTTCTTCTTTCTTTTTCATCATTTTTCTTCTTCTTCTTTCTTCATCTTCTTCTTTCTTATGCTTCTTTCTTTTTCTTCTAATTCATCTTATTCTTCTTCTCCTTCTTTTTTTACTTCTTTCTTCTTCATCTTTCCCCTTCTTCTTCTTTCTTCTCCTTCATTTTTGACTTTCTTCTTCTTCTACTTCTTTCTTCCACTACTTCTATCCTTCTTCTCGTTTCTTCTTCCTGTTCTTTCTTCTTCTTCTTCGTTTACTACTATTACTACTTTCTTCTTCTTCTTTCTTCTCCTTCTTCTTCTTCTTCTTCTCCTTCTTCTTCTTCTTCTTCTTCTTCTTCCTTCCTCTTCTTCTTCATCTTCTTTCTTCGTCATCTTCTTTTTTCTTCACCTTTCTTCTTCATCATCTTTCTTCTTTTTCATTCTTTCTCTTCTTCCTTCTTCTTCTTCTTCTTCTTCTTCTTATTCTTCTTTTTCTTCTTCATTTTACTTCTTCTTCTTCTTCTTCTTTCTTAATTTTCTTTCTTCTTCTTCTTTCTTCTTTTTCTTTCTTCTTCATCTTCTTTCTTCTTCTCCTTTCTTCTACTTTTTTTCCTTCTTCCTTCTTCTCCTACTTGTTTCTTCTTCTTCTTCTTGATCTTCTTCTTCTTCTCCTACTTCTTTCTTCTTCTTCTTCTTCATTCTTCTTCTAATTCTTTCTTCCCATTTTTTTCTCTTGTTCTTCTTCTTCTATCTTTTTCTTCTTAGTTCTTTTTCTTTCTTCTTCTTCTTTTTTCTTCTTCTTTTTAGTTTTCTTTCTTCTTCTTCTTCTTCTTCTTCTTTTTCTTCTTTCTTCTTCTTCTTCTTCTTCCTCTTCTTCTTCTTCTTCGTTCTCCATCTTTGTTATTCATCTTTCTTTTTCTTCTTCTTTCTTCCTCTTCTTTATTCTTCTTCTTCTTCTTCTATCGTTCTTTTTCTTCTTCTTCTTCCATTTTCTTCTTCTTCTTCTTCTTAATTCTCCATTTTCGTCATTTTCTATCTTCTTCTTCTTCTTTCTTCTTCTACCTCCATCTTCTTCTTCTTTCTCCTTTCAAATTCTTAATTTTATTCTTCTTCTTCTTCTTGCATCTTTATCTTCTTGCTTTTTTTCTTCTTCCTTTTTTTTCTTCCAACTTTTTCCACTTTCTTCTACTGCTTTCTTCTTTTTCTCCTTCTTCTTTTTCTTCTTCTACTTTATTATTTCTCGTCTTCTTTCTTTTTCTTCTTTCTACTTCTTCTTTCTTCTTCTTCTTCTTCTGTCGTCCTCCTCTTCTTTCCTCTTCTTTCTTCATGTTCTTCTTTTTTCTAACTTCTTCTTCTTCTTCTACTTCTTCTTCTTATTCTTCTCTTCTTTCTTTTGCTTCTTCTTCCTCTTCTTCTTCTTCTCCTTTTTATTCTTCATCCTTTCCTTTTACTTTCTTCTTCTTCTTCATCATCTTCTTTCTTCTCTTCTTCTTCTTCGTCTTTCATGTTCTCCTTCCTCTTTTTCTCCTTTCTTCTTCTTTATTTTACTTTTTCTTATTCTTCTTTCTTCTTTATCTTCCTTTTTCTTGGTCTTTCTCCTTGTACTTCTTTCTTCTTCTTTTGCTTTTTCTTTTACTTCTTTTCTCTTCTTCTTCTTCTATCTACTTCTACTTCATCTTCTTTTTCTTCTTCTTCTTCTTCTTCTTCTTCTTTCTTCTTTCTTCTTTTTTCTTCCTTCTTCTTTTCCATTTTTCCTATTGTTCTTCTTCTTCATCTTCTTTTTCTTTCTTGTTCATCTTCTTCCTTCTCCTTCTTTCTTCTTCTTCTTCTTCTTCTTTCTTCTTCTTCTTTCTTCTCTTACTTCTTTCTTCTTCTTCTTGATCTTCTTCTTCCTCTTTTTCTTCTTGTTCTTCTTCTATTTATTCTTTCACCTTCTTCTTCTTCTTCTTTGTCTTCTTCTTCTTTGTCTTCTTCTTCTTCTTCTTCTTCTTCTTCTTTCATTTTTTTTCTTTCTTTTTCAACTTCTTTCTTCCTTTTCTGTCGCTTCTTCTTCTTTCTTCTTTTTCTTCTTCTACTTCTTCTTATTTCTTCTTCTTCCTTCCTCGTTTTCTTTCTTCTTCTTCTTCTTTCCTATTCTTCTGATATCTTCTCCTTCTTCTTCGTCTTCTTCTTCTTCTTCTTCTTCCATCTTCTTCTTCTTCTTCTTCTTCTTCTTCTTCTTCTTCTTTCTTTTTCTAATTCTTTTTTTTCGTTCTTTTTCCTTCTACTTCTTTCTTCTTCTTCTTCTTCTTCTTTCTTCTTCTTCTTCTTCTTCTTCATTCATTTTCTTCTTTTTTCTTCTTCTTCTTTCTTCTACTTCTTTTTTCTTCTTATTATTCTTTCTCTTTTTTCTTCTTCTACTTTTTCTTCTTTATCCTTTTTCTTTCTTTTTTTTCTTCTTTGTTGATGTTCTTCTTTCTTCTTCTCTTCATCTTCTTCTTCTCCTATCTCCTCTTCTACTTTCTTCTTCTTTCTTCTTCTTTTCTTCTTTTTCGTTCTTCTTCTTTCTTCTGCTTCTTATATCTTCTTCCTCTTCTTTCTTCTTCTTTCTTCTTCTTCTTCTTCTTCTTATTCTTCTTTCTTCTTCTTCTTCTTTTCTTTTTCTTCCCCATCATTTTCTTTTTTCTTCTTCTTCTTCTCCTACTTCTTCTACTTCTTCTTCTTCTTCTTCTTTTTCTACTTCTACTTTCTTTTCTACTTCTTATTCTTCTTCTTTCTTCTACTTCTTTCTTCTTCTTCCTTCTTCATCTTCTTTTTTTCTTTTTCTTCTTTCTTCTCCTTCTTCTTTTTCTTCTTCTTCTTTCTTCTTTTTCTTTTTCTTCTTCTTCTTCTTCTTTCTTTTTCTTCTTCTTTTTCTTTCATCTTCTTCTTCTTTCTTCTTCTTCTTCCTTCTTCTTTCTTCTTCTTCTTTCTTCTTCTTTTTCTTTCTTTCTTTCTTCGTCTTCTTCTTCTTCATCTTTATTCTTCTTCTTCTTCCTTCTTCTATCTTCTTCTTTCTTCTTTCTTCTTGTTCTTTCTTCTCCTTTCTTCTTTCTTCTACTTCTTTCTTCTTCTTTCTTCTTTCTTTATCTTCTTTATTCTTTCTACTTCTTCTTGTTCTTTCTTCTTCTTCTTCTTCTTCTTTTCTTCTTCTTCTTTCTTCATCTTCTTCTTGGTCTTCTTGTTCTTCTACTTCTTCTTCTTCTTTTTCTTCTTTCTTTTTCTTCTTCTTCTTCTTCTTCTTTCTTTTTCTTCCATCTTCTTCTTCTTTCTTCTTCTTCTTCCTTCTATCTTCTTCTTCTTTCTTCTTCTTTTTCTTTCTTCTTCTTTTCCTTCTTCTTTTTCATCTTTATTCTTCTTCTTCCTCTTTTTTCTATCTTCTTCTTTCTTCTTGTTCTTTCTTCTCCTTTCTTCTTTCTTCTACTTCTTTCTTCTTCTTTCTTCTTTCTTCATTCATTTCCTTCTTTCTTCTTTCTACTTCTTCTTCTTCTTCTTGTTCTTTCTTCTTCTTCTTCTTCTTCTTCTTCTTCTTCTTCTTCTTCTTCTTCTTCTTCTACTCCTCCTTGGTCTTCTTATTCTTCTACTACTACTTCTTCTTCTTCTTCTTCTTGTTTTTCTTCTTTCTTTTTCTTCTTCTTCATCATCTAACCTTATTTCGTCTTCTCCTTGTACTTCTTCGTTCTTCTTCTTCATCCTTCTTAATCTTCTATCTAGTTATCCTTCTTCCTCCTCTTCTTCTTCTTTTTAATTCTTCTTCTTTTGCTTTCTTCTTCTTCTCATTTCTTCTTCTCTTTCTCCTTCTTCTTCTTCTTCTTCTTTCTCACTCCTCTTCTTTCTTCTTCTTCTTTCTTCTTCTTCTTTTTTCTTCTTCTTTCTTCTTCTTCTTCTTCTTCTTCCTTCTTCTTCTTCTTCTTTCTTCTTCCTTTTCTTTCTTCTCCTTTCTTCTCCATCTTCTTCTTCCTCTTCTTTATCTTTCTTCTTCTTCTTCTTTCGTTTGCTTCTTCTTCTTCGTCATCTTCTTTCTTCATTCTTCTTCTTCTTCTTCATCTTTTTCTTTCTTCTTCTTAAACTTTCTTCTTCCTCCTTCTTTTCTCCTTCTTTCTATATTGACTTCTTGTTCTTCTTCTTCTTCACTTACTCATTTTCTTCTTCCTTCTTTATCTTTCTACTTTTTCTTCTTTCTTCTACTACTTTCTTCTTCATCTTCTTCTTCTTCTTCTTGTTCTACTTCTTTCTTCCTCTTCTTTCTTCTTCTTCTATCTCCATCCTCTTCTTTCTTCTTCTTTCTTCCTGTTCTTCTTCTTTTCTCTTCTATCTTCTCCTTCATTATCATCTACTTATTTTTTTACAAATTTCTTATTCTTCTTCTTTCTTCTTCTCCTTCTTCTTTCTTTTTCATTATCTCTTTTCTTCTTCTTTCTTCTTCATCTTCTTTCTTCTGCTTCTTTCTTTTTCTTCTTATTTATCTTCTTCTTCACCTTCTTCTTCCTCTTCTTTTTTTACTTTTTTCTTCTTCTTCTTCTTCTTCTTCTTCTTTCATCTTCTCCCTCTTCTTCTTCATCTTTCTTCTTCTTCATTCCTCTTAATATTCTTACATCTTATCCTTCTTCATATTCTTCATTCTCTTTTGTCTTCTTTCTTCTTCTTCTTTTTCAACTTTCAACTTCTTCTACTTCTTTCTTCTGCTTCTTCTTGCTTCTTCTTTCTTCTTCTTGTTCTTTCTTCTTCTATTTCTTCTTCTTCTTATTCTTCTTCTACATTCTTCTTCTTCTTCTTTCTTCTTCTTCTTCTTCTCCTTCTTCTTCTTCTTTATACTTCCTCTTCTTCTTCATCTTCTTTCTTCGTCATCTTCTTTATTCTACATCTTTCTTCTTCATCATATTTCTTCTTCTTCTTTATTTCTCTTATTCCTTCTTCTTCTTCTTATTCTTATTCTTCTTCTTCTTCTTTTTCTTCTTCTTCTTCTTCTTCCTTCTACTTCTTCTTCTTTTTCTTCTTCTTCTTCTTGCCCCACTTCTTCTTCTTCTTCTTTTATCTTTTTCTTCTTTTTCTTTCTTCTTCTTCTTCCCTCTTCTTTTTCTTTCTTTTTCTACGACTTTCTTCTCTTCTTCTTTCTTCTTTTCCATCTTCTACTTCTTCATCTTTCTTCTTTTTCTTTCTTCTTTCTCTTTCTTCTTCTTCTCATTTTCTTTACTCTTTTCTTATATCTTCTCCTTCATCTTCTTCTTCTTCTTCCTCCTTCTTCTTCTCCTTCTTCTCCTTCTTATTCTTCTTCTTCTTCTTCTTCCTCTTCCTCTTCTTCTGCTTCTTATTCGATCTTCTTCTTTCTTCTTCTTCTTTTTCTTTCTTGTTCTACTTTGTTCTTTTTCTTCTTTCATCTTCTTCTTCTTCTTTCTTTCTTTCTTCTCTTCTTCTTCTTCTTCTTTCATTTTCTTCTTCTTCTTATTCTTTTTTCAACTTCTCTTCTTCTTCTTCTTCTACTTTTTTCTTTTTCTTCTTCCTCTTTTTACTTTTTCTTCTTCTTCTTTATTCTTTCTCTTTTTCCATCTTTTTTTTTGTTCTTTTTCATCTTTCTTTTTGTTCTTCTTTATTTTTCTTCTTCTTCTTCTTCTTCCTCCTCCTCTTCTTATTTCTTTTTCTTTCTTTTTCTTCTTTCTTCTTCTTCTTTCTTCTTCTTCTTCTTCTTCTTTCCTTTTTTTATTCTTTCTTCTTCTTCTTCTTCTTCTTTCTTCTTCTTCTTTCTTCTCCTATTTCTTTCTCCTTCTTCTTGTTCTTCTTCTTCTTCTTTTTCTTCTTCTTTTTCTTCTTCTTTCTACTACTTCTTCCTCTATTTTGTTTCTTTTTCTTCTTCTTCTTCTTCCTTCTTTTTCTTTCTTCCTCTACTTCTTTCTTCTTCTTCTTTCCTCTTCTTCTTCTTCTTCTTTCTTCTTTTTCTTCTTCTACTTCTTCTTTCTTCTTCTTCTTCCTTCTTCCTCTTTCTTATTCTTTCTCTTTCTTCTTCTTTACTTCTCTTCTTATATCTTCTGCTTCGTCTTCTACTTCTTGTTCTTCTTCTTCTTTTACTTCTTCTACCCGCTTCTTCTTCTTCTTCTTCTATCTTCTTCTTTCTTCTTCTTCTAATACAATCTTCTTCTTTCTTCTTCTTCTTCTTTCTTGTTCTTCTTTGTTCTTTTTCTTCTTTTTCCTTTTCTTCTTTCTTTCTTTCTTCTCTTCTTCTTTTTTTCTTCTTCTTCTTATTCTTTCATCTTCTTCATCTTTTTCTTTCTTCTTTCTCATCTATCTTCCTCTTCCTCCTTTCTCTTACTTCTTTCTTATTCGTTTTTCATCTTTTCTTCTTCCTCTTTTCTTCCTTATTCTTCTTCTTTATTCTTTTTTTGCTTCTTTCTTTTTCTTTCTTCATTTTCTTCATTCTTTTTGTTCTTCTTTATCCTTCTTCTTCTTCTTCTTCTTCTTCTTCTACTTCTGCTTCTTTCTTCTTCCCCTTCTAATTCTTCTTCTTCATTGTCATCACCTTCTTCTTCTTCTACTTCTGCTTCTTTCTTCTTCCCCTTCTAATTCTTCTTCTTCATCGTCATCACCTTCTTCTTTTTCTTCTTCTTCTTTTTCATCTTCTTCTCCTTCTTATTCATCTCATTCTTCTTCTTCTTCTTTTTCTACTTCTTCTCCTCCTTCTTTTTCCTCATCTTGTTTCTTCTACTTTTTTCTTCTTCTTTTTCTTTCTTTTTTTCTTCTTCTTCTTTCTTCCTCTTTTTTCTTCTCCTATTTCTTTCTCCTTCTTCTTCTTGATCATCTTCTTTTTCTTCTTCTTCTTATTCTTCTTCATTCTACTTCTTCCTCTTTTTGTTGTTTCTTCTACTACTTCTTTGTCTTCTTCTTCATCTTTCCTTATTCTTCTTCTTTCTTCTTCTTTCCTCTTCTTCTTCTTCTTTCTTCTTTCTTCTTTTCATTATTCTACTTCTTCTTTCTTTTTCTTCTTTCTTCTTTCTCTTTCTTCTTCTTCGCCTTCTTCCATCTTCTTCTTCTTTTTCTTTTTCTCTCTTCGTTTTCTACTTCTTCTCCTTCTTTCATCATTTTTCTTCTTCTTCTTTCTTCAACTTCTTGTTCTTCTTTCTTCTTTTACTACTTCTTTCATCTTCTTCTTCTTTCTTCTTTTTCTTTCTTCCTCTTCTTCTTCCTTCTTCTTTCCATCTTTCCTTCTACCTTCTTCTTCTTCTTCTTCTTCTTCTTCTTCTTCTTCTTCTTCTTTGTACTTCTTCTTTCTTCTCCTATTTCTTTTTCCTTCTTCTTGATCTTCTTCTTCTTTTTCTTCTTCTTCGTCCTCTTCTTCTTTCTTTTTCTTTCTTTTTCTACTTCTTTCCTCTTCTTCTTCTTTCTTCTTTTCCTTCTTTTACTTCTTCTTTCTTCTTTCTCATTCTTCTTCTTTCTCTTTCTTCTTCTTATTCTTGTTCTTCTTATTCGATCTTCTTCATTCTTCTTCTTTCCTCTTCTTCATCTTTCTTGTTCTACTTGGATCTTTTTATTCTTCCTTCTTCTTCTTCTTCTTCTACTTCTTCTTACTTTTTGTTCTTCATCCTATTCCTTCTTCATCTTTTTCTTTCTTTTTTTTAATCTTTCTTCTCCTTCTTCCTCCATTTTCTTTTGCTTCTTTCTTCTTCTTCTTTTTTCTTCTTCTTCTTCCTTATTTTACTTCTTCTTCTTCTTCTTCTTTATTTTGTTTTCTTCTTCCTTATTTTTCTTCTTCTTCTTTTTTCATCTCCATCTTCTTTTTTCATCTTCTTTCTTCTTCTTCTACTTCTTTTTCTCTTCTTCTTCTTCTTCTTTCACCATCTTCTTCTTATTCTTCTTCTTCTTTCTTTTTCTTCTACTTCTTCCTTCTTTATCATCTTTCTACTTTTTCTTCTTTCTTCTTCTTCTTCTTCTTTCTTCTTCTTTTTCCTTCTTCTTCTTTCTTCTTCTTCTTCTTCTCCTTCTTTCTTCATCTTTTTCTTCTTCTTCTTCTTCCTTCTTCTTCTTCTTCTTCTTTCTTCTTCTTCTTCTTCTTCTTCTTCTTCTTCTTCTTTTTCTTCTTCTTAATTCTTCTTCTTTGTTCTTCTATCTTCTTCTTTCTACTTTCTTCTTTCTTCTTGTTCTTTGTTCTCCTTTCTTCTTTCACCTCCTTTCTTCTTTCTTCTTCTTCTTTCTTCTATTTTCTTCTTTATTTTTCTTCTTTATTCTTTCTACTTCTTCTTCTCCTTGTTCTTTCTTCTTCTTCTTTTTCTTCTTCTTCTTCTTCTACTACTTCTTGTTCTTCCTTCTTTTTATTCTTCTTTTTCTTTGTTCTTCATCATCTTTTTCTTTCTTATCTTACTTCTTTCCTCTTCTTCCTCCTTTTATTTCTTATTTCTTCTTCTTCTTCTTCTTCTTTCTTCTTCTTCTTATTTTTCGTCTTCTTCTTCTTTATTCTTTTTCTTTCTTCTTTTTCTTTTTTCTTCTTTTTCTTCCTCTTCTACTTTTTCTTCTTCTTTTTCTCCTTTCTTCATCTTCTTCTTCTTCTCCTTTCTTCTTCTTCTTCTTTTTTCTTCTTCTTTCTTCTTCTTCTTCTTCTTCTTTCTTCTGCTTCTTCTTTCTTCTTCTTTCCTCTTCACCTTTTTCAGCCTTCTTTCTTCTTCTTCTTCTTCTTCTTCTTCTTCTTCTTGTTTCTTCTTTTTCTTCTTCTTCTTCTCCTCCTTCTTCTACTTCTTCTTCTTCTTGTTTCTTCTTCTTCTTCTTCTTCTCCTTCTTTCGTCTTCAAGTTTTTCTTCTTTCTTCTTCATCTTCTTCTACGACTTCTTTCTTCTTCTCCTTCTTCTTTATTATTCTCCTTCTTCTTCTTCTTTTTCTTCTTTATTCTTCATATTCTTTCTTATTCTTCATTTAACTTCTTCTTTCTTCCTTTTTTTCTTCTTCTTCTTTTTCTAATTCTTCTTCTTCTTCTTCTTCTTTCTACTTCTTATTTATTTATTTCTTCTTCATCCCATCTTCTTCTTCTTCTTCTTCTTCTTTCTTCTTCTTCCTTCTTCTTTTTTCCTCTTCTTTTTCTTTCCTCTCCATCTTCTTGTTCTTCTTTCTTCTTCATCATTCTTCTTCTTCTTCTTCTTCTTCTATTTCTTCTTTCTTCTTCTTCTTCTTCTTCCTTCTTCATCTTCATCTTCTTCTTTCTTCTTCTTCTTCTTCTTTTTATATCTTCTTTTTTCTTCATCATCTTCCTTATTTTTCTTTCTTCTTCTTTCTTCTTCTTTTTTGTTCTTCTTCTTTCTTCTTCTTCTTCCATCTTCTTTCTTCTTTTTCTTCATTCTTCTTCTACTTTCTTTTTGTTCTTCTTTATTCTTCTTCTTCTTCTTCTTCTTCTTCTTCTTCTTCTTCTACATCTTTCTTCCTCTTCTTTTTTCTTTTTCTTCTTTCTACTTCTTCATTCTTCTTCTTCTTCCTTCTTCTTCTTCCTTATTCCTCTTCTTTCTTCTTTTTTCTTCTTTCCTCTTCTTCTTCTTCTTTCTTCTTCCTTTTCCTCTTCTTCTTCTGATTCTTTCTTCTCCTTCTTCTTCTTCTTCTTCTTCTTCTTCTTTTTCTTCTTCATTCTTCTTCATCTTCTTTCCTTTAATATTTTTTCTTCTTACCCTTCTCTTCCTCTGCTTCCCTTTCATTCTTTTTTTTTTTTCGTTCTTCTTCGTCTTACTGCTACTTCTTTCTTCTTCTTCCTTCTTCTTTCATCTTCTTCTACGTCTTTCTTCCACTTCTTCTTCCTTCTTTCTTCTTGTTTTTTCTTCTTCGTATTTCTTCTTCTTCTTCTTCCTTGTTCTTCTTCCCTTACATTCTTTGACTTTCTTCTTCTTCTTTATCTTTTTTCATCTTCTTCTTTTTCTTCTTCTTTCTTCTTCTTCTTCTTCTTTATTCTTCTTCTTCTTCTTCTTCTTCTTCTTCTTCTTTCCTCTTCCACTTTTTCTTCTTCATCTTCTTCCTTCTTCAACTACATCTTTTCTCTTCTTCTTATTCTTTCTACTTCTTCTTCTTCTTCCTCTTTCTTCTTCTTTTTCTTCTTCTTTCTTCTTTTACTTCTTTTTCTTCTTTCTTTTTATTTCATCTTATTGTTTTTCTTCTTCGTTTTCTTTTTCTTCTTTATTCTTCTTCTTCCTTCTTCTTCCTTCTATTTCTTCTTTCATCTTCTTTCTTCTCCTAATTCTTCTACTTCTTTTCGATCTTCTTCTTTATCTTTTTCTTCTTTTTGTTCTTCTTTTTGTTCTTTCTTCTTCTTTTTTCCACATTTTCTTTCTTCTTCTTCCTTCCTCTTTTTCTTCTTCTTTTTGTTCTTTCTTCTTCTTTCTTCTTCTTTTTCCCACTTTTTCTTTCTTCTTCTTCTTCTTTCTTCTATATCTTCCTCTACTTCCTCTTCTCCTTCTTTCTCCTTCTTTCTTTCCTTCTTCTTCTTCTTCTTCTTCCATCTTCTTCTTCTTCTTCTTCTTCTTCTTTTTCTTCTTCTTCTTCATCTTTCTTCTTTTTCTTCTTCTTCTTTCTCGTTCTTCTTTGTTCTTTCTTCTTCTTCTTCATCTTTTTCACTCTTTATTTCGTTCTATCTTCTTCTTCTTTCCCCTTCTTTCTCCTACTTCTTTCTACTTCTTTTTTCTTCTGATGTTCTTCCTCTTTCTTTTTCTTCTGCTTCTTCATTATTCTTTTTCTTCTTTCTTCTTTTTCTCTATTTTTTTCTTCTTTCTTGTTCTTCTTTCTTCTTCCTCTTCTTCTTCCATCTTCATCGTCTTCTTCTTCTTCCTTTCTTCTTCATCTTCTTTCCTCTTCTTCTTCTTCTTTCTTCTTCATCTTTAACCTTCTTTTTCTTTCTTCTTCCTTCTTCTTCATCTTCTTTATTCTTCATCTTTTTCCTTCTTTCTTCTTTTTCCTTCTTCTTTCTTCTTCCTTCTTCTTCTTCTTTCTTCTTCCTTCTTTTTCTTCTTTCTTCTTCAACTTCTTCTTCCTCTTTCTACATCTCTTTCTTCTTCTTCTTCTTCTTCTTTCTTCTTCATCTTCTTTGCTCTTAATATTCTTTATTCTTATACTTCTTCTTCTGCTTCCTCTTCATTCTTTTTCATCGTTTTTCTTCATCTTTCTTCTTCTTCATTATTCTTCTTCTTCTTCTTCTTCTTATTTCATCTTCTTTTACTTCTTCTTCCACTTCTACTTTCTTCTTCTTTTTTCTTCTTCTTGTTCTTTCTCCTTCTCCTTTCTTCTTCTTCTACTTCTTCTTCTTCTTCTTCTTCTTCTTTCCTCTTTCTTCTTCCCTTTCTTTCTCCTACATTCTTCTTCTTCTTCTTTCTTCAGCTTCCTCTTCTCCTTCTTCTTCTTCTTCTTCTTCTTTATTCTTCTTCATTTTCTTCTTTCCTTTTCTCCTTCTTCTTCTTCTTCTTTATTCAACTTCTTTTATCTTCTTCTTTCTTCTACTTTTACTTCTTCTTTTTCTCTTCTTCTTCTACTTTCTACTTCTTCTTCATCAGCTACTTCTTCTTCTTTCTTCTTCATCAGCTACTTCTTCTTCTTTCTTCTTCATCAGCTACTTCTTCTTTCTTCTTCTTCTTCTTCTTTCTTCTTTCTTCTTCTTCTTCTTCTTTCTTCTTTCTTCTTCTTTCTTCTTTTTATTTCCTCTTATTGTTTTTCTTCTTTATCTTCTTTTGCTGTCATCTTCTTTTTTCTTCTTCTTCTTTCTTCTTCATCTTTCTTCTTTTTCTTCTTGATCTTCTTCTTCCTATTTTTCTTCTTCTTCTTCTTCTTCTTCTTCTTCTTCTTCTTTCAACTTCTTCTTCTTCTTCTTGTTCTTTCTTCTTCTTCTTCTACTCGTTCTTTCTTCTTCTTCTTTTTCTTCTTATTCTTCTTCTTCTTCTTCTTTCTTCTTCTTCTTCTTCTTCTTCTTTCTTCTTCTTCTTTTTTCCTCTTTATCTTTCTTCTTCTAATTCTTTCTTCTTCTTCTTTGCTCTTCTTCTTCTTCTTCTTTCCTCCTTTTCTTCTTCTACTTCTTCTTCTTTCTTCTTCTTTCCTCTTTTTCTTTCTTCTTCTTCTTTCTTCTTCTTCTCTCTCCTTCTTCTTCTTCTTCATCTTCTTTCTTCTTTTTAATCTCTTCTTTTTCATTCTTCTTCTTTCTTCTTCTTCTTTCTTTTTCTTCTCCTTTCTTGTTCTTCTTATTTCTTCTTCTTTCTTCTTCTTCTTCTTCATCATCTTTTTCATTCTTCCTTTTCCTCTTTATTCTTTTTCTTCCTCCTTTCTCCTACTTCTTTCTTCCTCTTCCTTCTTCTTCTTTCCTGTTCTTCTTCTTCTTGTATTTTCTTCTTCTTCGTCATCATTTTTTTTCTTCTACTTCTACTTCTTCTTCTTGTTGTTCTTCTTTCTTCTTTCTCTTCTTCTTCTTCTTTCTTCTACTTCTACTACTTTCTTTTTCTACTTCTTATTCTTCTTCTTTCTTCTATTTCTTCTTTCTTTTTCTTTAGTCTTCTACATCTTTCTATTTTTTCTTCTTTCTTCTTCTTCTTCTTTCTTCTTCTTCTTTTACTCCTTCTACCTTCTTCTTCTTCTTCTTCCTTTTTCTTCCATCTTCTTCTTCCTTCTTCTTCTATCTTCTTCTTTCTTCTTTCTTCAATCTAGTTCTTCATCTTCTTGTTATTATTTCTTCTACTTCTCCTCCTTTTTTCTTCTTCTACTTCTACTTCTTTCTTCTTCTTCTTTCTTTTTGTTTCTTCCTCTTCTTCTTTCTTCTTCTTCTTTCCATATTTTTCTTCTTTCTTCTTGTTCTTTTTATTCTTCTTCTTTTTTTCTTCTTCTTTCTTCACCTATTTCTCTCTCCTTCTTCTTAATCTTCTTCTTCTTCTTTTTCTTCTTCTTCTTCTTCTTCTTTCTACTTCTTCTTCCTCTTCTTGTTCTTCCTTCTTCTTTTTCTTTCTTTTTCTTTCCTCTTTTTCTTTCTTCTACTTCTTTCTTCTTCTTCTTTTCTCTTCTTCTTTTTCTTCTACTACTTTTTCATTCTTCTTCTTTCTTCTTTCTCTTTCTTCTTCTTTTTCTTTCTTCTTCTTCTTCTTCACTACTCTTCTTATTTCTTCTCCTTCATAATCATCATCTATTTCTTTTTCTACTTCTTCTTCTATCTTCTACTTCTTCTTCTTTCCTCTTTTTCTTCTTATTCTTATTCGATCTTCTCCTTTCTTATTCTTCTTTCTTGTTCTTCTTTGTTTTTTTCTTCCTTCTTTTTCTTTCTTTCTTTCTTCTCTTCTTGTTCTTCTTCCTACTTTTTCTTCTTTCTTCTTCTTCTTCCTCCTTTCTCTTACTTCTTTCATCGACTTTCTTCTTCTTCTTCTTCTTCCTCTTTTTTCTTCTTCTTCTTCTTTATTCGTTTTCTTCTTCCTTCTTTTTATTTCTTCTTTTTCTTCTTTCTTTTTGTTCTTCTTTATTCTTCTTCATCATCTTCTTCTTCTTCTTCTCCTTTCTTCCTCTTCTTCTTTCTTCTTCTTTCATCTTCTTCTTTCTTCTTCATTTTGCTTCTTCTTCCTTCTTCTTCTTATTCCTTCTTCCTCTTCTTTATTATTCTTCTTGTTCGTCTTCTTCTTCGTCTTCTTTTTCTTGTTTCTTATTCTTCTACTTCTTCTTCTTGTTCTTTTTTCTTCTTTTTCTTCTTCTTTCTTCTTCTTCTTCTTCTTCTTGTTCGACTTTCTTCTACTTCTTTTTTCTATGTCTTCCATCTTTTTCTTCTTTCTTCTTTTTCTTCTTTCTTCTTCTTCCTCTTCTTTCTTCTTCTTCTTTCCTCTTCTTCTTCTTCTTTCTTCTTCTTCTTTTACTTCTTCTTTTTCTTCTTCTTCTTCTTCTTCTTCTTCTTCTTTACTTCTTTTTCTTTCATCTTCTTCTTTTATCTTCTTCGTCCTTCTTCTTCTTCCCGCTTCTTCTTCTTTCTTCTTCTTCTTCTTCTTTATTCTTCTTCCTCTTCCCAATTCTTCTATCTTCTTCTTTCTTCTATATTCTTGTTCTTTCTTCTCCATTCTTCTTCCTTCTTCTCTCTTCTTCTTTCTTCTTTCTTTTTCTTCATTCTTTTTCCTCTTCTTCTTCTTCTTTTTTCTTTTTCTTCTTTTCATTCTTCTTTTTTGTCTAATTCTCGTTGTTCTTCTTTTTCTTTCTTCTTCTTCTTCTTCTTCTTCTCTTCTTCTTCTTCTTCTTCTTTATTCTTCTTCTTTTTCTTCCTCTTCTTCTACTTCTTTCTTCTATTCCTTCTTTTTCTTCTTCTTTCTTCTTCTTTCTTCTGAATCTTCTCTCTTTTTATCCTTTATCTTCTTCTCCTTTTCCTTCTTTATTCTTCTTCTTCTTCTTCTTCTTTCTTCATCATCTTCTTTTTCTTCTTCTTCCTTCTTTTACTTCTTCTTTCTTCTTCTTCTTTCTTCTCCTTCGTTCTTCTTCTACTTTTTCTTCTTCTTGTTCTTCTTCTTTCTACGTCTTTTTTTTCTTCTTCTTTCTTCTTCTTCTTCTTCTTCTTCTTCTTTCTTCTTCTTCTTCTTTCTTCCTTCCTCTTCTTCTTTCTTCTCCTTTTCATCTTCTACTTTCATCATCTTTTTTCTTCTTCTTTCTTCTTCTTCTTCTTCTTCTTCTTCTTCTTCTTCTTCTTTTTCTTCTTTCTTCTTTCCTCTTTTACTTTTCCCTTCTTCATCTTCTTCTTGTTCTGCTTTCTTCTCCTTCTTCTTCTTCTTTTTATTTCTTTTTTTTTTCTTTTTTCTTTATCTTCCTTCTTTTTTTTCTTCTTCTTTCTTCTTCCTGTTCTTTGTTCTTCTTCTTCTTCCTTGTTCAACTTTCTTGCTTTTCTTCTTTCGTCTTCTTCTTTTTCTTCTTCCCTAACTTCTTTGTCTTATTCCTCTTCTTTCCTTCTTTTTCTTTCTTCTTCTTCTTCTTCTTCCTCTTCATCTTCTTTTTCTTGTTGTTTCTTCTTCTTCGTCTTCTTCTTCTACTTTGTCTTCTTCTTGTTCTACTTTCTTCTTTTTCTTCTTCTTCCTTCTTCTTCTTCTTCATCATCTTCTTCTTCGACTCTTCTTCGACTTCTTATTATTCTTCATCTTTCTTCTACTTCTTTCTTCTTCTTCCCTTTTCTTCTTCTTCCTTTTTTTATTTTTCTTCTTTCTTCTCATTCTTCTTCTTCTTCTTTTTTCTTCTTCCTTTCTTCTTCTTCTTCTTCATCTTCTTCTTCTTCTTCTTCTTCTTTCTTATTCTTCTTCTTTTTCTCCTTCTTCTTCTTCTTCACCATCTTTCTTCTTCTTCTTCTTCTTCTTCTTTTTCTTTCGACTTCTTCTTCTTTCTTCTTCTTCCTTCTTCTTCTTTATTCTTTTTTTTCTTCCTTCTTTTTCCTTCTTCCTTTTCTTCTTTATTTTTGTTCTTCTTTATTATTATTATTATTCTTCTTCTCCTTTGTTCTTCTTCATTTTTCTTCTTTCTTCTCCTTCTTTACTCTTCTTCTTTTACTTCTTCTTCGTTCTTCAACTTCTTAGTCCTTCTTCCTCTTCTTTCATCTTCTTCTTCGTCTTCTTTTTCTTGTTTCTTATTCCATTTTATCTTCTCCTTCTACTTCTTCTTGTTCTTCATTCTTTTTTCTCTTCTTCTTTCTTCTTCTTCTTCTTCTTCTTCTACTTTCTTATACTTCTTATTCTTCTTCGTTCTTCTACTTCTATTTTTTTCTTCTTCAATCTTTTCTTCTTTCTTTTTTTTCTTCTTTCTTCTTCTTCTTTCTTCTTTTTTCTTGTTCTTTTTCTTTCTTCATCATCTTCTTCTTCTTCTTCTTCTTCCTTCTTCATCTTCTTCTTCTACTTCTTCTTTCTTCTTCTTCTTCTTCTTCTTTCTTATTCTTCTTCTTTCTTCTTCTTCTTATTCCTTCTTCTTCTTTCTTCTTCTTCTTCTTCTACTTCTTTTTCTTTATTCTTCTTCTATTTCCTTCTTCTTCTATCTTCTTCTTTCTTCTATATTCTTTTTTTTTCTTGTCCTTTCTTCTTTCTTCATCTTCTTTCTTCTTCTTTCATCTTTCTTCTTCTTCTTTCTTCTTTATCTTCCTCTTCCTCCTCCTCCTCTTCTTCTTCTTCTTCTTCTTCTTCTTCTTCTTCTACTTTCTTCTTGTTCTTCTTCTTCTTCCTTCTTCATCTTCAACTTGTTGTTCTTCTTCTTCTTCTTCTTCTTCTTCTTCTTCCTTATTCTTCTTCTTCTTCTTCCACATCTTCTTCTTCTTCCTTCTTCTTCTTCTTCTTCTTTATTCTTCTTCTTCTGTCTTCTGAATCTTCTTTCTTCTTATCCTTCTTTTTCTTCTTTTTCTTCTTCATTCTTAATCTTCTTCTTTCAACTTTTTTTTTCTACTTCTTCTTTCTGCCTCATCTTCTTTCTTCTTGTTTTTCTACTTCTTTCTTCGTCATCTTTTTCTTCTTCTTTCTTCTTCTTCTTTATTCTCCTTTGTTCTTTTTCTTCTTGTTGTTTTTCTTCTTCTTGTTCTTCTTCTTTCTACTTCTTTTTCTTGTTCTACTTTATTCTTATTCTTCTTCTTCTTCTTCTTCTTACTTACTTCTTCTTCTTTCTTCTTTTTCTTTCTTCTTCTTCTTCGTCTTCTTCTTTCCTCTTCTTCTTTCTTCTCCTTCTTCTTCTTCTTCTTTCATCTTCTTTTTCTTCTTCTTTCATCTTCTTCTTCTTCTTCTTCTTCTTCTTCTTTGTTCTTCTACTTATTCTCCCTTCTTAATCATCTTATTGTTCTTCTTTCTTTTTCTTCTTCTTTTTTTTCTTCCTCTTTTTCTTTCTTCGTCATCTTCCTTCTTTTTTTCTCCTTCTTTCTTCTTCTTCTTCTTCTTCTTCTCCTTCTTCTTTATTCATCATTTTCTTCCTTGTTGTTCTTTCTAATTTTTCTTCCTTCATCTTTGTCTTTCTTCTTAATCCTCTTTCTTCTTTTTCTTCTTCTTCTGCTTCTTTTTCGTCTTCCTCCTATTCTTTCCTTTACTTCTTATTTTTCTTTCTTATTCTTCTTCTTTTTCTTCTTTTTTATCTTTTTTCTTGTTTCTTCTTCTTTTTCTTCTACTTTTTCTTCTTCTTCACGTTTTTCTATCTGCTTTTTCATCTTCTTCTTTCTTCTACTTCTTCAACTTCGTCTTCTTCTTCCACTTTCTTCTTCTACTTCTCATTCTTCTTCTTTCTTCAACTTCTTCTTTCATCTTCTTCTTCTTCTTCTTTCATTTTTTTCTTCTTTCTTCACATTCTTCTTCTTTTTTCTTCTTTTTTATTCTTCTTCCTTTTTTCTTCTTCTACTTCTTCTTCTTCTTCTTTCTTTCTTCTTCTTCTTCTCCTTCCATCTTCTTCAACTTCTAATTTTTCTTCTTCTTCTTATTTTTTCCTCTTCATCTTCTTTCTTCTTCTTTCTTCTTCTTCTACTTTCTACTTTCTCTTCTTTTTCTTCTTCTTCTTTTTCTTTATTCTTCTTCTTCCATCTTCTTCTATCTTCTTCTTTCTTCTTTCTTCTCCTTTCTTCTTTCTTCTTCATCTTTCCATTCTTTCTTCTTTCTTTTTCTTCTTTCTTCTTTCTTCTTCTTCTTCTTCTTCTTCTTCTTCTTCTACTTCTTCTTCTTCTTCTTCATCTCCTCCTTCTCTCATTCTTTTTCTTCTTCTTCTTCTTCTTCTTCTCCTCCTCCTTCTTCTTCTTCTTTCTTCTTTCTTCTTCTTCGTCTTCTTCTTCTTTGTTCTTCTTCTTCTTCTTCCTCTTCTTCTTCTACTTTCAACTTCTCCATCTTCTTCTCATTCTTGCTTCTTCTTATTCTTTCCTCTTCTTTCTTCTTAACCTTTTTCATCTTATCCCTTTTCTTCTTCTTCTTCTTCTTCTTCATTCTTCTTCTTCTTCTTTCCACTTACTTCTTTCTTCTTCTGCTTTATTTCTCATTTACTTTCTTCTTCTTCTTTTACTTCTTTCTTGATCATGTTCTTCTTATTCTTCTTCTTCTTCTTCTTTTTCATCTTCTTGTTCTTGTTCTTCTTCTTCTTTTTCTTCTTTCTTCTTCCTCTTATTCTTTTTTTTTTCTTCACCTTCTTCTTTTTCTTTCTTCTTTTTCTTTCTTCTTTTTCTTTCTCCTTCTTTTCTATTCTCCTTATTTCTTCTCCTTCTTCTTCTTTGTTCTTCTTCAATCTTCTTCTTCTTCTTTCTTCTTCTTCTTCTTCATATTCTTTATTCTTCTTCTTCCTCTTCTTCTACTTCTTTCTTCTACTCCTTCATCTTCTCTTTTCTTCTCCTTCTTTTTCTTTCTTCTTCTTTCTTCCTCATCTACTTTCTTCCTCTTCTTCTTCTTTCTTCATCATCTTCTTCTTCTTCTTTCTTCTTCATCTTTCTTCTTCTTCTCTCTTCTCCTTCTTTGTTCTTCTCCTTTCTTCTTTGTTTTTCTTCTTCTTCCTTTTTTTCTTCTTCATCTTTTTCTTATTCTTTTTTCTTCATCTTATTCTTCTTGTTCTCCTTCCTACTTCTTCTTCTTCTTCTTCTTCTTCTTTGTTCTTCAACCTTCTTCTCCTACTTTCTTCTTCTTCTTTCTATATCTTCTTCTTTCATCTTCTTCTTCTTCTTCTTCCTCTTCTTCTTCTGCTTCTTCTTTTTCTTCTTTATTCTTCTTCTTCCATCTTCTTCTATCTTCCTCTTTCTTCTTTCTTCTCCTTTCTTCTTCTTTCTCCTTCTTTCTCCTTCTTTCTTCTTTCTTTTTCTTCTTTCTTCTTCTTCTTCTTCTTTTTCTTCTTCTTCTTCTTCATCTTCATCTTCTTCTTCTTTCTTTCTTTCGCTTCTTCTTCTTCTTCTTCTTCTTCTTCTCCTTCTCCTTCTTCTTCTTCTCCTTCTTCTTCTTTCTTCTTCTTCTTCTTCTTTGTCCTTCTTCTTCTTCTTCCTCTTCTTCTTCTTCTTTCTTCTTCTCCATCTTCTTCTTCTTTCTTCTAAACCTCTTTTCATCTTATCCTTCTCCTTCTTCTTCATTCTTCTTCTTCTTCTTTCCACTTTCTTTTTTCTTCTTCTTCTTCTTCTTCTTTATTCCTCATCTTCTTTCTTCTTCTTCTTCTTATTCTTTCTTTGTCATCTACTTCTTCTTCTTTCATCATCATCTTCTTCTTCTTCTTCTTTTTCATCTTCTTGTTCTTCTTCTTTCTCTTCGTTCATCTTCCTCTGCTTCATTTTCTTTCTTCACCTTCTTCCTTCTTTGTTTTCATTCTTCTTCTTTCTTCTTTTTCTTTTCTATTCTTCTTCTTTCTTCTCCTTCTTCTTCTTCTTCTTTGTTCTTCTTCTTTCTTTCTCTTCTTCTTTCTTCTTCTTCTTCTTCTTCTTCTTTCTTCTTCTTTTTCTTCCTTCTTCATCTTTTCTTGTTCTTCTTTCTTCTTCTTCTTCTTCTTCTTCGTTTTCATTCTTCTTCTTCTTTCTTCTTCGTCTTCCTTCTATTTTATCTTCTTTCTACTTCTTCTTTCTCCTTCATCTTTTTCTTCTTCTTTATTCTTCTTCTTCTTCTTCCAACTTTTACTTTTCTCTTTTCTTCTTTCTTCTTCTTCTTTCTCTTTTCTTCTTTCTACTTTTTCTTCTTCTTTCTCTTCTTCTTCTTCTTCTTCTTCTTCTTCTTCTTCTTTTTCTGGTTTCCTCTTTTTCATCTTCTTCGCCTTTTTCTTTATTTTTCTTCTTCTTCTTACTATTCTTCATCTCCTTTTTCTTGTTTCTTCTTCTTCTTCTTTTTCTTCTTCTTCATCATCACTCTCTTTCTTCTTCTTCTTCTTCTTTGACTTTTTTCTTCTGCTTCTTGTTCTTCCCCCATCATCTTCTTCTTCTTTCTTCTTTTTCTACTTTTTTCTCCTTTTTCTTCGTTCTTCTTTTTTTCCTTTTTTCTTCTTCTTCTTCTTCTTCTTCTTTGTTGTTCTTCTTCTTCTTCTCGCTCTTCTTCCTTCTCCTTTTTCTTCCTCTTCTTCTTCTTCTTCCTTCTTCTTCTTCTTCTTCTTCTTCTTCTTCTTTCTTCTTCTTCTTATTTCTTCTTCTTCTTCCTTCTTCTTCTTCTTTCTTCTTCCACTCCTTTTTCTTATTTATTTTTCTATTTCGTCTCTCTTCTTCTATCTTCATCTTTCTTCTTGTTTTTTCATCTCCTTTATTCTTTCTTCTTCTTCTTCTTTCTTCTTCTTTCTTCTTTCTTTTTCTTCTTTCTTCTTCTTCTTCTTCTTCTTCTTCTTTCTTATTCTTCTTCCTCTTCTTCTACTTCTTCATCTTCTTCCTTCTTTTTCTTCTAGTTGATCTTCTTCTTCTTTAATCTTCATCTTCTTCTTCCTCTTCTTATTCTTCTTTTTCTTTCTTCTTCTTCTTCTTCTTCTTCTTCTTCTTCTTTCCTCTTCTTCTTCTTCCTTCTTCTTTCTTCTTAATCTTTTTTCTTCTTATCCTTTTTCTTCTTCTTCATTCTTCATTCTTCTTCTTTCTTTATCATTTTCTTCTTCTTCTTTATTCTTCTTCTTCTTCTTCTTTTTCATCTTCTTGTTCTTCTTCTTTTTCTTCTTCTCCTTCTTCTTCTTCTTCTTCTTCTTCTTCTTCTTCTTTCTTTTTCCTCTTCTTCTTTTTCTTTCTTCACCTTCTTCCTTCTTTTTTTTTCTTCATCTTCTTCTTTCTTCTTCTTCTTTCCTCTTCTTCTTCTTTCTTCTCCTTCTTTTTCTTCTTTCTTCTTCTTCTTTCTTCTTCTTCTTCTTCTTCCTTCTTCTTCTTGTTCTTCTTTCTTCTTCTTCTTCTTCTTCTTCTTCTTCTTTTTCTTCCATCTTCATCTTCTTCTTGTTCTTCTTTCTTCATCTTCTTCTACTTTTTCTTCTTCTACTTCTTCTTCTTGTTCTTTTTTCTTCTTTTCTTCTTCTTCTTTCTTCTTCTTCTTCTTCTTCAACGACTTTCTTCTTCTACTTCTTTGTCTTCTTCCTTCCTCTTCTTCATCTTTCTTCTTTTTCTTCTTCCTTCTTCTTCTTTCTTCTTCTATTTTCTTCTTTTTTTCTTCTTCTTCTTTCTTCTTCTTATTCTGGTTTTCTTCCTTCTTCTTCTCCTTCTTCTTCTTCATCTTCTTCTTTTGTCTTCTTCTTCTTATTTCTTCTTCTTCTTTGTCTTTCTTCTTCTTTCTTCTTCTTCTTCTTCTTCTTCTTCAGCTTTTTCATCTTCCTTTTTTTCCTTCTTTATTATTCTTCTTCTTCTCTCTTCTTCTATCTTCTTCTTGTTTTTTTCATTTCTTTTATTCTTTCTTCTTCTTCTTTCTTCTTCTTTCTTCTTTCTTTTTCTACTTTCTTCTTTTTATTATTATTCTTCTTCTTCTTCTACTTTCTTTTTCATCATCTTCTTCTTCTTCTTCTACTTCTTTTTCTTCTTATGTGCTCTTCTTCTTCTGCTTCTTCTTATTCTTCTTAATTCTTCATCTTCTTTTTCATCTTTCTTCTTCTTATTATTTCTTCTTCTTCTTCTTCTTCTTCCAGCTCTTCTTCTATTTCTACTTGTTCTTCTCCTTCTTCTTCTCTATTCCTCTTCTTCTTTCTTCTTCTTCTTTATACTTCTTCTTTTTCTTTTTCCTCTTCTTTCTTATTCCCCTTGTTCTTCTTTCAACTTCTTATTCTTTCCTCTTCTTCTTCTTCTTTTTCTTCTTCTACCTCTTTCTTATTTTCCATCTTCTTCTTCTTCTTCATATTTCTTCTTCTTCTTCTTCCTCTTCTTCTTCTTCTTCTTTCTTCTTCTTTTTTCTTCTTCTTCATCATTTATTCATCTTTTACATTTTCTTCTTCTTCCTTCTTCCTCTTCTTCTTCTCCTTCTTCTTCTTCTTCATCTTCTTCTTCTTCTTCTTCTTCTTCTTTCTTCTTCTTCTTCTTTCTTCTTCTTCCTTTTTCATCTTCCTTCTTCTTCTTCCTTCTTCTTTGTACTTCTTCTACTTTCTTCTTCTTCTCTTTCTTTTTTGTTTTCCTCTTCTTCTTCTACTTCTTCTTTATCTTCTTTATTCTTCTTCTACTTCCCTCTTCTTCTATCTTTTTCTTTATTCTTTCTTTGTTCTTCTTGTTCTTTCTTCTCCTTTCTTCTTTCTTCTTCTCCATCTTCTTCTTTTTTATTCTTCTTCTTCTTTCTTCTTCTTTATTCTTAATCTTTTTTCTTCATATCCTTCTTCTTCTTCCTTTTCTTTTTCTTCTTCATTCTTCTTCTTTCCTTATCTTCTCTTTTTCTTCTTCTTTCCTCTTTTTTTTCTTTCTTCTTCTTCTTTTTCTTCTTTTTTCCTTATCTTCTATCTTCTTCTTCTTCTTTCCTCTTTTTCTTCTTTCTTCTTTACTCTCCTTCTTTCTTCTTCTACTTCTACTTCTTCATCTTCTTCTACTTCGTTCTTCTTCTCTTTCTTCTTCGTCTTCTTCATCTTTCTTCTTCTTCTTCTTCCTTTTCTGCTTCTTCTTCTTCTTCTTCTTCTTCTTCTTCTTTTCTTCTTCATTTTTTCATCTTCTTCTTCCATCTTCTTCTTCTTCTTCTTCTTCTTCTTCTTTCTTCTCCTTCCTTTTTCTTCTTTCTTCTTCTTCTTCACGTGCTTCTTCTTCTTCCTTTTCTTCTTCTACTTTTTTTAAATCTTCTTTACTCTTCTTCTTCTTCCCTCTTCTTCTATGTTCTTCTTTTTCTTTCTACTTTGTTCTCGTTCTTTCTTCTCCTTTCTTCTTTCATCGTCTTTTCTGTTCTTCTTTCTTCTTTATTTTTCTTCTTTCTTCTTTATTTTTCTTCTTTCTTCTTCTTCTTCTTCTTCTTCTTTCTTCTTGTTCCCCTTCTTCTTCTTCTTCTTTCTTGTTCCACTTCTTCTTCTTCTTCTTCTTCTTCTTCTTCTTCTTCTACTTATGTTTTCTTCTTCTGCCTCTACTTCTTCTTCTTCTTCTTCTTCTTCTTCTCCTTCTCCTTCCTTTTCTTCTTCTTTTCCCTTTTTCTTCTTCTTCTTCTTCTTCTTCTTCCTCTTCTTCTGCTCCTTCTTTCCCGTTTTCTTCTTATTCTTCTTCTTCTTTATTCTTTTTGTCCTTCTTCTTTTTCTTCTTCTTCTTTCTTCTTCTTGATCTTCTTCTTCTACTTTTTTCTTCTTCTTTTTTCTTCTTCTTCTTTTTCTTCTTTCTTCTGAATCTTTTTTGTTCTTATCCTTCATCTTCTTCTTCTTCTTCTTCTTCTTCTTTCAACTTTGTTCTTTCTTCTTCTTTTTCTTCTTTCTTCCTCATCTTGTTTCTTCGTCTTCGTCTTCTTCTTTCTTTGTCATCATCTTCTTCTTCTTCTTTCTTCTTCTTCTTATTTCTTCTTTTTTTTCTTCTCCTTCTTCTTTCTTCTTCTTCTTCTTCTTCTTCTTTCTTCTTTTTCTTCTTCTTCTTCTTCTTCTTCTTCTTCTTCTTTCCTCTTCTTCTTCTTCTTGTTTCTTCTTCTTGTTTCTTCTTCTTTTTCTTCTTCTTCTTCTTTCTTCTTATTCTTCTTCTTCTTCTTATTCTTATTCTTCTACTTCTTCTTCTTCTTCTTCTTCTCCTTTCTTCTTCTTCTTCTTCTTCTTCCTTCTTCATCTTCATCTTGTTCTTCTTTCTTCTTCTTCTTCTTCTTTCTTCTTCTTTCTTCTTTGTCTACTTTTTTTCTTCTTCTTTCTTCTTCTTCTTTCTTCTTCTTCTTCTTCTTCATTCTTCTTTTTCTTTATTCTTCTTTCATCATTTTCCTTCTTTCTTCTTCTTCTTTCTTCTTCTTCTTCTTTCTTCTTTTTCTTCTTCCTCTTTTTCTTCTTCTTTCTTTTTTTCTTCTTTTTCTTTATTCTTATTCTTCTTGTTTATCTTCATCTTCTTTTTCTTTTTTTCTTCTTCTCCTTCTTATTCTTCCACTTCTTCTTCTTCCTCTTGTTCTTCTTTCTTGTTTTTCTCCTACTTTCTTCGTCTTCTTCTTCATCTTCTTCGACTTCTACTTCTACTTCTTCTTTCTTCTTTCTCTTTTTTCTTCTTCTTCTTATTCTTCTTCTTCTTCTTTCTTTGTTTTTTCTTCTTCTACTTCTTCTTCTTTCTTCTTCTTCTTTTTCATCATCTTCTTCTTCTTCTTCTTTCTTCTTCTTTATCTTCTTTCTTCTTCTTCTATCTTCCTCTTCTTCTTTCTTCTTCTTCTTCGCCTTATTTTTCTTCTTCTTCTTTCTACTTCTTCTTTAATTCTTTTTTCTTCTTCTTCATCTTTTTCTTCTTTCTTCTTCTTCTTCTTTCTTCTTCTTCTTTCATCTTCTTCTTTCTTATCCTTCTACTTCTTCTTTCTTCTTCTTCTTTCTTCTTCTTTATTTTCTTCATTTTTCTTCTTCTTCTTCTTCTTTCTTCATCTTCTGCTTATTTTTTCTTCATCTTCTTCTTCTTCTTTCTTCTTCTGCTTCTTTCTTCTTTTTATTTCTTCTTCTTCTTTTTTCTTCTTCCTCTTTCTTCTTTTACTACTTGTTCTGCTTCTTCTTGATTGTTCTGCTTCTTTCTTCTTTTTTATTGTTTTTCCACTTTCTTCTTCTTCTTCTTCTTCTTTCTTTTTCTTCTTCTTTCTCTTCTTCTTCTTCTTCTTTATTTTTCTCCTTTATACATCTTCTTTCTTCTTCTTCTTCTTTCTTTCTCTTCTTCTTCTTCTTCTTTGTTCTTCTCCTTTATACATCTTCTTTCTTCTTCTTCTTCTTTCTTTCTCTTCTTCTTTCTTCTTCTTCTTCTTTCTTCCTTTTCTTCTTTCAACTTCATCATATTCTTTACTCTTCTTCTTCTTCATCATCTTCTTCAACTTCTTTCTTTTACTCCTTTTTCTTCTTCTTCTTCTTCTCCTTCTTTCTTCTTCTTCCTCTTCTTCTTCTTCTTCTTCTTCTTCTTCTTCTCTTCCACTTCTTTCTTCTTCTTCTTTATACCTCTTCTTTCTTTTACTTCTTTCTTTTTCTTGTTCTTTCTTCTTCTTCATCTTTCTTCTTTTAACTTCTTATTCTTTCCTCTTCTTCTTCTTCTACTTCTTTCTTCATCTCCTTCTTCTTCTTCTTCTTCATTCTTCTTCGTTTTCTTTTTTCTTCTTCTTTCTTCAGCTTTTTCTTCTTCTTTCTTCTTTCTTCTTCCCTTTCTTTCTTCTTCTTTCTTCCTCTTTCTTCTTCTTCTTCTTCTTCTTCTTTTTCTTCTTCTTCTTCTTCTTTCTTCTTCTTCTTCTTCCTCTTCTTTTTCTACTTCTTCTTCTTTCTACTTCTTCATATTGTTTCCTTTTCTTTTTTCTGATCTTCTTCTGCTTTCTTCTTTCTTCTTTTTCTTTCTTCTACTTCTTTTTGCTTTTTCATCCTTCTTATTTTTCTTCTTCTTGATTCTTCATCTTCTTCTTGTTTTTTTTCTTCCTCTTCTTCTTCATCTTCTTCTTTATTCTTTTTCTTCTTCTTTCTTCTTCTTTATTCTGTTCCCTCTTTCTTAATCTTCTTCTTTCCTCTACTTCTTCTTCCTCCACTTCTTCCACTTCTACTTGTTCTCCTTCTTTTTCTTCTCTCTTTCTCTTCTTATTTCCTCTTCTTCTATATACTTCTTCTTTCTTCTTCTTCTTCTTCTTTCTTTTTCCTCTTCTTTTTTATTCCTCTACTTTCTACTTAATTCTTCTTTCGACTTCTTTTTATTCTTTCCTCTTCTTCTTCTTCATTTTCTTCTACTTCTTTCTTCTCTTTCTTCTTCTTCTTCATCTTTCTTCTTCTTCGTCCTCCTCCTCTTCTTCTTCTTTTTCTTCTTCTTCTTTCTTCTTCATTTTTTCATTTTCTTCTTCTTCTTCTTTGTTGTTCATCTTCTTCTTCTTGTTGTTCTACTTCGTTCTTCTTGTTCTTCTTTTTCTTCTTTCTTCTTCTCCTTCTTCTTTCTTTTCCATTTTTCTCCTTTTTTCGTCATCTTCTTCTTCTCCTTCTCTTCTTCTTCCTCTTCTTCTTCTTCCCTCTTCTTCTATCAACTTCTTTCTTTTTTCTTCTTTCTTCTCCTTTCTTTTTCTTCTTTCTTCTTCTTCTTCTTCTTCATCTTCTTCTTCTTCTTCATCTTATTTCTTCTTTTTCTTCTGCATCTTCTTTTTCTTTTTATTGTTCTTCTTCTTCTTCTTCTTTTTTCTTCTTTTTCTTCTTCTTCTTCTTCTTCTTCTTCTTCTCCTTCTTCTTCTTCTTTCTCTTTTTCTTCTTCTTCTTTTTTTTCTTCTTCTTTATTGTTCTTCTTCTTCTTCTTTCTATTTCCCCATCTTCTTCTTCTTTCTTCTTCTTCTTTCTTCTTCTTTCTTCTTAATCTGTTTTGTTCTTAACCTTCTTCTTCTTCTTCTTCTTTTTCTTTTGGATTCTTCTTCTTCTTCTTTCAACTTTCTTCTTTCTTCTTCTTCTTCTTATTTTTCTTCTTTTTATCTTATTTTATTTTTTCTTCTTCTCCTTCTTCTTTCTTTATCACCTTTTTCTTCTTCTTCTTCTTTCTTCTTCTTTCTTCTTCTTCTTTCTTCTTTTTCTTTCTTCTCCTGATTTTTTCTTCTTCTTTTTCTTGTTCTACTTTCTTCATTTTCTTTCTTCTTCTTCTTTCGTCTCCTTCTTCTTCTTATTCCTTTTTCTTCTTTCTTTCCCTTCTTTCTTCTTCTTTTCTTTTTTCTTCTTCGTCCTTCTTTATCTTCATCTCGTTCATCTTCTTCTTCTTCTTTCTTCTTCTTTTTCTTTCTCCTTCTTCTTTGTTCTTTTTTTTTCTTCTTCTTTCTTCTTCTTCTTCTTTTTTCTTTTTCTTCCTCTTCCTTTTCTTCTTTTTCTTCTTCCTCTTCTTTCCTCTTCTTCTTCTTCTTCTTTTTCTTTCTTCTTCTTCTTCTTCTTCTTCTTCTTCTTTTTCTTTTTTCTTCTTCTCCTTCTTCTTCTTCTTCTTCTTCTTCTTCTTTCTTCTTTTCCTTCTTTTTATTCTTCTACATCTTCTTCATCTTTCACGACTTTCTTTTTCTACTTATTATTCTTCCTTCTTCTTCTTCTTTCTTCTTTTTGGTTTTTCTTCTTCATCTTCTTAGTTTCTTGTGTTTTTTCTTCTTCTTCTTCTTCTTCTTTCTTCTTCTTCTTTTTCATCTTGTTCTTCTACTTCTTTCTTCTTTTTTCTTCTTCTTCTTCTATCTTCTCCTTCTTCCTTCTTCTTCTTCTTCTTCTTCTTCTTCTTCTTCCTCTTCTTTTTCTTCATGTTCTTCTTCTTCTTCTTTCTACTTCTTTATTTCCTTTTTCTTCTTCTTTTTCTTCTTTATTCTTATTCTTCTTTCTTGATTTTCTATCTTCTTCTTCTTCTTTCTTCTTCTTCCTTCATCTTCTTCTTTCTTCTTCTTTTTCTTCTTTCTTCTTCTTCTTTTTCCTTCTTCTTTCTTCTTCTCCTTCTTTTTCTTCTTCTTTCTTCTTCTTCTTCTTCTTCTTTTTCCTTCTTTATCTTCAGCTACTTTTTTCTTCATCTTCTTCTTCTTCTTCTTCTTCTTTCTTCTTCTCCTTTCTTCTTCTTCTTCCTACTTTTTTTTCTTCTTCTTTCTTCTTCTTCTTCTTATTCTTTCTTCTTCTTCTTTATTTTTTTTCCGCTTTCTTCTTCTTCTTCTTCTTCTTTCATCTTCTTCTACTTCCTCTTCTTCTTCATCTTCTTCTTCTTCTTCTCTCTTCTTCTTTCTTCTTTCAACTTCATCTTATTCTTTCCTCTTCTTCTTCTTCATCATCTTCTAATACTTCTTTCTTCTTTTCCTTCTTCTTCTTCTTCTTCTTTCTTCTTCTTCTTCTTCTTTCTCTTTTTCTTTTTCTCCCTCTTGTTCTTCTTCTTTTTCTTCTTCTTCTTCATCTCTTTTCAACTTCTTTCTTCTTCTTTATACTTCTTCTTTCTTCTTCTTCTTTTTTCTTTTTCTTGTTCTTTCTTCTTCTTCTTTTTTCTTTTTTTTTCTTCTTTAAACTTCTTCTTATTCTTTCCTCTTGTTCTTCTTCTTCTACTACTTCTTTCTTCTTCTCCTTCTTCTTCTTCTTCATTCTTCTTCCTTTTCTTTCTTTTTCTTCTTTCTTCTTCTTCTTCGTTCTTCTTCTTCTTCTTCTTTCTTCTCGTTCTTTTTTTATGCTTCTTCTTCTTCTTCAACTTCTTCTTTCTCATCTTCTTTCTCTTATTCTTCTTATACTTCTTTGTTTTTCTTCTTTCATCTTCTTTCTCTTCTTTCTTCTTTTTTCTTCTTTTTATTTTTTCTTCTTTTTCCTTCTTCTTCTTTTTCTTCTTCTTCTTCTTTTTTCTTCTTTCTTAATCTTCTTCTTTGTTATTGTTCTTCTTCTTTCTTCTTCTTTCATCCTCTTCTTCTTTCTTCTTCTTTTTTCTTCTGCATTTTCTTTCTTCTCCTTCTTTATGCTTCTTCTTCTTCTTCGTTCTTTCCTCTTCACTTTCTTTCTTCTTACTTCTTCCTTTTTCTTCATCTTTCTTCTTCTTCTTCTTCCTATACTTCTACTTCTTCTTCTTCTTCTTTCCTCTTCATCCTCTTCTTCTTTCTTCTTCTTCGTCTTCATCATCATCTTCTTCTTTTTCTTTATTCTTCTTCTTCCTTGTTCTTCTTTCTTCTTTTTCTTCTTTCTTCTTCTTCTTCTTCTTCTTCATCTTCTTCTTTTTCTTTATTCTTCTATTTCTTTCTTGTTCTTCGTTCTTCTTTTTCTTCTTTCTTCTTCTTCTTTCTTCTTCATTTTTTTCTTCTTCTTCCTTCTTCTTCTTTCTTGTTTTTCTTTTTTCATGTTCTTCTTCTTCTTCATTCTTTGTGTTTTTTCTTCTTCAACTTCTTCTTCTTCTTCTTCTTCTTCTTCTTTTCTTCTTCTTCTTCTTGCTTTTTCTTCCTCTATCTTCTCCTTCTTCTTTCTTCTCTTCTTCTTCCTCTTCTTTTTCTTCTTCTTCTTCTTCTTCTTCTTCTTCTTTCTACCACTTCTTTAATTCTTTCTTCTTCTTCTTCTTCTTCTACTTCTTCTTCTTTCTTCTTTTTCTTCTTTCTTCTTCTTCTTTCCTCTTCTTTTATCTTCTCCTTCTTCTTCTTCTTCATTCTTCTTCTTCTTTCCTTTTCCTCTTCTTTCTTCTCCTTCTTCTTCTTCTTTTTCTTCTTTCTTCTTCTCCTTCTTCCTTCTTCATCTTCTTCTTCTTTTTTCTTCATCTTCTTCTTCTTCTTCTTCTTCTTCTTCTTCTTCTTTCTTCTTCTATTGCTTTCTTTTTCTTCTTCTTCTTTCTTCTTCTTCTTCTTTCTTCTTCTTCTTCTTTCTTCTTCTTCTTCCTCTCTTCTTCTTACACTTCTTGATTCTTCCTCTTCTTCTTTCTTCTTCTTTATTCTTTTCCTCCTACTTCTTCTTTCTTCTTCTTCTTCTACTTCCTCTTCTTCTTCTTTTTCTTCTTCTTCTTCTTTTTCTCTCTTATTCTTCTCTTTTGTTATTCTTCTTTATGCATCTTTTTTCTTCTTCTTCTTCTTCTTCCATTTTCTTCTTCTTTCTTTTTTTGCTTCTTTTTCTTCTTCTTTCTTTTTTTTTCTTCTTTCAACTACATCTTATTCTTTCCTCTTCTTCTTCTTCTTCTTCTTCTACTTCTTTCTTCTTCTCCTTCTTCATCATCTTCTTCTTTCTTCCTCTTCTTCCTCTTCTTCTTCCTCTTCTTCTTCTTCTTCTTCTCTCTTCCAATTCTTCTTTCTTCTTTTTCTTCTTCTTTCTTTTTCTTCTTCTTTCTTCTTCTTCTTCTTTCTTCCTTTTTCTTCTTTCAACTTCTTATTCTTTCCTCTTCTTCTTCTTCTTCTTCTTCTTCTACTTCTTTCTTCTCGTTCTTCTTATTCTTCCTCCTTTTCTTTCTTCTTATTTCTTCTTCTTCTTTTTTCTTCTTCTTCTTCTTCATCTTCTTCTTCTTCTTCTTCTCCTTTATTCTTCTTCTTTCGTCTCCTTCTTCTCTTTCTTCTTTTTCTTCTTGTTTTTCCTTTTTCTTCGTCCTTCCTCTTCTACTTCTTCCTTCTCTTTTCTTCTTCTTTCTTCCTTATCTTCTTCCTTCTTCTTTCTTATACTTCTTCTTTCTTCTCCTTCTTTTTGCATCTTCTTCTTCCTTCTTTCTTCTTCCCTCTCTTTCTTCTTCTTTCTTCTTCCTTCTCTTTCTTCTTCTTTTTCTTCTAGTTCTTCTCTTCTTCTTCTTCTTCTTCTTTCTCCTTCTACTTCTTCTTCTTCTTATTTTTTCTTCTTCTTCCCCTTCTTCTTCATCTTCTTCTTTTTCTTAATTCTTCTTCTTTTTCCTTGTTCTTCTTTGTTCTTTTTCTTCCTTCTTCTTCTTCTTCTTCTTCTTCTTCTTCTTTCTTCTTTTTCTTCTTCTTCCTCTTCTTTTTCTTTTTCTTCCTCTTCATTCCTCTTCTTCTTTTTTTTCTTTATTCTTCTTCTTCTTCTTCTTCTTCTTCTTCTTCGACCTTCTTCTTCTACTTCTTCTTTGTCTTCTTCCTTCTTCCTTCTTCTTCTTTCTTCATTTTCTTTTTTTTTCTTCTTCTTCCTTCTTATTCTGCTTTTTCTTCTTCGTCTTCTTGTTTCTTCTTCTTTTTTCTTCTTCTTCTTTCTTCTTCTTCTTCTTCTTCTTCCTCCTCTTTCAACTACTTTACTTCGTTTTTGTTCTACTTCTTCTTTCTCTTCTTTTTCTTCTTCTTATGCTTTCTTCTTTTTCTTTTTTCTTCTGGTTCTTTCTTCTTACCTCTTCTTTCTTCTTCTCCTTCTTCTTCTTTCTTCTTCTTTCTTCTTCTTCTTTCTTCTTCTTCTTCTTCTTCTTCTTCTTCTATCTTCTTCTTCTTCCTCTTCAACATCTTCTTTTTTCTTCTTGTCCTTCTTTTTCTTTCTATTTCTGCTTCTTTCTTTTGTCTCTTCCTTCTTTTTTTCTTCTTCTTTCTTCTTATTTCTTCTTTCTTCTTCTTCTTCTTCTTTCTTCTTCTCTTCTTCTTCTTCTTATTGATTCTTCATCATCTTTTTATACTTTTTTCTCTTTCTTCTTCTTCTTCTTATTGATTCTTTTTTTCTTCTTCCTCTTCTTCTTCTACTTCTTCTTCTTCTCTCTTCTTGTTCTTTCTTATTCTTCTTCTTTATACATCTTATTTCTTCCTGTTCTTCTTCTTTCTTTTTCTTCTTTCTTCTTCCTCTTCTTTCTTCTTTTTTCTTCTTTCAACTTGTTCTTATTCTTTTCTCTTCTTCTTCTTCTTCCTCTTCTACTACTACTTTTGTCTTCTTCTTCTTCTTCTTCTTCTTCTTTCTTCTTCCACTTCTTTCTTCGTTTTTCTTCTTCTAACTTCTTATTCTTTCCTCTTCTTCTTCTTCTTCTTCTACTACTTCTTTCTTCTTCACCTTCTTTTTTTTCTTCCTCTTCTTCTTTCTTCTTCTTCTATCTTCTTCTTCTTCTTCTTTCTTCTCCTTCTTCATTGTGCATCTTCTTCTTCTTCTTCTTCTTCTTTCTTCCTCGTCTTCTTTCTTCTTCTTCTTCTTCTTTCTTCTTCTCCTTCTATCTTCTTCCTTCTTCTTTCTTCTCCCTTCTTCCTTCTTTCCCTTTTCTTTTCTTCTTTGTTTTTCTTCTTCTTCTTCTTCTTCTTCTCCTTTATCTTCTTCCTCTTCTTTCTTCTTTTTCTTCTTCTTTTTCTTTTTTCTTCTTTTTTCTTCTTTTTCTTCTTCTTCTTCATCATCTTTTTTTTCTTCTTTCTTCTTTCTTCTTCTTCTTCTTCTTCTTTCTTCATCTTCTTCTTCTTCTTTCGTATACTTCTTCTTTCTTCTCCTTCTTTCTACTTCTTCTTCTTCCTTCTTTCTTCTTCCCTCTCTTTCTTCTTCTTTCTTCTTCCTTCTCTTTCCTCTTCTTTCTTCTTCCTTTTCTTCTTCTTCTTCTTCTTCTTCTTTCTACTCCTTCTTCTTCTTCTTCTTCTTCTTTTTCTTTCTTCTTCTTCTTCTTCTTCTTCTTCATCTTCTTCTTTTTCTATATTCTTCTTCTTTTCCTTATTGTTCTTTCTTCTTTTTCTTCCTTCTTCTTCTTCTTCTTCTTCTTCTTTCTTCTTTTCCTTCTTCTTCCACTTCTTCTTCTTTTTCTTCCTCTTCATTCCTCTTCTTCTTCTTTTTCTTTATTCTTCTTCTTCTTCTTCTTCTTCTTTTTCTTATTGTTCTTCGACCTTCTTCTTCTACTTCTTCTTTTTCTTCATCCTTCTTCTTCGTCTTCTTTCTTCATTTTCTTTTTTTTTTCTTCTTATTCTAAGTTCTTCTTTTTTTATTCTTCTTCTTCTTTCTTCTTATTCTGCTTTTTCTTCTTCTTCTTCTTTCTTCTTCTTCTTCTTTCTTCTTGTTGTTTTTTTTTCTTCTTCTTCTTCTACTTCTTCTTCTTCTTCTTCTTCTTATTCTTATTCTTTCAAGTTCTTTAGCTCTTTTTTCCTCTACTTCTTTGTCTTCTTTCTTCTTCTTGTTCTACTTTCTTCTTTTTCTTTTTTCTTCTGGTTCTTTCTTCTTATCCCTTCTTCCTTCTTATCCTTCTTCTTCTTCTTCTTTCTTCTTCTTTCTTCTTCTTCTTCTTCTTCTTCTTCTTCTATCTTCTTCTTCTTCCTCTTCAACTTCTTTTT
The DNA here is from genome assembly GCA_023846275.1 of Vanilla planifolia. Taxonomy (NCBI): domain Eukaryota; kingdom Viridiplantae; phylum Streptophyta; class Magnoliopsida; order Asparagales; family Orchidaceae; genus Vanilla; species Vanilla planifolia. The sequence continues at coordinate 130,735 of JAIUJO010000951.1, forward strand.
TCTTCTTCTCCTTTATTTTCTTTCTTTTTCTGCTTCTTTCTTTTGTCTCTTCCTTCTTTTTTTCTTCTTCTTTCTTCTTCTTCTTCTTCTTTTCTTCTTTCTTCTTCTTCTTCTTCTTATTGATTCTTCATCATCTTTTTATACATTTTTCTCTTTCTTCTTCTTCCTCTTCTTCTTCTTCTTCTACTTCTTCTTCTTTATACATCTTATTTCTTCATGTTCTTCTTCTTTCTTTTTCTTCTTCTTTCTTCTTCCTCTTCTTTCTCTTTTTTCTTCTTTCAACTTGTTCTTATTCTTCTCTCTTCTTCTTCTTCTTCTTCCTCTTTTACAACTACTTTTTTTTTTCTTCTTCTTCTTCTTCTTTCTACTTCTTCTTCTTTCTCCTTCCACTTCTTCTTTTTTCTTCTTTCAACATCTTATTCTTTCCTCTTCTTCTTCTTCTTTATCATCATCTACTTCTTTCTTCTTCTCCTTTTTCTTCTTCTTTTTTTTTCCTCATCTTCTTTCTTTTTCTTCTATCTTCTTCTTCTTCATCTTTCTTTTTCTTCTTCTTTCTTCTCCTTCTCTATTGTGCATCTTCTTCTTCTTTCTTCCTTGTCTTCTTTCTTCTTCTCCTTCTATATTGTTCCTTCTTCTTTCTTCTCCCTTCTTCTTACTTCTTCTTACTTCTTCTTTCTTCTTTCCCTTTTCTTTTCTTCTTTCTTTTTCTTTTTCTTCTTCTTCTTCTTCTTCTTCCTTTATCTTCTTCCTCTTCTTTCTTCTTTTTCTTCATCTTCTTTTTCTTTTTTCTTCTTTTTTCTTCTTTTTCTTCTTCCTCTTCGTCGTCTTTTTTTCCTTCTTTCTTCTTCTTTCTTCTTCTTCTTCTTCTTTCTTCTTCTTCTTCTTCTTCTTCTTTCTTCCTCTTCTTCTTTCTTCTTCTTTGTACTTCAACTTATTCTTTCTACTCCTTTCTGCTTCTTCTACCTTCTTCTTTCTTCTTCCATTTCTTTCTTCTTCTTTCTCCCTCTTTTTTCTTCTTTCTTGTTGTTCTTCACCTTTTTCTTTTTCTTCTTCTTCTTCTTCGTCTTCTTCTTCTTTCTTCTCCTCCTTCTTCTTCTTCTTCTTCTTCCTCTTCTTCTTCCTTCTTCTTCTTCTTCGACTTTCTTCTTTTACTTCTTATTCTTCTTCCTTCTTCCTCCTCTTCTTTCTTCTTTTTCTTTTTCCTTCTTCTTGTTCCTCTTTCTTCTTCTTTTTTCTTCTTTCTTTCTTTCTTTCTTTCTTTCTTTCTTCTTCTTCTTCTTCTTCTTTTTCTTCTTCTACATCTTCTTCTTCTTCTTCTTCTTCTACTTCCTTCTTCTTCTTTCTTCATCTTCTTCTTTCTTCTTCTTCTTCTTCTTCTTCTTTTTCTTCTTCTTTATTCTTCTTCTTTCTTCTTCTTCTTTCTCCTCGTTCTTTCTTCCCCTTCTTTGTTCTTCTTTCTTCCTTTTTCTCCTTTCTTTTTCTTCCTCCATTTTCTTTTTCTTCTTCTTCTTCTTCTTCTTTTTCTTATTCTTCTTTTTTCTTCTTCTTTTTCTTCTTCTTCTTCTTCTGCTTCTTCTTCTTTCTTCTTTTCTTCTTCTTCTTCCTCTTTCTTCTTCTTCTTCTTTCTTCTACTTCTTTCTTCTTAATCTACTTCTTATACTTTGACATTTTATACTTCTTCTTGTTCAATCTGCTTCTAAATCTTTCTTCTTTCTTCTTCTTTCTTCTTATTCTTCTTCATCTTTCTTCTTCTTCTTTTTTCTTACTCTTCTTCTTTCTTCTTCTTGTTTCTTCTTCTTCCTCATTCTTCTTCTTCTTCTTACTTCTTATTCTTCTTCCTTCTTCTTCCCTCTTCCTCAACTTTCTTCTTCTTTCTTGCTCTTTTTTTTCTTCTAATTTCTTTTTCTTCTTCTTTTTCTTCTTTCTTCTCTTCTTCTTTCTTCTACTTCTTCTCTTCATACACGTTTTCTTTTTCTTTGTTCTTCTTTTTATTTTTTATTCTTCTTCTTTTTCTTCTTCTTCTTCTTCTCCTTCTTCTACTTCTTATTCATTCTTCTTCTTCTTCTTCTTTTGTCTTCATCTTTTTCTTCTTACTTCTTCTTCTTCATCATCTTCTTCTACGACTTTTTTCTTCTTCTCCATCTTCTTCTTCTTTTTCTTCATTCTTCATCATCTTTCTTCTTCATGTATCCTCTGCTTCTTTCTTCTTCTTCTTTCTTTTTCATCTTCTTTTCTCTTTTTCTTCTTCTTTATCTTCTATTCTTCTTCTTCTTTCTACTTCTTCCACTTCTTTCTTCTTCATCTTCTTCTTCTTCTTCTTCTTCTTCTACTTTCTTCTACTTTCTTTCTTTTTTTTCCTTTCTTCTTCTTCTTTCTTCTTCTTTCCACTTCTTTCACTTTCCTCTCCTTCTTCTTCTTCTTCTTCTTTCTTCTTCTTCTTTCTACTTCTTCTTCTTTCTTCTTCTTCTCTCTTCTCCTTTTTCTATGTTCTTCTTCTTCTTCTTCTTCTTCTTCTTCTTCTTCTTCTTCTTCATTCTTCTTCTCCTTCTTCTTCTTCTTCTTTCCTCTTCTTCTTCTTCTTCTTTCTTCTTTTCTTTTTTCTTCTTTTTTTCTTTTTCTTCTTCTTCCTACTTTTTTATCTTTCTTCTTCTTCTTCTTCATCTTTCTTCTTCTTTTCTTCTTTCTTCTTCTTGTTCTTTATTCTTCTTCTTCTTTCTTTTTCATTCTTGATATTCTTTCTTTTCCTTTCTTTTTTGTCCTTCTTCTTTCTTCTTCATTATTCTTTCTTTTTCTTTTTTTTTTCTTGTTCTTCTTCTACTTCTTCTTTTTCTTCATCTTCTTTTTCATATTCAACTGCTTCTTTCTTCTTCTACTTCTTCTTCTTCTTCTTCTTCTTCTTCTTCTTCTTTCTTCTTCTCCTTCTTCTTCTTCTTCTTTGTTCTTGTTACTTCTACCTCTTTCTTCTTAATCTTCTTTCTTCTTCTTCTTCTTTCTTCTTTCTTGTTGTTTTTCTTCTTTCTTCTTCTCTTTCTTTTTTTCATCTTTTTTCCCGTCTCCTTCTTCTTCTTCTTGTTCTTCTTTCTTATTTTTCTTCTTTTTTCTTCGTCTTCTTTTTCTTGTTCTTCTTCCTCTTCTTCAACTTTCCTCTTCTTTTTTTATTCTTCCTCTTTCTTCTATTTCTTTCTTCTTCTTCCTTCTTCTTCTTCTTCTTCTTCTTCTTCTTCATCCTTCTTCTTCTTATTCTTCTTCTTTCTTCTTCTTCTTCTTTTTTATCTCTTCTTTATCGTTCTTCTTCTTCTTCCTACTTCTTTCTTCTTCTTCTTTCTTCTTCTTCTTCTTCTTTCTTCTTCTTCTTTCTTCTCCTTCTACTTTCTTCTTCTTATTTTTCTTCTTCTTCATCTTTCTCTTCCTCTTCTTCTTCTTTTTTTTTACTTCTTCTTCTTTCTTCTTCTTATTCCTTTTTTTCAACTTCTCCTTTCTTTCCTTCTTCATCTTCTTTTTTTTCTTCTTTCTTTTTCTCCTTTTTTTCTTCTTCTTTCTTCTCCAATTTCTTCTTACTTCTACTTCTTCTTCTTCTTCTTTCTACTACTTCTTCTTTTTCTTTTTCTTCTTCTTCTTTCTGCTTCTTCTTCTTTCTTCCTTTTCTTACTTCTTCCTCTTCTTTCATCTTCTTTCCTCTTCTTCTTCTTCTTCTTCTTCTTCTTCTTCCTCTTCTTTCTTCTTCTTCTACTTCTCCCTCTTCTTTCTTTTTCTTCTTTCTTCTTTTTCTCTCTTCTTCTTCGTTTCTCTTCTTTTTCCCTCTACTTCTTATTTCTTCTCCTTCTTCTTCTTCTTTCCTCTTCTTCTTTCTTCCTCTTCTTTCTACTTCACTCTTCTTTTTCTTCTTTCTTCTTCTTCTTCCTCTTCTTCTTCTTCTACTTCTTTTTTTCTTTCTTCTTTTTTTTTCTTCGTCTTACTCGTTCTTCTTCTTTCTTCTTCTTCCTCATTTTTGTTCTTCTTTTTTTTTCTTCTTCTACATCTTTTTCTTCTCTCTTTCCTCTACTTCTTCTTCTTCCTTTTCTTCTTCTTCTTCTTTTTCATTCTTCCCTTACTTCATTCTTCTTCCTCATTCTTCTTTCTATTACTTATTTATTCTTCTTCTACTTTCTTTTTCTTCTTTTTCATCTTCTTCATCTTTATTATTCTTTTTCTTCTCCTTCTTTTTCCTTACTTTTTTTCTGCTTTCTTTTGCTTCTACGTTCTTCTTCTTCCTTTTCTTCTTCCTTCTTCTTCTTCTTCTTCTTCTTCTTCTTCTTCTTCTTCTTTCTTCTTCTTCTTCCTTCTTCTTCTTCTTTCTACTTCTTTTTTCTTCTTTCATCTTTTTCTATCTTCTTCTTCTTCTGCTTTGTTCTTCCTCTTCTAACATCTTCCCCTTCTTTCTTCTTCTTTCCACTTCTCCTTCTTCCTTCTTATTTCTTATACCTTCTTCTTCCTCTTCGTCTTCTTTTTCTTGTTTCTTCTTTTTCTACTGCTTCATTTTCTCCTTCCTCTACTTCTTATTCTTGTTCTATCTTCTTCTTCTTCTTCTTCTTCTTCTTCTTTCATCTTCTTCTTTTTCTTCATTCTTCTTCTTCTTCTTCTTCTTCTTTCTTCTTCTTCTTCTTCATCTCCTTCTATGGCTTCTTTCTTCATCTCCTTCTTCTTCTTATTTTATATTCCTCTCCTTCTTCTTCTTTATTCATCTTCTTCCTTTTTCTTAATCTATCTTCTTCTTTCTTCTTTTTCTTTCTTCTCGTTCTTTCTTCATCTTTTTCTTCTTCTACTTCTTCTTCTTCCCTTTTCTTCTACTTCATCATCATCTTCTTCTTCTTCTTCTCCTTTCTTTTTCTTCTTTCTTCTTCTTTTTTTTCTCTTCTTTTTCTTTTTGCTTCTTCTTCTTCTTCTTTCTTCTTCTTCTTTCTTCTTCTTCTTCTTCTTCTTCTTCTTCTTCTTGTTCTTCTTCTCTCTTCTTTTTCTTCTTCTTCTTCTTTTTCTTCTTCCTTCTTCACCTTCTTTCTTCTTCTTCTTCTTCTTCTTCTTCTTCTTCTTTCTTCTTCTTCTTTCTTCTTCTTTTTTCTTTCTTCTTTATTTTTCTTCTTTTTTCCTTCTTCTTTCTCTCTGTTATTTTTTTTCTTCTTCTTTCTTTTTCTTCTTCTTTCTTCTTCTTTTTCTACTCCTTTTTTCTTCTAGTTCTTCTTTCTTCCTCTTCTTTCTATTTCTTCATTCTTCTTGTTCTTTCTTCTACTTCTTTCTTCTTCTTCTTCCTTCTTTTTTCTTCTTCTTTCTTTTTTCTTCTTTCTTCTTCTTTTTTCTTCTTTTTCTTCTTCTACTTCTTCATCTTCTTTCTTCTTCATCTTCTTTCTTCTTCTTTTTTCCTCTTCTTCTTTCTTCTTATTCTTTCTTCCCCTTCTACTATCTTCTTCTTCTTCTTATTCTTCTTCTTCTTCTTCTTCCTCTTGCTTCTTCTTCTTCTTCTTCTTCTTCTTTTTCTTTCTTCTTCCTCTTCTTCTTCTTCTTCTTCAATTTCTTTTTTCTTCTTTTTTCTTCTAGTTCTTCTTCTTCTTCTTTCTTCTTCACCTTTTTTCTTTCTTCTTCCCCATCTTTCTTCTTCTTCTTCCTTCTTCTTCTTCTACTTTCTTCTTCTTCTTTCTTCTTCTTCCTTTTTCTTATTGTTCTTCTTCTTCTTCTTCTTCTTCTTTCTTCTTCTTCGTTTTTTTTTCTTTCTTCTTGTTCTTTTTTCTCCTTTCTTCTTTGTTCTCCCTCTTTCTTCTTCATTATTTCTTCATTTTCTTCTTTCTTCTTCATCTTCTTCTTTCTTCATCTCCTTCTTCTTTCTTCTTTTTTCTTCTTCTTTCTTCTACTTCTCTCTTCTTAATCTTCTTTCTTCTTATTCTTCTTCTTCTTCTTTCTTCTTGTTTTTCTTCTTTCTTCTTCTCTTTCTTTTTCCATCTTCTTCCCCTTCTCCTATTTCTTCTTGTTCTTCTTTTTTCTTTTCTTACTTCTTCTTTCTTCATCTTCTTCTTCTACTTCTTGTTCTTCTTCTTTTTATTCTTCTTTCTTCTTGTTCTTTCTTCTTTTTCTTCTATATTCTTCTTCTTCCTCTTTCTCCTTCTTCTTTCGTCTTCTTCTTCTTTCTTCTTTTTCTTCTTCGTCTTTCTTCTTCTTCTTCTTCTTTCTTCCTCTTCTTCATTCTTCTTCTTCTTTCTTCTTCTTCATTCTTCTTATTCTTCTTCCTTCTTCCTCTTCTTTCTTCTTCTTACTTCCTTTTTTTTCTTCTAATTTCTTTTTCTTCTTCTTCTTTCTCTTCTTCTTTCATCTTCTTCTTCTCTTTCTTTCTCTTCTTTTTTCTTCTTCTTCATCTTCTTCTTCTTCTTCAACTTCTTCTTCTTCAACTTCTTCTTCTTCAACTTTATTCTTCATTTACTTGTTTATTCTTCTTTCTTTTCTTCTTCTTCTTCTTCTCCTTCTTCTACTTCTTCTTCTTATTATTATTTCTTTTTCTTCTTCTTCTTCTTCTTCTTCTTCTTCTTTTGTCTTCATCTTTTTCTTCTTCCTTCTTCTTCTTCTTCTTTCTTCTTCTTCTTCTACGACTTCTATCTTCTTCTCCTTCTTCTTTATTCTTCTCCTTCTTCTTCTAATTTTTTCCTCACCATCTTTCTTCTTCATTTATCCTCTACTTCTTCTTCTTCTTTCTTCTCCTCTTTCTTTCCTCTTTTTCTTCTTTTTTCTTCTTCTTCTTCTTCTTCTTCTTCTTTCTACTTCTTCTTCTTCTTTCTTCTTCTTCATCATCTTCTTCTTCTTCTACTACTTTCTTCTTCTTCATCTTCTTCTTTTTCATTCTTTTTCATCTTTCTTCTTCGTTTTTCCTCTTCTTTTTCTTTCCTCTCCTTCTTCTTCTTCTTTCTTCTTCTTCTTTCTTTTTCTTCTTCTTCTTTCTTCTTCTTCTTTCTTTTTCTTCTTCTTCTTTCTTCTTCTTCTTCTTCTTCTTCCTTCTTCATCTTCTTCTTCTTCTTTTTCTTCTTCTTTCTTATTCTTCTTCTTCTTCTTCTTCTTCTTCCTTCTTCTTCTTCTTCTTTCTTCTTCATCTTCCTTCTTCTTCTTCTCTCTTCTTCTTCTTCTTCTTCTTTCTTCTTCTTCATTCTTCTTCTTGTTTCTTCTTCTTCTTCTTCTTCATTCTTCTTCTTCTTTCTTCTTCTTCTTCTTTTTTCATCATCTTCTTTCTCTTCATCGCCTTCTTCTCCTTTTATCTTCTTCTTCTTCTTCTTTCTTCCCCTTCTCCTACTTCTTCTTCTTGTTCTTTCTTTTTTCTTTTCCTTCTTCTTTCTTCTTCTTCAGCTTTCTTCTTCTTCTTCTTTTTGTTCTTCTTTCTTCTACTTCTTCTTTATTCTTCTTTTTCCTTCTTCTTTTTTCTTCTTTTTCTTCTTCATTCTTTTTTTATTTCTTTCTTCTTCTTCTTTCTTGCTCTTCTTCTTCTTATTCTTCCCTCTTCTTCTTCTTCTTCTTTCTTCTTCTTCTTCATCTTTTTATCCCTTCTTAATCGTTCTACTTCTTCTGTCTTCTTCTTCTTTCTTCTTCTTTCCTCTTCTTCTTTCTTGATCTTCTTATTTTTCTTCTTCTTCATGTTCTTTATTCTTCTTCTTCTTTCTCCTCGTTCTTTCTTCCCCTTCTTTGTTGTTCTACTTCTTTCTTCTTTTTTCTTCTTTCTTTTTCTTTTTCTTTTTTCTTCATCTTCTTCTTCTTCATCATTCTTATTCTTATTCTTATTCTTATTCTTGTTTCTTCATATTCTTCTTCTTCTTCTTTCTTCTTCACCTTCATTTTTTTTTTCTTCTTTCACTTTTTGCTTCTTAAACTGCTTTCTTCTTATCCATCAAGTTTTTCTTCTTGTTCTGATTCTTTCTTCTTCTTACTTATTCCTCTTCTTTCTTCTTGTTCTTCTTCGTCTTTCTTCTTCTTCTTCTTCTTTCATACTCTTCTTCTTTCTTCTTCCTCATTCTTCTTCTTTATTCAAATTCTTCTTCTTCTTCTTCCTTCTTCCTCTTCTTTCTTCTACTTTATTCCTCTTTTTTTCTTCTAATTTTATTTTCTTTTTCTTCTTCTTCTATTTTCTCTTCTTCTTCTTTTTTCTTCTTCTTCATCATCAACTTCTTCATCTTCTTTATTCTTCTTTTTCTCGTTTTATTCTTCTTCTTTTTCTTCATCTTCTTCTCCTCCTACTACTTCTTCTTCTCATTCATTCTTCTTGTCTTCTTCTTTTTCTTCTTCTTCTTCTTTTTGTCTTCATCTTTTTCTTCTTTCTTCTTCTTCTTCCTACTTCTTCTTCTTCATCTTCTTCTATGACTTCTTTCTTCTACTCCTTCTTCTTTCATTATTCTTCTCCTTCTTCTTTTTCATCTTCTTCTTCATTTATGTTCTGCTTCTTTCTTCTTCTTCTTTCTTCTCCTTCTTCTTTCCTCTTTTTCTTCTTCTTTTTCTTCTTCTTCTTCTTTGTACTTCTTTCTTCTTCTTTTTCACCTTCATCTTCTTCTTCTTCTTCTACTTTCTTCTTTTCTTCTTTCATCTTTTTCTTTCTTCTTTTTTCTTCTTTTTTTTCTTTCTCTCCTTCTTCTTCTTCTTCTTCTTCTTCTTCTTCTTTCTTCTTCTTTCTTTTTCTTTCTTCTTCTTCTTCTTCTTCTTCTTCTTCTTCTTCTTCTTCTTTATTCTTCTTTCTCCTTCTTCTTTTATCTTTCTCTTCTTTCTTCTTCTTTCTTTTTCTTCTTCTTTCTTCTTCTTCTTCTTCTTTTTCTTCTTCTCCTTATTCTTCTTCTCCTTCTTTCTTCCTCTTCTTCTTTCTTCTTCTTTCTACTTCTTCTTTCTTCTTCATCTTCTTTCTTCTTCATGTTCTTTGTTCTTCTTTTTTCCTCTTCTTCTTCATTCATCTTCTTCTTTCTTCTCCTTTTCTATCTTGTTCTTCTTCTTCTTCTTCTTCTTCTTCTTTCTTCTTCTCCTTTTTTGTCTTCTTCTTCTTTTCTTCTTCTTCTTCTTCTTCTTCTTTATTCTTTTTCTTTTTTCTTCCTTTTTTCTTTTCTTCTTCTTCTTCTTTTTCTTCTTTTTTATTCTTCTTCCTAAATTTTTTTCTTTCTTTTTCTTCTTTTTTCTTCTTCTTCTATCTTCTTCTTCTATCTTTTTCTTCTTTCTTCTTCTTCTTTCCTCTTCTTCCTCTTTCTTCTTCTTCTTCTTCTTCTTCTTCTTTTTGTTCTTTATTCTTCTTCTTCTTTCTTTTTCTTTCATGTTGTTCTTTCTTCTCCTTTCTTTTTTGTTTTGCTTCTTTCTTCTTCATTATTCTTTTCTTTTCTTCTTTCTTCTTCTGCTTCTTTTTCTTCTTCTTCTTCTTTCTTCATCATCTTCTTCAAATTCCTCTTCTCTTTCTTCTTCTACTTCTTCTTTTTCTTCTTTCTTCTTCCTTCTTCTCCTTTATCTTCTTCTTCTTTCTTCTTCTTGTTTCTTCTTCTTCTCTCTTCTACTTCTTTATTCTTAATCTTCTTTCTTCTTCTGCTTCTTCTTCTTCTTCTTCTTTTACTTTCTTCTTGTTTTTCTTCTTTCCTCATCTCTTTTTTTTCATCTTCTTGTCCTTCTCCCACTTATTCTTCTTGTTCTTCTTTCTTCGTCTCCTTCTTCTTTCTTCGTTTTCTTCTCCTTCAATAATCTTCTTGTTCTTTTTTTATTCTTCTTTTTTTATACTTCTTCTTTCTTCTACTTCTTTCTTCTTCTTCTTTCTTCTTTCTTCTTTTTCTTCTTTACTCTTTCTTCTTCTTCTTTCTTCTTCTTCTTCTTTCTTCTTCTTCTTACTTCTTTTTTCTTCTTCTTCTTTTTCTTCTTCTTCTTCTTCTTTTTTCTTCTTCATCATCTTCTTCTTCTATCTTTCTTTTGCTTCTTCTTCTTCTTCTTCTTCTTCTTCTTCTTTCTTCTTTCTTCTTCTTCTTGTTCTTCTTTGTCCTTCATCTTCATCTTCCTCTTCTTGTTCTTCTTTCTTCTTCTCCATCTTCTTTTTCTTCTTGCTTCTTCTTCTTTCTTCTTTTTCTTTTTTCATCTTATCCTTCTTCTTCTTCTTCTTCATCTTCTTCTTCTTCATTCTTCTTCTTCTTCTTTCCACTTTCTTCTTTCTTTTTCTTCTTCTTTCTTCTTCTTCTTCTTTCGTCTTCTTCTTTTTCTTCTTCTTCTTTTTCATCTTCTTTTCTTTCTTCTTTTTCCTATTTCTTCTTTCTCTTCTTCTTTTTCTTTCTTCACCTTCTTCCTTCTTTTTTTCTTTCTTCTTCCTCTTCTTTCTTCTACTTCTTTTCTATTCTTCTTCTTTCTTCTCCTTCTTTCTTCTTCTTCATCTTCTCTTCTTCTTTCTTCTTCTTCTTCTTCTTCTTCCTTCATCTTCTTCTTGTTCTTCTTTCTTCTTCTTCTTCTTCTTCTTTTTCATTCTTCTTCTTCTCCTTTCTTCTTCGTCTTCCTTCTATTTTATCTTCTTTCTTCTTCTTCTTTCGTCGTCTTCTTTTTCTTCTTCTTCTTCTTCTTCTTCTTCTTCTTCTTTATTCTTCCTCTTCTTCCAAGTTCTTCTTTCTACTTTTCTTCTTTCTTTTTCTTCTTTCTCTTTTCTTCTTTCTTCTTTTTCTTCTTCTTCCTCTTCTTCTTCTTCTTCTTCTTCTTCTTCTTCTTCTTCTTCTTCTTCTTCTTTCCTCTTGTTCCTTTTCCTCATCTTTTTCTTTATTGTTCTTCTTCTTATTATTCTTCATCTTCTTTTTGTTGTAGTTTCATCTTCTTCTTTTTCTTCTTCTACTATTTCTTCTTCCTCTTGTTCTTTTTTCTTCTTTGTCATCTTCTTTCTCTTTCTTCTTCTTCTTCTTCGACTTTCTTTTTCTTATTCTTATTCTTGTTTCATCTTCTTCTTCTTCATCTTTCCTTTTCACCTCCTTTTTTTTCTTTCTTCTTCTTCTATTTTTCACTTTTTTCTTCTTAAACTACTTTCTTCTTATCCTTCAACATTTTTTTTCTTCTTGTTCTTCGTTCTTCTTCTGATTCTTTCTTCTTCTTATTTATTCCTCTTCTTTCTTCTTGTTCTTCTTCTTCTTTCTTCTTCTTCTTCTTCTTTCTTACTCTTCTTCTTTCTTCTTCTTCTTTCTTCTTCTTCATTCTTCTTCATTATTCTTATTCTTCTTACTTCTTCTTCTTCCTTCTTCCTATTCTTTCTTTTACTTTATTCCTCTTTTTTCTCTTCTAATTTCAATCTCTTTTTCTTCTTCTTCTATTTTCTCTTCTTCTTCTTTCTTTTTCTTCTTCTTCTTCATCAACTTCTTCATCTTCTTTATTCTTCTTCTTTTTCTTCTTCGTCTTCTTCACCTTCTTCTACTTCTCTTCTTCTTATTCTTTCTTCTTGTTCTTATTATTATTCTTCTTCATTTGTCTTCATCTTTTTCTTCTTTCTTCTTCTTCTTCCTTCTTCTTCTTCTTCATCTTCCTCTATGACTTTTTTCTTCTTCTCCTTCTTCTTTGTTCTTTAGTCTTCTCCTTCTTCTTTTTCGTCTTCTTCTTTCTTCATCATATTTCTTCTTCATTTATCTTCTTCTTCTTTCTTCTCCTTCTTTTTTCCTCTTTTTCTCCTTCTTTTTCTTCTTCTTCTCCTTTCTTCTTCTTCATCATCTTCATTATCATCTTCTTCTTCTACTTTCTTTTTTTTCTTCTTTCATCTTTTTTTTTCTTCTTCTTTTTTTCTCTTCTTTTTCTTTCCTCTCCTTCTCCTTCTTCTCCTTCTTCTTTCTTCTTCTTCTTTCTTTTCTTCTTCTTTCTTCTTCTTCTTCTTCTTCTTCTTTCTTCTTCTTCTTTCTTCTTCTTCTTTCTTCTTGTTGTTCTTCTTCTTTTTCTTTCTTCTTCGTTCTTCTTCTTCTTTCTTCTTCTTCTTTCTTCTTCTTCTTTCTTCTTCTTGTTCTTCTTCTTCTTCTCCTTCTTCTTCTTCTTTATTCTTCTTCTTTCTCCTTCTTCTTTCTTATTTTTCTTCTTTCTTCTTCTTCTTTCTTTTTCTTCTTCTTTCTTCTTCTTCTTCTTCTTTTTCTTCTTCTCCTTATTCTTCTTCTTCTTCTTTCCTCTTCTTCTTCTTTCTTCTTCTTTTTTCCTCTTCTTCTTCTTTCTTCTCCTTTTCTATCTTCTTCTTCTTCTTCTTTCTTCTTCACCTTCTTCTTCTTCTTCTTCCTTTCTTCTTCTTCTTCTTCTTCTTCTTCTTCTTCTTCTTCTTCATCTTCTTCTTTATTCTTTTTCTTTTTTCTTCTTTTTTTTCTTTTTCTTCTTCTTTTTTTCTTCTTTTTTCTTCTTCTTCCTACATTTTTTCCTTTCTTCTTCTTCATCTTCTTTTTTCTTCTTCTTTCATCTTCTTCTTCTTTCTTCTTCTTCTTTCCTCTCCTCCCTCTTTCTTCTTCTTCTTCTTCTCCTTCTTTTTCTTTTTGTTCTTTATTCTTCTTCTACTTTCTTTTTCTTTCTTGTTGTTCTTTCTTCTCCTTTCTTTTTTTTTCTGCTTCTTTCTTCTTCATTATTCTTTCCATTATTCTTTCTTCTTGTTCTTTCTTCTTCTTCTTCTTCAGATTCTTCTTTCTTCATCTTGTTCTTGAAATTCTTCTTCTTCTTTCTTCTTCTACTACTTCTTCTTCTTCTTCTTCTTTCTTCTTCTACTTCTTCTACATTTTACTTATACATTTTACTTCTTCTTTCTTCTTCTTCTTTCTTCTCCTTTTTCTATGTTCTTCTTCTTATTCTTCTTCTTCTTCTTCCTTCTTCATCTTCTTCTTCATTCTTCTTTTTCTTCTTTCTTCTTTCTTTTTTTTCTTTCTTTTTCTTCTTCTTCTTCCTCTTCTTTCTTTTTCTTCTTCCTCTTCTTTCTTTTTCTTCTTCTTCTACTTCTTCTTCTTCTTCATCTTCTTTTTCTTCTTTCTTCTTCTTCTAGTTCTTCTTCTTCTTCTTTAATCTCATCTTCTTCTTCCTCTTCTTCTTCTTCTTCTTCTTTATTCTTCTTCTTTCTCCTTCTTCTTTCTTCTTTCCTTCTTTCTTCTTCTTTCTTTTTCTTCTTTTTTCTTCTTCTTCTTCTTCTTTTTCTTCTTCTCCTTATTCTTCTTCTTCTTCTTTCTTCCTCTTCTTCTTTCTTCTTCTTTCTACTTCATCTTCTTTCTTCTTCATCTTCTTTTTTCTTCTTTTTCCTCTTCTTCTTCTTTCTTCTCCTTTTCTATCTTATTATTCTTCTTCTTCTTCTTCTTCTTCTTCTTCTTCTTTCTTCTTCTCCTTCTTTTTCGTCTTCTTCTTCCTTTCTTCATCATCATCTTCTTCTTCTTCTTCTTCTTCTTTTTTCTTCTTTTTTTCTTTTTTCTTCTTTTTTTTCTTTTTCTTCTTCTTCTTCTTCTTTTCTTCTTTTTGCCTCTTCTTCCTACATTTTTTTCTTTCTTCTTCTTCTTCTTTTTTCTTCTTCTTCCATCTTCTTCGTCTTTCTTCTTCTTCTTCTTTCCTCTTCTTCCATCTTCTTCTTCTTCTTTTTCTTCATTATTCTTTGTTTTCTTTTTTATTCTTCTTTCTTCTACTTCTTCTTCTTCCTTCTTCTTTCTTCTTCCATTTCTTTCTTCTTATTTCTTCCTCTTTTTTCTTCTTCTTCTTCTTTCTTCTTCTTCTACTTCTTCTTCTTCTACTTCTTTCTTCTTCTTCTTCTTCCACTTCTTTTCCTTCTTCTTCTTCTTCTTTCTACTTCTTCGTATTGTTTACTCTTCTTCTTTTTCCTTATCATATTTTTCTTCTTTCTTCTTCTTCTTCTTCTTCTTCTTCTTGGTCTTCTTCTTTATTCTTCTTCTACTTCTTTTTTCTTCTTTATTATGTTCCATCTTTCTTCATCTTCTTCTTTCTTCTTCCTCCTCTTCTTCTTCTTCTACTTGTTCTTCTTCTTCTTCTCTCTTTCTCTTCTTATTTCCTCTTCTTTCTTATTCCTCTTCTTTCTACTTAATTCTTCTTTCGATTTCTTTTTATTCTTTCCTCTTCTTCTTCATTTTGTTCTACTTCTTTCTTCTTCTCTTTCTTCTTCTTCTTCCTCTTCATTTTTCTTCTTCTTCTTCTTCCTCTTCTTCTTCTCCTTCTTCTCCTTCTTCTTTCTTCTTATTTTTTCTTCTTCTTCATTTTTTCATCTTCTTCTTCTTTCTTCTTCTTCTTCTTCTTCTTCTTCTTCTGCTTTGTTCTTCCTATTCTTCTTCTTCTTCTTCTTTCTTCTTCTCCTTCTTTCTTCTTCTTGACTTTTCTCCTTCTTCTTCTTGACTTTTCTCCTTCCTTCTTCTTTCGTCATCTTCTTCTTTCATCTTCTTCAACTTCCTCCTCTTCTTCTTCTACTTATTCTTTATTTTCTTTACTCTTCTTCCTCTTCCCTTTTCTTCTATTTTCTTCTTTCTTCTCCTTTCTTCTTTCTTCTTTTTCTTTCTTCTCCTTCTTTCTTTTTCTTCTTTCTTCTTCTTCTTCATCTTCTTCTTCTTCTTCTTCTTTTTCTTTCTTCTTTTTCTTCTTCATCTTCTTCATCTTCTTCTTCTTCTTCTTACGTTTTCTTCTTCTTCTCCTTTTTCTTCATCTTCTTTCTCTTTTTTTCTTCTTTTTTCCTTCTTCTTTATTCTTCTTCTTCTTCTTTTTTTTTCTCCATCTTCGTCTTCTTCTTTCTTCTTCTTTCTTCTTCTCCTTCTTTCTTTTTCTTCTTTCTTCTTCTTCTTCTTCATCATCTTCTTCTTCTTCTTCTTCTTCTTCTTCTTTCATCTTTTTCTTCTTCATCTTCTTCTTCTTCTTCTTTCTCCTTCTTTCTTCTTAATCTTTTTTGTTCTTAACCTGCTTCTTCTTCTTATTATTTTTCTTCTTTATTCTTCTTCTTCTTCTTTGAACTTTCTTCTTTCTTCTTCTTCTTCTTCTTTTTCTTCTTTCGTTCTTATTTTATTTCTCCTTCTTCTTTCTTTATCAGCTTCTTTTTCTTCTTCTTTCTTCTTCTTCTTCTTTCTTCTTTTTCTTTCTTATGCTTCTCCTTTCTTCTTCTTTTTCATGTTCTTCTTTATTCTTTTTCTTTCTTCTTCTTCTTTCATCTCCTTCTTGTTTCTTCTTCTTCTTTCTTCTTCTTCTTTCTTCTTCTTCTTTTTCTTCTTCTTTCTTCTTCTTCTTCCTTCTTTATCTTCATCTCGATCATCTTTCTTCTTCTTCTTCCTTCTTTATCTTCATCTCGATCATGTTTCATCTTCTTCTTCTTCTTCTTCTTCTTTCTTCTTCTTCTTCTTTCTTCTTTTTCTTCCTTTTTTTTCTTCTTCTTTCTTCTTCTTTATCTTTTTCTTCTTCTTCATCATCTTCTTCTTCTTCTTTATTCTTGTTCTTCTTCCTTGTTCTTGCTTCTTCATTTTTCTTCTTTCTTCTTCTTTCTTCTTCTCCTTCTTTTTCTCCCACTTCCTTTTCTTCTTCCTCTTCTTTCCTCGTCTTCTTCTTCTTCTTTTTCTTTATTCTTCTTCTTCTTCTTCTTTTTATCTTCTTTTTCTTGTTTCTTCTTCTACTTCTCCTTCTTCTTGTTCTTCTTTCTTCTTTTTCTTCTTCTTATATTGTCTTCATCTTCTTCATCTTCTTCGACTTTCTTCTTCTTCTTCTTTTTATTTTTCTTCCTTCTTCTTTTTCTTCTTTCTTCTTTTTGTTTTTTCTTCTTTTTAGTTCTTTGGGTTTTTTCCTCTTCTACTTCTTCTTCTGCTTATTCTTTCTTCTTCTTCTTCTTCTTCTATTTCTTTTTCTTCTTCGTTTTCTTCTTTCTACTTCTTCTTCTTCCTCCTTTGTTTTCTTCTGCTTTCTTTTTTCTTTCTTTTCTTTCATCTTCTTCTTCTTTCCTCTTCTTCTTCTTCTTCTTCTTTCTTCTTCTTCCTCTTTTTCTTCTGCTTTTTTTTCTTGTTTCTTCTTCTTCTTCTTCTAGTTCTACTTCTTCTTCATCTTCTTCTTCTTCTTCTTTTTCTTCTTCTTCTTCTTCTTCTTCTTCTTTTTCTTCATCCTTCTTCTTCTTCTTCTTCTTTTTCTTCATCCTTCTTCTTCTTCTTCTTCTTCTTCTTTTTTCTTTTCTTCTTCTTCTTTTTCGACTTTCTTCTTCTTTGTCTTCTTATTCTTCTTGTTTATTCTACTTCTTCTTTCTTCTTCTTCCTTCTTCTTCTTCTTCTTTCTTCTTCTTCTTCTTCCTTCTTCTTTCCTCTTTTTTCTTCTTCTTCCTTCTTCTTCTTCTTCTTCTTCTTCTTTCTTCTTCTTCTTCTTTCCTCTTGTTCTTTCTTCTTCTTCTTCTGCTTTCTTCTTCTTCATTTTTTTCTTCCTTCTTCTTTGTCTTCTTCTTCTTCTCCTTCTTCTTTCCTCTTCTTCTTCTTTTTCTTTCTTCATCTTCCTCTTTCTTCATCTTCCTCTTTCTTTCTGTTATTCCTTCTTCTTCTTATGTTTCTTCTTCTTCTTTTTTCTTTTTCTTCTTCTTTTTTATTCTTCTTCTTCTACCTTCTTCTTACTTCTTTTTCTTCTTCCTTCTCCTTTTTTTTTCTTTTTTTTTCTTTTCTTTTCTTCTTCTTCTTCTTTCTTCTTCCTCTTCTTTCTTCTTGTTTCATCTTCTTCTTCTTTCTTCTTCTTTCTTCTTGTTCTCCTCCTCCTTCTTTTTCTTGTTCTTCTTTCTTCTTCTTCTTCTTCTCCTCATTCTTTTTCTTCTACTTATTATTCTTCTTCTTCTTCTTCTTCTTCCTTCTTCTTTTCTCTTCTACTTCTTTCTTCTTCTTCTTCTATCTTCTTCTTTCTTTTTCTTCTTTCTTCTTCTTCTTCTTCATCTTCTTCTTTTACTTTTTCTTCTTCCTCTTCTTTCTACTTCTGGTTTTTCTCCTTCTTCTTCTTTCCTCTTCTTCTTCCTCTTCTTCTTCTTTGTTCTTCTTCGTTCTTTTTTTTCTTTCTTCTTCTTCTTCTTTCTTCTTTTTCTTTTCTCTAGTTATCTTTCTTCTCCTACTTCTCTCTTCTTCTTCTTTCTTTGTCTTCCACTTTTTACTTCTTCTTCTTCTTCTTCTTTCTTTTTCTTCTACTTCTTCTTGTTCTTCTTCCTTCTTCATTTTCTTCTTGTTCTTATTTCTTCTTCTTCTTCTATTTTTTCTTTCTTCTTCTTCATCTTTCTTCTTCTTCTTCCATCTTCTTTTTTCTTAGTTTTCTTTCTTTCTTCTTCTTCTTCTTCTTTCTTCTTCTGCTTCTTCTTACTTATTCTTCTTTTTCTTCCATCTTCTTTGTTCCTCTTTTTCATCTTTCTTCTTCTTTCTTCTCTCTTCTTCTTCTACTACTTTTTCTTCCTCTTCTTTTTCTTTCTTCCTCTTCTTCCTTCTTCTTCTTCCTATTTATTCCTCTTCTCCTTTCTTTTTCTTGCTTTTCTTTCACCTTTTCCTTCTTCTTTTCTTCTCCTTCTTCTTCTTCTCCTTCGGCTCTCTTCCTCTTCTTATTTTTCTACTTTCTTCTACTTCTTCTTTCTTCTTCTTCTTTGTTCTAGTTCTTCTTTCTTCTTCTTTTTTCTTTTTGTTCTTCTTTCTCCTTCTTCTTCTCTTTCTTCTTCTTGTTCTTCTTCCTTCTACTTATTCTTTCTTCTTGTTGTTCTTCTTCTTCTTTCTTTTTTCTTCTACTTCTTCTTCTTCTTTTTCTTTCTTCTTCTTCTTCTTCTTCTTCTTCTTCTTCTTCTTCTTCTTTCTTTTTCTTCTTCTTCTTCTTCTTTCTTATTCTTCATCACCTTTTCTTTCTTGCTCTTCTTGAATCTTCTTTTTCTTCCTTCTTCATCTTCTTTCTCCTTCTATCTTCCTCTTCCACTTTTTTCTTCTTTCTTCTTCTTCTTCTCCTTCTTCTTCCTTCTACATCTTCTTTTTGTTCTTCTTTCTTCTTCTTCTTTTTCTTCTTCTTGTTTCTTCTTCTTCTTCTTTCTTCTTGTTCTTCCTTCTTTTTTTTCTTCTTCTTCCTACCTCTTCTTTTTTCTTCTTCTACTTCTTGTTATTCTTTTTTCTTCTTCCCCTACCTTGTTCTTCTTTCTTCTTCTTGTTCTTCCTCTTCTACTTCTTCTTCCTCCTCTTTCTTCTTCTTTCCACTTTTTCTTCTTATTCTTTTTCTTTCTTCTTCTTCTTCTTCTTTGTCTATTTTTACTTGTTTTTTCTTCTTCTTCATCATCTTCTCATTCTACTTTCTTCTTTTTCATCTTTTTCTTTCTTCTTTCTTCTCGTTTTTTCTTCTTTCTTTTTCTTTTCTCTTCTTCTTCTTCTTCTTCTTTCTTCTTCCAATTCTTTCTTCTTATTTCATCTTCTTCTTTCTTCTTCTTTCTTTTTGTTCTCCTCCTCCTTCTTCTTTTTCTTGTTCTTCTTTCTTCTTCTCCATCTTCTTTCTTCTTCTTCTTCTTCTCCTCGTTCTTTTTCTTCCACTTATTCTTCTTCTTCTTCTTCTTCTTCCTTCTTTTCTCTTCTGCTTCTTTCTTCTTCTTTTATCTTCTTCTTCTTTCTTTTTCTTCTTTCTTCTTCTTATTTTTCATCTTCTTCTTTTAATTTTTCTTCTTCCTCTTCTTTCTACTTCTAGTTTTTCTTCTTCTTCTTCTTTCCTCTTCTTCTTCCTCTTCTTCTTCTTTCTTCTTTTTCTTTCTTCTTCTTCTTCTTTCTTCTTTTTCTTTCCTCTAGTTTTCTTTCTTCTCCTTCTTCTTCTTTCTTCTTCTTTCTTTGTCTTCCTCTTTTTACTTCTTCTTCTTCTTCTTCTTCTTTCTCCTTATTCTACTTCTTCTTGTTCTTCTTCCTTCTTCATCTTCTTCTTGTTCTTATTTCTTCTTCTTCTTCTATTTTTTCTTTCTTCTTCTTCATCTTTCTTCTTCTTCTTCCATCTTCTTTTTTCTTAGTTTTCTTTCTTTCTTCTTCTTCTTCTTTCTTCTTCTTCTTCTTCTTCTTCCTTATTCTTCTTTTTCTTCCATCTTCTTCTTTCTTCTTTTTCATCTTTCTTCTTCTTTCTTCTTTCTTCTTCTTCTACTACTTTTTCTTTCTCTTCTTCTTCTTTTTCCCCTTCTTCCTTTTTCTTCTTCCTCTTTCTACCTCTTCTCCTTTCTTCTTCTTGTTTTTCTCTCTCCTTTTCCATCTTCTTTTCTTCTTCTTCTTCTTCTTCTTCTCCTTCGGCTCTCTTTTCTTCTTATTCTTCTTCTTTGTTCTACTTCTTCTTTCTTATTCTTCTTTGTTCTTCTTCTTCTTTCTTCTTCTTTTCTCTTTTTCTTCTTCTTTCTCCTTCTTTTTCTCTTTCTTCTTCTTGTTCTTCTTCCATCTACTTCTTCTTTCTTCTTGTTGTTCTTTTTCTTCTTTCTTCTTCTTTCTTCTTTTTCTTTCTTTCTTCTACTTCTTCTTCTTTTTCTTTCTTTCTTCTTCTTCTTCTTCTTCCATTTTCTTCTTCTTCTGCTTCTTTCTTAATCTTCATCATCTTTTTCTTTCTTGCTCTTCTTCAATCTTCTTTTTATACCTTCTTCATCTTCTTTTCTCCTTCTTCTATCTTCCTCTTCCACTTTTTTCTTCTTCTTTCTTCTTCTTCTTCTTCTTCTTCTTATTCTTCTTCTTCTTCCTCTTCTTTTTTTTCCTCTTCTTCTTCTTCTTCTTCTTCTTCTTCCTTCTACATCTTCTTCTTGTTTTCTTTCTTCTTCTTCTTCTTCTTTTTGTTTTTTCTTTCTTCTTTCTTCTTGTTCTTCCTTCTTTTTTTCTTCTTCTTCCTACCTCTTCTTCTTTCTTCTTCTACTTCTTATTCTTTTATCTTCTTCCCTTACCTTGTTCTTCTTTCTTCTTTTTCTTCTTTCTTCTTTTTGTTATTCCTCTTCTACTTCTTCTTCCTCTTCTTTCTTCTTCTTTCCACTTTTTCTTCTTATTCTTTTTCTTTCTTCTTCTTCTTCTTCATCGTCTTTTTTTACTTGTTTTTTCTTCTTCTTCTTCATCATCTTCTCATTCTACTTTCTTCTTTTCAATCTTTTTCTTTCTTCTTCTTTTTCTTATTCTTTTTTATCTTTCTTCTTCTACTTCTTCTAATTCTTCTTCTTTCTTCCACTTCTTCTTCCTTCTTCTTCCTTTTCTTTTTCTGGTTTCTTCTTTTTCTTCATTTTTTCTCTTGTTCTTTCTTCTTTTTTCTTCTTCTTGTTTCTTCTTCTTCGTATTCATCTTTCTTCTTCTTCTTCTTCTTCTTCCATTTCTTCTTCCTTCTTCTTCATCTTCTTTCTTCTTCTCTTCTTCTATTTCATTCTTCTTCTTCTTCTTTATTCTTCTTCTTCCCTCTTTTTCTTCTTTCTTCTTCTTTCTTCTCTCTTCTTTTTCTTTTTCTTCTTCTTCTTCTTTTTCTTCTTCTTTATTCTTCTTCTTTCTCCCTATTCTTCTATCTTCTTCTTTCTTCTTCTTCTTCTTATTCTTCATTCTTCTTTCTTCTTCTTCATCTTCTTTTCCACTTCTTCTTTCTTCTTGTTCTTCTTTTTCCTTTTCTTTCTTTCTTTTTCTTCTTCCTTATCTTCTTCTTCTTCTTCTTCTTCTTCTTCTTTCTTCTTTTTCTTTTTCTTTTTCTTTGTTATTCTTCTTCTTCCTCCTCTTCTTGTTCTTCTTCATTCTTCTTCCCCTTCGTCTTCTTCTTTCTTCTTCTTCTTCTTATCCATCTTCTGCTTCTTCTTTTCTTCTTCATTCTTCTTCTTCCCCTTTCCCCTTTCTTCTTTCTTCTTCTTCTTCTTCCTCTACTTCTTCTTCTTCTTCTTCTTCTTCTTTCATTCTCATCTCCTATCTTCTTCGTCTTCTTCTATTTTCTTTATCATTTTATTCTTTTTCTTCTATCTTTTCATCTTCATTCTTCTTCTTCTTTCTTCATCTTCATCATCATCTTCTTCTTCTTCTACTTTTTGTTCTTCTTCTTCATCTTCTTCTTTCTACTTCTTCTTCTTCTTCTTTCTTCGATTTTTTCTTCTTATTCTTCTTCTTTCCACTTCTTCTACACTTCTCTTTTTATTTTTCCTACCTCTTCTCTCTTCTCTTTCTTTCCTCTTCTACTTCTTTCTTCTCCTTCTTCTACTTATTTTCTTCTTCTTCTTACTTCTTATTTCTTCTTCTTCTTCTTTCTTCTTCTCTTCTTCTTCTTCTTCTCCTTATTCCCTATTCATCTTCTTCTTGTTCTTCCTTCTTCTTCTCCTTCTTTCTTTCCTCTTCTCGTTCTTTCTTCTTCTTCTTCTTCTTCTTCTTCTTCTGGATTCTTCTTCCTCTTCTTCTTCTTCTTCTTATTCTTCTACTTCTTCTTGTTGTTGTTTTTCTTTCTTCTTTCTTTTATTCTTTCTTCTTCCTCTTCTTCTTCATCTTTGACTTTCTTCTTGTACTTCTTATTCTTCTTTTTTCTTCTACTTCTTATTTCTTCTTCTTCATCTTCTTCTTTTTTTCTTCTTCTTCTTTCTTCTTCTTCTTCTTTTTTTTCTTCTTCTTTTTATTGCTTCTTCTTCTTCTCCTATCTTGTTCCTCTTTGTACTTCTTCTTTTTCATTCTTCTACTTCTTCTTTCTTCTTCTTCTTCCTTTTTCTTTTTCTTCTTCTTCTTCTTTTTTCTACTTGTTTCTTCTTCTTCTTCTTTCTTCTTCTTCGTCTTCTTCTTCTTGCTTCTTCTTCTCCTTCCCCTTCCTTTTTCATTTTCTTCTTGTTCTTCTTTCTTCTTTCTTCTTCTTCTTCTTGTTCTTTTTTCTTCTTATTCTTTCT